>CAKAOJ020000162.1:600000-1070000 GCA_916701645.2 Sebastolobus alascanus | reverse complement strand
TCAAGTGCAGAACTCCTGCTGTCAGTGTTCAGCTCAGAGTGAGTCTGGCCAGCCAGCTGAATTGTGTGCTATATAGCACATAGACGCCCTTGGGTGTAACATGAGGACAGGGTCTAAAAGATTCTGAGCTTGTAAAATGATGTTCAAAAAGGGTATGCAAAATTTGAAATTAAATAAAAAGAATAAATAATAAATAAAATAATTTTTCATTTTTTCTGTGATGACAAAATAATGTATGAAAAAATAATATAAATATAATGGTAACACATTTTAATAACCATCATTTATAAATGGTAAATTGATAATTAATTAAACTTAGTTAATAGTTATTTTACTGTTAACAAACAATGATATAATTATTAAGTTTACTAATTATTAGTAACGCTATAATTTATCTTATTTTATCATTTGTTTGTGTAATATGAAATATTTAGTTTATAAATTTTAGAACCCACAACATAAACATATCTTGACGTCAGAGGTCATGGGACCCCTTTGAAAATGACCATGCCAGCTTTTCTGCACCAAAATTTAACATAAGTTTAGAGCGTTATTTATCCTCCTTCGCGGCGAGCTAGTATGACATGGTTTTCTAGTTTCATACGATGCCAATATCTTCACTCTAGCTTTAAAACTGAGCCAGCTACAACCTAAAAATCGCAATTTGCGTAAATAGGTTAAAGAAATTAGTGCCGTTAAAACGAATTTGCGCTAAATCGTCATTATCGCGTTAACTTTGACAGCCCTAGTAACAAATCATCTGGGGGGTCAGGTCCTTTAAAGGCCCAGACACATTATCCCGACATCAAAGAACTAGCGACAATGAAGGCCGACCGTTGAATCGCCTCACGTCGCCTTTGTCTTGGCCAAAAAGTTGCACTCGAACACACCGCAAAGACTACAGCCGACGGTCAACTACCACGTACGTTCTGCGCCTGCGTGGGATGAAATAACTCTCCACACCAGCAGGTCGCGGTAGTCTGTATTTAAAAAAAAAAATCAAAATCAAAAAATCATTCAAAAAGGGAAACCGGAAGACCGAGGACGGCTGATATATGGTTATGAATATGATACATACATGAAACACAGCAGCGTTTGCCGACCATTTTCACACCACTCTCACTCACCACTTAGCTTCATTCCAGATGGCCATGTCATTGTGAAAATATCTGTGTATTGGAATGACGAGATATGATGAAGATGAAGAATGAGAAGAGCCTTCTGTGTGTGTCCTCTTGACTTTACTCATTGGCTTGCTTTCTTCACTTCCATTTCTCTTTTCGTGCACTGATTCGCTTAAGCTGAACAGCCAATCAGACTGATTTCTCTCACTGACGAGCTCCGCCGCCGATTCAACATGCTGAATGTCAATGTGTCAGGGCCTTAAGTAAAGAGACAAGATGTGAGGAAGAAACCATGGGGAACATGAGACTGAGGGAACAGCACTGGCCAAACACATAAAATACAGAGCTTTTTATTCAACATGTAATACAATACAGTCAGTGTCATATTTATTCTTAACACTGTGTGTGATATGATATGGAGCACAAAAGAGAGAAAATGGGAGAATAACCAAACAAGAGAGAGAAAGCAAGAAGAGAATACACATTCTTCAAAATAAGACAATGCATTAACGATTACAACAGTGCTTGGGAGGTGGATGGTGGAGATGAGGCACAAAGCTCTGAAGCACAACATGGAAAAGGACAGAGCAAGAGAGATGATGCATTAATATTTTCATGAAGAGAAAAAGTGGATAGGACAAGTTGTCCTCGCGTTGTTACAATAAAGCTTGGTTTGAAAAAGGAGAAATTATGGTCCATTGTACTGTGCCAACATGAGCAACTGGTATAATGTCTTATAATGTTCTTTTTTTCACACCAGCAGTGCTGCTGAGGAGAACAGACCTGGAGGTCTCATAGTCGCTGTTATGTGTAATGAACCTTTGTGCCTCCATTTCACATAAGAGCTCCAACTGTTCCATCCGCAGCACAGACCGTCCAAAATGAAACAAAGACAACAAATTACCAGTATTTTTCAACAGCTTTGCAGTTTGTGGTTGTTCTTTACATCGGGAAAATGAAAAGTTGGGGAAAATAGTCCGCAACTGTCTCGTATGTTGTGTCAGAAACTGCACAGGCACCATCTTGGCTCCATGACAATGTCATCTTGTTAGACGTAAAAAGTAGATGAAGATTGCCATGCCTGTGATGACGGCGGAGCATGGATGGAGGCATAGTCCGTCAGACATAGAAGCCATGCAGTTTAAAAAAAAAAAAGTGTCCCAGTATGATTTTTTGTTTGAGGTCCACTGTTGCAAACGCAACCAATGTAGCTGGCTGAATTGATTAGGCTGGAATCAGATCCAACCAGCAAAGACAGATCAAGGCCAGACCTGGTTCAGCTTCTCAGTTATAGTTTATATAAGAGACGAATATTTGTCGGTTTTCTATCTCCTAGAAATCTCCATACCTATGAAAAGAAAAACACAAAATAGTACATAGAAATTGAAACAAAGATATATTGTATTCTGAGAGATTTTTTTAGTTAGCATGACCAGAAATAACTACTAGAGGGTTGGCTATAGAGTGCTCCAGGATTGACATATTTTTGTAGGTCAACCAGGAAGTTAGCATCGCTGTGGTTCCCTCGACAAAAAAACTATTGGATTTTTCCATTGGGTTTTGGATTGTTGCAGAAAACAAGCTCTGTGGCAAACAAACATTTATGATACTTACACGTTTTGTCCAGCAAGATAATCTTCACAAATTAACACCACTTTTATGATTTTGAAGTGTAAATGGAATCGCCAGAAGTAAAAAGCTAACGTTAGGCTATAAACAAACTACACCACGGTCACACGAGCGCAAGTGTACACAACGAGGCTGTAAAGGCGGACAAGTCGGCGTGATGACGTTTAGTAGTCTCACTTAGCCACTTGTTAGCAACCGCCCTTCAAGACACATAAAGGCTTCAAAATGTGTAGTATTAATTAATGTATTTTATGTCATAGAACAAAACATTAAAATCTCTTAAGCTTGTGTTAACCACAGACCTTATTTCAGGCATCTAACTAAAAACCCATTCGAAAGACCCATTGACTTCCAGATGAGGGAACCGGCGGTGCTAAAATACTAACTCATTTCCGGGTTTTAGGACTCATTCCTGTAGCACTCTATAGTTTAGACATTATCACTTCTGATTTTGCACATTGATTCTGGTTATTATCAATTCCTGCAATTGTTAGCAAATCGTTAGAGCGTGAAAACAAACTGAAAAAAGTCAAAGCAAAAATCAACACTTTTTCATCTGATTTAGGCTGCCATAAACAATCATTTATCATAAATGACAAGATGTTTTATGATTCTACCATACTGTATCTCAACCAAGTACCCATTGATCTGCATCAGATATCAGGCAACAATAAAGGTTGAAAACACGCCATTATCTCATCCACTCTGCTGGGAGCTGACCAGTGGGCTACCTCCGGGTCTGAGAGGTGAAGCCAATGAGGAAGTGCCTTAAACTTGCATTATTTCTAATAGCCAGCAGGGGGCGACTCCTCTGGTTGCATAAAGAAGTCAGATTGTGTAGAAGTCTATGAGAAAATGAGCCTACTTCTCACTTGATTTATTACCTCAGTAAACGTTGTAAACATGAGTTTATGGTCTCAATCGCTAGTTTCAAGTCTTCCTCAATACAGCATGATGTTCATTAAGTAAATTATGGTCCCATTTAGAGTCAAATAGACCATAAAGCAGTGTATGCTTTAGGCTACCTTGTGATTGACAGGTTGCTACCACAGCGTTGTCCGGACTGAGAGTTGTCCACGTTTTCGTCTTCAAACTTTAACCCTTTCACAGTGTGTTTTCAGTTGATGAAGGGTAATTAGAACCTTTTTGGTCGCCTAAAAATGTCTAATTCAGCGTATGGTTGTACTTAGCTCCACCCTCTCGTGTCACTTCTGGTTGCAAAAAACCAAGAGGGCGACGGCCGATTACCAAGATGGCGATGACCAAAACGCAGAACTTGAGGCTTCAAAACAGCAGTCCACAAACCAATGGGTGACGTCACGGTGACTACATCCACTTCTTATATATAGTCTATGACTCTGACGCAGTTTAGGAAGATAACGCTTTCTCTTACGGCTTCACAATTATTAAATACTTCTTAAAATATTCTTAGAAACTGCTTAAATACAAAGTGACTTGACATTTTACCAGTTAAAATCAAATACAATACAAATGTCGAGCAACTTTGTGCAGAAGCATGGGGTCAAGAAAACAGTATATTTCTGGCAATTAAATGACAATCTTTGCCAACTTACTGTAAGAGGTGTGTTGCGGTGTATTTTAAAGTGTGTTTCAGAGTGTGTATGTGACTCACTCTGTGTCATCAGCTGTGGGTGTGTTATAGCTCTGGAACAGCGGCTGCATGAAGAGTCCCAGAGTTCCCACCACACACACCAGGATGAAGATCCACAGGAACAGACGGTCTATCACCATGGCTACGTACTTCCAGTCTTGAATTATCTGAAACCAAACCAACATGTTTAGACTATTACAGGTCGTTGACACAGATCAGATCATGACTATAAACTAGGCCCATGTGCGTGTAGGAACAGACCTTCAGGGAAACACCATGTATTAAGTCATTGGGTAAGAAGAACATGAGCTCGGTGAGGGGTCTCTAAAGGTTTCTGTGCTCACAATCTACCTATTTTACAATTGATTGTTTGCTAGACCCCTCCCCCGAACAGTGACCGTCCAATGATAGCTTAGCAACTGTACAGTAAATAGCTTCCTACCCACAGTAGTAACCTAGCATTTCTTCCACGGTCCAAGGCTTGCAGCTTTCTCGAGAATCGCTTATCTAAACAACTTCACACTGCGCTGCCTTGGGTCCTGAGCTATACACCAGCCATGACATAGTTGCGTCACCTAGCAATGCTAGAGTATACGCGTAATTTGCTAATAGCTAGCTATTTGGGACAAAATGTCAAATTTCCAGGAACAAAAGCGTTCCGAAAGTTATATCGCTGATGCTTGAAATGTTTGAGTTTGCTACTATGTAACATCCCCGGTCTCTCTCTCTTCATCTGTTCTTGAGCGTACTGTAGCGAGCGACGGCAAGTGAGCTGTACCCAGCATGCCGTTCAGCGAGTAGGGGTCCCCTCTCAATACACTACACAGTGTGTACATAATGCACAATGCATAATAAATATGTCCTGTAGTATTGAGGACAGAACCTGCCAAAATCAAAAATAAATAAATCAATAAATGAAATAAATAAATGCCATTAAATGTAGCAAAAATAATATAAAAAATAAATGTCGCCATTAATTAATTGATAAAATGTGACATATATTGATATTTCTGTTTTAATTTGCTTCTTTATTTATTTATCTTTGTTTTAATTCCTTTATGTATTTACTCTTCTGTTGAAATTTCACTTTTATTCAGTTATGGATATATTTTTATTCTTTTTTAAATTTAATAAATTAATTTATTTGAGCATTTATTTTTTATTTATTTATTTTTGCATTTTTATTATTTATTTATTTTTGCATAATTTTTTTTATTTATTATATTATTTTTTTTTCAAATGTATATATTTATTTATTTATGCAGGATTTTCCCTTGTTTATGCATTCACCCCTTATTTATTTCCCCAAACTTATTTATTTCTGTATTCTTTTCTTTATACATTTCTTTTTCCATTTCTTTATGCATTTCTGCCTCATTATGCAAATGAGGGGGCTCTCACTCATGACACGTATGTCATAGTGTCAGAGCATATGGGTCAGAGTGCATAGATTGACTATATTTGCACCAGACTACCTTTCAGAAATGCTTTTGGTTTATGAACCAGGAAGGCCCCTCAGATCCTCCGGCTCTTCCCTTTTAGTTGTTCCGCAAAGCAGAACAAAAACTTTTGGTGATGCTGCTTTCAGCCATTACGCTCCCAGCTGCTGGAACAAACTTCCAGAGGAACTGAGAGGAGCTGAAAACATTGATATTTTTAAACGTAAACTAAAAACCCATCTATTTAGTCTGGCTTTTATGTAGTGTTTTATAATTTTAAAATGTTATGGTTTTATTGTTTATACTTATTTAATTTATCATCATCTATATGGTGTTTGTTTTACTCCTTTGTTTTTACTATTTTGGAATTTTATTGTTTAATACCATCTGCTTACTTTGTGTAGTTTCACGGTTTTTATTTATTTATTTATTTTTATTGTTTTTTCCTTGTTTTTTATTATTTGAGGAACTTTTGTGTTGTCTGTTTTGGTGTGCATTGGTCTCTAGGTCCATTTTTAACATTCCGCATTTTGTCAATTGTCTGTACAGCACTTTGAATTGCATTTAGCTTGTTTGAAAGGTGCTATATAAATAAAGTTTGATTGATTGATTGATATATAGTAGCCAGCTAGCTGCACTCGTCTTCATTCCCGGCTCCATACAGCGGGTCGTCGGCCGCTGCTGCTCCCCCCGCTGCTGCCTCGTACCGGTACAGGTGTGCAGATCAACCATCTGAAGCTGAACAAATCCACCTTAGAAGTGCACTTGGTGGGTTTATTGCTGACGAATCCTCAGCAATACACCCACTAAGTTGAAGTTGACCGGATGAACGGTTGTCGAGAAAATCGATGGACAGACAGACAGACAGAGACTCCTTCCATTTAGTTAGATGTAAAATAAAAAGACCCATTCTAGCTCATTCACTGTGTGGTGTTTCCCTACTGTGTGAAAGACGGTTCTGGTTGCTATCAGAGTTTAAAGTAATGTTTGAAGCTCCGTCCTGAATGTTTAAACTGCAGCAGCCCCAGCCAACATTACCATGAGACAGCCTCATGTTTGCTAAACACATGGGTTAGTCCTCATTCTGAAATTGTCTCTTGTAATATTAAAAGTGAAAAATACGAGCAACCATGTAAGCTAAGCTGTCAGACAGGGTTATTGATCTTACATTTCCCCTTATCATACTTATAATTCTAAGACTAACCACTGCAATGCAAGAACAATGCTGCTACTTTTTTTTCATTGCTTCTTGTTGCCTGGGACATGTAGCTTTAACCTCAATCTTTTAGCACAATATCATATGTAGCCATCAAGTGCACATTTAAGACCACTTTTCTCTGTCGGTTCTTGTTTTAATACAAGTCAGCTGGAGACAATAAAGTCAGCTGGTGACAGCATTTTTCAACAACACAAGGAGCTAACTCTTTTAGCTTAGCATTAGTGATCAGAAGCAGTGTTGCATCAGTGGTGCTGCGTCTATGAAGCTTCTAGGACACCAAATGCATATCAGAGTATAATTTTAACTGCACTGCAGCCGAAAGGAAGAGAGGCAGCTTGACGAAGAATTTGCCATGAGCAATTAAAACTGCATAACTTGATTTTAATATTTATTAAGTGTGGGAGTTTGGTGGAAGTTTAGAAGCCGAAAGCCACAAATCTGGGGTTAGGGTTAGTCAGTCATTTTGTGTTTGTATGAGGGCTTTTTGAGGTTATCTGATATTTTCAGAAAGAAATAGATGGTTGACAGGTTGAAAAAATGTCGCAGAAGAACAAAAGCAAACACTGAATGATTTAAATCATGGCATGTTTCGTGTCTTATCTGGCCCTGATAACCTCTTCATTTCTTGTACAAATCTCCTTATTCCTCCCTGTTGCATCTTTGTCATCACCCATCGCCATAATCAGCTTTTATAGGTCTTTTCTTCCCTCATTCTTCCCAATAATATATTCTTTCTTCCCTTTCTTTCATCCTTTGATCCTATCTCTTCCTGCTCATCATCACTTATTTATTCTTTTAACCATGGCTTTATCTTCTCACCTTCTCATCGTAGTCTTCTGTCTTCATGTGTTCAGCGATGTATCTCACTCCATCCACTGCCTCCTCCACATCTGCATCCCACTGAACAGCCAAAGGCCTCCGGAAGTCTGAAAACCCACCACCCCCATCTGGGACATCGTCCACCTTCCAGCAAAACTTGCGTGCCAAGTCCTCGTTCACGTAGAAAGAGTCGGCATCTGTTCGGATCCCACCGAGTCTGATGTTGGAATACTGCCTCTTGTCGGTGCCGCTCTGGGAACTGTTTTTCCCGACGGTACTCCGGTTGGCGTACTTCCTGCGGAGTTTATCATGGACATTGGAAGAGCCTGGACGCCGCATGAAGAGGAAGGTGGGGAGGCGGACTAAGAAGAAGCGTTTGACCCAGTCGGGCATGTGGTGGGTGGATGGGGAGCGGTGATGCACATTGAGGACACAGACCGTGGTCACAGTGGAGAAAGTGACGAGCACCATGGTGAACATCAAGTATTTACCTTAAAGAGAGAAAAGACGAGATAGAACCCATTTTCATTCACATATCTTGAGGGCAGAGATCAAGGGACCCCTTTGAAATTGACAATGCCAGTTTTCCCCCCACCAAAATTTAGCCTAACTTTGGAGCTTTATTTAAGGATGCTGAGTTGAAATTTAGGTGTGATTAAGCACCCCAAAAGCAGTCTAAAATCACCACTGGTAATAGTTTAAAAATATTGATTTATTTAAGCAAAATCTCACTGAAGGATATGTTTATTATGTTTGGTTCTGGTCTTAACACCTTAAACAGTGTCTTCGATAAAGACATCGAAAAGTTACTTACTAAAATTGTATTAGAGCATAGCTGAGATCTTGAGATATTTTAGAGTTGTTTTGGGGTTTTTCCAGTTGACTTAATTCTCATCTGACATGACTCATCTGTAATGGTGAATGGTAAATGGACTTGCACTCATATAGCGCTTTTCTAGTCTTCCGACCACTCAAAGTGCTTTACACTACATGCCAGCATTCACCCATTCGCACACACATTCATACACTGATGGCAGAGGCTGCCATTCCCATCAGGATCAAATCTAAGTACTCATTCACACACCGATGGCACAGCCTTCGGGACATAAATATGACTGACCTATGAGTCAAGGATACTTCCACCGACCTTTCGATTGGTGGATGACCTGCTCTACCTCTGAGCCACAGCCGCCTCATCTGTAGGTAATGGGTCACACCCCTAACTACATAGAGATGCACATAGACACATAAATATGACTGACCTATGAGTGGCACTGCGAGAGAGGTGGGTGGCACTATCTTTGATATCAGCAGCAGGAACACAGTGAGTGCCAGCAGCACTGAGATACACAGCGTCATCTTCTCCTTGCAATCTGACGGCAGGTAGAAGACCAGGATGGCCAGCGACGTGATCAGCACACACGGTATGATCAGATTAATGGTGTAAAACAGCGGCTTCCTCTTGATCACAAAATCATAGCTGATATCCAGGTAGGTGATGTCATGGGGGTCCTCGTTTTTGCGCGCCGGGAGCGAGACGATGTCCCACTCTCCGCTTGGCGTGAAGTCATCACGGCTGGCAAAGTCGCTCGTGAGGATTAGATCCAATTCTGTGTGGTCGTAGGTCCAGGAGCGGAACTTGAGGGTGCAGTTCTGCTGGTCGAAGGGGAAGTTCTGCACCTCGATGGCGCAGGCCGACTTGTAGATGGCCGGGGGAAGCCAGAAGATGTCTCCTGTGTTGGAGACCACAGCATTGCAATAGAAGGAAACCTCGTACACGCCATCAGCACTGTGAGAGGTTGTGGGTGAGATGGAAGATTAGAAAGAGGATGGATTGCAATTAAGACATATTTGAAGGCAGCTAACTTTCGAGGAAGCACTGTATATTTTTTTTTTTCCCTTCACCGCAATGATAATAATCAGACAAACCCAAACTCTCCCCCATGATTGTCTGAAGTAATTTTAAAAGCAGGCATTGATTAAGTACTTACTAATCCCCTTCACCTCAGCAAAAAACAGGCTTGGAAGAGAGCAAATGCATAACATTTTAATTAAAAAATCCCCATAGAAAAACCTGCTTATTTTAGCATCTGATTTTCTGCTTGTAACGCCCTGTTGGAAAACCTCTTAATACTGTAGAATGATCACTCTAACTCCATTAATACCATACTGTAATCCGCTAATATCAGGCCACCACACACACATACAAACAGGCTGTACATGTAGTTGCAATCTTTCATTACACCAGTGGTTCTCAAACTTTTTCTGTCATTCCCCCCTTTGGAGGAAGAAATATTTTCACGCCACAGCTACCTGCTAAAATAATAATAATCTGTTGTTTTTCTTCGGATGACATTAATAATATACAGCCCAGTCGCACGGCAGTTCGTGAAATAGTTACGAAATTTAATGTATTGATTTGTATACATGGACACAAATTTCACATTTCTTTCGTGATAATTTGCAAATGTGAACCGGGAGGCATAGAGAGCGGCGAACGTCGCGTAGGGAGGAGGTCAGGGTGAGTGGGTGTAGTTTGTTGCCTAAGCAAGTCCATCTGTTCCTAAACCTAACTATGTAGTTTTATTTTGAAAAGACAGAGTGGAAATTGACAAGTGAGTCAGGTGTTGCTGGACATTCGTAGGAAAACGTACAAAAAATACGTTGTTGAAAGTCATGTTGAGTGTCACGAAAAAAAAAGGGAAATTCGTGTCTATGTACACGAATCAAATAGATTAAATTTTGTGACTATTTAACGAACTGCCGTGAGACTGTGTTGCTATATAACTATTAATGTTTAGAGAAGAAATAAGTTAACGTTTTCCTATGATGGTTGTTTCTTATAGTTTATTCAGTCGGTAGTCCTATAGGTTGGTAGGATGAGGGTTAAACTTTATCAAACCACTTTGTTTATTAATGTGACTTGGATGTAATGTTTCTAAATGTCTTCTTAATTTGTTAAGTCTCATACTGTCAGCTGCCAGAGTTTTCAGACATAAAATACACACTGGTTTCTCCTCATCTCCCTCCATCTTCATTATTATTTATATTTATATACATGTCATTTATGGTGCTGTTGGATTGCTGCTAGACCGCCCCGTTACAGGTGCGTGCAGGAGAGTAGCAGTGAAACTGTTGTTTTTGAAAGGCTGAACAACGAAAAATATGGACTGAAGCAGAATATTTCGTTAGAAAAAACAAAAACAACAACAAAATGTAGTGAATTTTGGAAATAATACGATCTCTCTTTTTTCAATACATTTTGACTTTTGGACTGAGGACTGAGGCAATTACAGAGACGAACGGAGTTTTGCGTCGCTCGCTCTGTTTGAGAGAGAGGAGGGAAGAGAAGGTGGAAGGTAGGGTAATGTTTCTGTAGGTTTAATAATAACTAGAATGTCAACGTTATGAATGAAGCTTCGACCTACTCGGTGCAGCCCTACATCATCATCTTTCTTTAGATTACTGTAAGCTGAGCATTTTGTCTTGTTCGTCTCCGAAGCATCGTCTGTTTTTCATTCCCGCTGCGCGCCTCACAGTTTGAGAACCACTGCATTACACTGACTTTAGAACAGCATAATAGTATCAGATCACCTAAATCAAATACTTTGGTGTGATGACATGCACATAGTTACTTGTTGTAGAGCACTATATCAGGGAGCCAGATGTGTTTGGATGGTATTCGTAGTTTCTTAATGCCTTCGTACTTCTCTGGGTCCCATCTCAGCCTGTAATCATTCCACTCCTGCAGAGAGAGATTTTATAAACTCCCTTACTGACAAACACAGCCACATACCGTATTTAACACTGTACATGCACTGGAGAGTTAGAAATATTGTATTGTACCTGAAACAGCCACAAGTTGGTCGTCATTATCTGTTCCCTCTCATTCTATAAGAAAACAATAGTCAGCTTGTCATACAATGAGCATTATTTCCATAACAATTCACCTTACTTATAAATGGTTGAATTTTTATAATGCTGTCTACTGGCAGTGGGTTTAGCACAACACACTAAATGTCAAACCCAAATATCAAAGCAGACCTTAAGGGAGTGGACGCAATAGCATAAACATTTTGGGGCAAAATAACATCCCTTCCAACACCTTCACAAATGTCACAAAGGTAGACCTCATACAGAGCTGAAATGTATTTTTATCGTGCAGGAGTTTCAGTGTCCACCCTGAGTGAATATGTGCAGTCAAAAGTTAAGAGAATAAAACACATTATAAACTGTAAAATTTAGATTAATTACAGATGTCAAATATGTATGATTGAATGCCACGCAACACAAACACATCTAGTTGTGACAGGAAGCTTAAGTATTGCATCATTGAAATTTGATCTGACTGCATTATAAGTTGCATCGTGCCAGCAGGAGAGAGAGGAAGATGTCGGTCAACCCCAATCTGTACCAGTCTGTTGGGCAGTTATGCATCACTTAATTTTGGGGTAGTTTGATTTTTAGTTTTTTGGTTATGAGCAGTGTAAAGGGATTACAGTTTGAAATTCAGTAATTATATTACAGTTAACGCTCCATTACTTTGACATTTTGGGGTCTGCTTGTTTGCTGTCTTACTAAAAGTTGGATGGAAGGGTTGATATCTGTGTAATCAGTGGACAGACGGGTCCAGTGGCTACCTGCTGACAGAGCTAACAGTGTTAACCTGAGGGGGAACCGGAGGGTGGGTGCTACGCTTCCACGACGGTACCGTCGGCTGGGACGGCGTTATCAGCTGTAACCGTCATATGAGAGCAATGCCGAGCGGCAGCCATGAGCTAGCCGGTGGGGCACGCTCACATGCACTAAAAGCATCCATGGCTGGCCCGACTATGTAAACAAAGCAAGGAGAAGCTTGGATTACAACCCACACAGAGGGAGAGCGACTTCATTCTCTGCTCAGGTAGACATTATTCCTCTATATGTTTACATAGCAAATAGTTGTTTGATGCTATATTAATGCTCTGAATATCGTATAGAGCACCTTTAACGATGACCATGACACTACATTTTTAAGTATAAAATGTTACTACATGTTACCATCAGTGGGCTACCTCCGGGTCTGAGAGGTGAAGCCAATGAGGAAGTGCCTTAAACTTGCATTTTATCTAATAGCCAGCAGGGGGCGACTCCTCTGGTTGTAAAAAGAAGTCTGATTGTATAGAAGTCTATGAGAAAATGAGCCTACTTCTCACTTGATTTATTACCTCAGTAAACATTGTAAACATGAGTTTATGGTCTCAATCGCTAGTTTCAAGTATTCTTCAATACAGCATGATGTTCATTTAGCAAATTATGGTCCCATTTACAGTCAAATAGACCATAAAGCAGGGTATTATTTAGGGCGATTTACATTTAGGGCGTGGCTACCTTGTGATTGACAGGTCGCTACCACGGCGTTGTCCTGTCTGGGTGTTGTCTGTGTTTTCATCTTACAACTGGAACCCTTTCCCAGTGTGTTGTCAGTTCGTGAAAGTTAATTATAAACATTTAGTCGCCTGAAAATGTCTTATTCAGAGTTCGGTTTTACTTAGCTCCACCCTCTCGTGTCACTTCTGGTTGCAAAAAAACAACATGGCGACGGCCAAATACCAAGATGGCGACGGCCAAATGCTGAACTCGAGGCTTCATAATGGCAGTCCACAAACCAATGGGTGACGTCACAGTGACTACGTCCACTTCTTATATACAGTCTATGGTTACAAGTTTGTATGAGCTATTATGCACGAGAACTGCTCAAAACTTTTAAATATATGAATCCACGTTGTCAGGTCAGGTTCATGATAATATGCCAAAAGGGGTTGTGGTTATATGCCTGTAAACATTTTGTAAAAATCAGGATGTCACTGTTATCAAAAAGGGAATGTAGGAATTAATGATTTTAATTTGTGTCAGAGCCCCAAAGCTTTTCTGATGCATTATCATCTGTATTTGTTCATGTGTACAAATGTGTGTTTTTGTATTTAAACATACTTACTACACTGATGAGCTGTGACAGAGACACCTGTATGGAGATGGTGACCTGTTGGCTCTTGTTGACAGCTGGTCTGATCAGTTTGTTGTAGCGCTCTGGACCCAACAGGTAGTTCACCAGCCGCTCTTCTGCATTCTCTGCCCTGCTGCCTACACACCAGGAAAACATTTATTTTGAAAGTGCTTTAAACCCATTTCAAATCAGTAATTCGGGTACACTTGCGTGTACCTTTACTGCTCTGTATTTGTCTAGGGGTAGTGTGTCTCCCTTTCATTGTGACATTGAACACAAAAATGTCACATTTATGAATTGATATTTGGGTTTGACGTGTCAAACAAAATGTGTGCATGTGTGTTGCAGCTCCAAGCGTGATGTCCTCTCTATCACAGTATGTCTTCAGTCCAGTGTCACCATGAATGATGAACAATAAACAAGTTGGCTGTAAATAAAGTCAATTTACCAAAGGGCATTAACGTGTTCTCTTTAAAATGTGAGTGTGTGCGTCTTGCAGTCTCACACTTTACTGCAGGGTTTTAGAGCAAAAGAACAAACAAAAATCCAGTCATGCATCCGTCCCTGTGAGAGGAACCCTGAAGCTTTGTGTTTCCTCAGCCCTAAATTATTGGTTACGTAAAAGTGATCGTATGAATAAGGCAGAAGCACAATGTTTTTTACCCGCTCTTCCACAGCCATTATGTCTACATTGTCAAACCAACTGACAACAGTGCAGAGAGCGTTTATTATCTGGAATGCTTCACCCCCTCTGTGCCACATGAATTGTCTGTTTTTGTAAGATTACATGAAGGGAAGGCTGAGTGAGCATGGATGTTCTCCTTTTTACAACAGCACCCTGCTGTTTCAAGTTTTCATGTCACTGTGAACGCCAGTGTTTTCAGATACTTGAAAGCAAGAGAGGCAAGGGAATCTATTAGAACTTAATGGAACTTCAGTTAACAGTTAATTTTAACTTCAGAGGATAAATTACTTGCCATGAAGTAAGAACCTCAGTAGTCTATTTGTGTAATTCGCACTTCAATATATTTTTCTCAACTGTGGTTTTTGTCATGAATACTTTGACACAGAATGCAAACATTATGCGGCGAAAAAGCGGAGTAATTATTTTCTGGAGCGAAGTTGATTTTTCTGAGCATTTGAACCGCGAATAAAGGCATCAACCAAACACGTTGTTGAGTTGAGTTGTGCCTATATCTATGAAGATTATAAAACAACAACATGGAGGCTCCGTAATCTGAACCAAGACGGCAAACTTTATTACTCCTTTCAACCTTGACAAAGGCAGCGCATATAATATAACATATAATATTCGCAGGCAAGTATTTCACATTTTCGTGTTGTTTATTCGTCACATCCCCGCGATGTAAAGGCCTTTAAACTCAAGCTTAATCTAATAGTTAGAGGCCCATTAGATTCTATCTGAAGTGGCCTCAATGCAACAGGCCTGTATTTAGTGTATGGACACTTAATGCTTTAGATTCCAGACTGCAAATTATTATTTAGTATAGAGTATCAATAAAATACTTAGTGGGTACCTATACCAGGAAAATATTTTAGTATGGGGAAAGGGAATAACTTTGGGAAAATACATTGTTACTACCAGTAAGTTACTACAAGGAGTTTTTAACTGGTTATGAAATGGTCTCAATTTACTACTGATGCCACTATATGACCTACATAAGTAAATGAGACCATCAGCTATCAGATTATTTTCCATAGTCCGATTCCCGATGTTTCGGGCCTGTGTGTACTATGTACTGTGGAAATAACAGAGTGAAAAAAATGAATTTCCCCTTGGGGATTAATAAAGTGCCTTTCTTCTTCTTCTTCTTCTTCTTCTCCCCGCGAAATCAGATGAAATGATTTACAGCACACAGACCAGAAGAGCCTACAGTATGTTTACATTTTCCCAGGCAAAGTTTTGCAGTGAGTACGTTAGCCAGTTAAAGGGATAGTTTGGGTGTTTTGAAGTGGGGTTGTATGAGGTACTTATCCATAGTCAGTGTATTACCTACAGTAGATGACGGCCGGCACATCCCCAGTTTGGAGAAGCAGACAGGAGTTACCGCAGGGAAGCAAAGCAATGTACTGCTGTGGACGGGGCCGGAAGCAAAACCTATTTTAGCCACCTAAAAGAAAAATCAATATCAGTTTAAGTGTACGCTATATTTAGCTTATTTTCAGCAGTTTACCTTGCCGTGAGACAGCTACACAGTCTATGTTTCCGATGGGGACCTGAAGCCATTATCTATGCTCTCGCCAAAGCAACCAGACTCCATTGAAAAAAACAGTAATTTTACCTCACAGGACATAGGAGTTGCTGGTCTACCGCAGCCTCGATCAGTTAGTTTGTTTGTGTTATTGTGTGACTTTGGTGAATCTGAACTAACCAAAGTCACGCAATAACACAAACAAACTAACCGATCGAGGCAGCAGTAGACCAGCAACCTCCATGTTCTATGAGGTAAAATTACAGATTTTTTCAATGGAGTCTGGTGGCTTTGGGGAGAGCATAGATGGATACAACACTTTCCAGGTCGGAAAGGGCTGTCTGACGGCAAGGTAAACAAGTGAGAATATTCTAAATATAGTGTACACTTAAACTGATATGGAATTTTTTTAGGTTAGCCTTTCTTTCTAAAATATGTTTTGCTGCCGGTCCTTTGACTTTATATTTTGTGGTTATGGCTGATACTGAAGCAGGCAAAAGAAAAAGAAAAGAATTGAACAAAAAAAAGCTAAAAGAGACAGTGATAAAGCATGAGCGAAAAGAGTCCACCTTGGTCAGTCATACAACAGATGGAGTGAATTGAGGGATTTGAAAGGATTAAAAACCAAACCTGAATAGACCTTCTTCCTCCTCTTATCTCTTCATATCTTATTTATGACATACATTGTGAGACGTGGTTGTACATCAATATATGTTGGTGGCTAAAACAAAGTTTACTTTGTTTTACCATCGTCATATTACAGTTATCAGTCTTACATAGCCACAAATAGATACATTACCTCATCGTTTGCATCCTACAGCTGTTTCAAAAAGAAAAATGGTATTAAAAATAAGTTGCATCTTTCTTTCACTCGCTTCTAAATCAATTGCACGCGCTAGCCAGATCAAAATCTTTACGACACGAGGCGGTGGTGCTCATGGAAACACTACCGCCTTTGTCCACAGGGGCCGCCAAAATCAACACAAAATGAAAAGTTCTAGCTTAGTATAAAGACTGGAAACAGAGGGAGAGCTAGCCTGGCTCTCTCTGAAGGTAACAAAATCCACCTAACATTACCTCTCAAACTCACAGATTACCACTATATACAGTATCTTGTTTGATTAACTTATTAGTCAAAATGAAAATTTGCTTGTTTTGGGGATTATGTGCCTATTTCTTGGCCAGGAGCGGTAATTTCCTGGAGTCTCTGCACGTCGCCTGGCAGCTGGTCCCAGCAAATTTTTCTGAGATTTATTGGACCACATACTTTTTTTATGCATGCATGAGTAATTCCAGCTGAGGTAATAGCTATTACTTTCAAAAGAGTACTCAACCGATTGAGCATTGCACTCTTATAACATTATCTGACTCACGATGGACAGTAAAAAAAAAGTATCAAAGTTGATGCAGCAGAACCAGAGACAATGTCTCTTTTATTGTCTCTTTTATTCCATGCATTCTTCTTACCCACAATGCAACTCGACCGCCTGCAGTTCAGTTCAGTCATAAATTCAGGTGTGTTATGTAGTAGCGGCTAAAGTAGCCTCATGCCGCTAGCCTCAAATAGAGATGAGGAGCGAGCTACGGAGGTCTGGTAAACTCACCTCTTTTGTAACCCCGCAGAGAGCTGGACCGCAGAGGGCCAGCCCTACAAACGCAAAAGTCTGTCAATGAGTGACTGAGTGAGTGAATGAGTGAGTGAGTGACTGAGTGATGAAGTTACACGATTGGTCGGCCGAGTATTCGACTTTCCTGTTGGCTGTTGCTCTTTCAAAATGAAAAGGCGGGAAACAGTCCTTTATGCAAATGAGCCTGTCCAGCGCGATGCGTCCGTCTCACGAAACTTGGACCAAGCTGTCAAACTAGGCGATCTAGTTCTAAAATGAAACAAGATTCAGCAGTGGCATAGCCTATTTCTCACTTAAAATGTTTTCAGAAGTAGATTTTGGTGGACTGTTTAGACGGAATAACAGAAAGTTTACGAGCGGGCCCCCATGTTGTTTCCTGTTTGAAACGGCGAGCAGAAAACCAGGGACCAATCAGGTGCTTTCAACGAGAGAGTACGTCACCGCTTGAACGGCCAGTTGAGTGGAGCAGCGATTCCCCTAGTGTCCTCGCCGGACCTGGTGGACATTTACCGCTGGATTTAACATTATTGACATGACCACTGACTATTTGTGTAACAGTTTAAACACAAATTCACAGTACACGTTCCAGACATATACTCCGTTTTGACCGCGTCTTGTTTCAAACTTGCAGTCTTCAGACCCGACCAACGCTGAACTCAAGTGAAACATTTTGCAATTCATCAGATTTCACACAGCTCCCTCTGGAGCCAAAAAAGGGTTAACGCAACTTCCCAAGACCTGTAAACAGACTTCTATGTGTAAAATTGATGGAATTGTTTATTATATTGGGACTGATGTTATTTTTTTAATCTCTATATTTCATGACAGCTTCAGTTAAAACACAGATGTTGTGACTGAGGAATGGTGCCAAACATCATTGCCTAGTACAAGGCCTGGTCAAGTCTTCAGGCCTTCAGGGAAATACAAACACTCACAACAACATGGTGGAAGACACAGCGAAGTGCTATGTGCCTTCTTGGTGTATTACATCGTTTAAATAATTCAAACCTAGATTTCAGGGTATCTTTGCCTTGATGGTTGATACAGAATAATGCTTGACTATGTTGCCTGTCATACCTGATCTTTGTCAGAGTCCACTTGTTTTTGTAGAGCAGATACGACCATTGATGGCCGTGATTTTTTTTTCTGTCTTGTTAATTTTGTCCTATTGAAACACAAGTCCAGCCTACGAGCTGAAGCTAAAGCCGAGTCTACAAGCTAATACAGAAAAAGATGCAGTAGTCGACAGTCTATAGAAGAAAACCTGAATCAAGGTCAGGTTACTAAAAGGAAGCTATTCTTTAAGGACAGTGGTGGAGACATCCAAGTGTTCTGCATAAAAGACGGGAGACAGTGCTTTCTTGGCGGTTGGTATAAAATAGCCCTCGGTAAATTATTCAGAGCCCATCTGCTTTTACTTACAAGTATTTTAAAAGTACTACACACAGTTTTTAAAACCCTGTCTCTGAGGCAAAAGTTGAGTGTTGTGGCTGCTTTTGATTAAAAAACTTTGTTGTAAAAGACATACCACTCCCTCCTCTTTTGGGATACAGTCTGATCTTGGTCTGTGTCTCTTTCTTTAGTCATAAAGGGCTCAGACTTATCAAGCTTAACACAAACAATGTAAATCAGATGTCACAGACTAATACAAATATAGGTAAGACAGGCTGTTTAAGATAATTTCTACAATGCTTTTCAAGGCAACGTGAACTAAACACATGTACACATTGGAAACTGTTTGTTATGCTATTTACAGAAACAATATGATTAAAAAAACAATAAGCACAGAGCGTAGCTAGCTACACTCAGGGATGTGGCTAATATCAAGGACACTGAGGTCATGTCCTTGATATTCTTTCAAGAAATTTGGGGGTTTTAGCAGCCTGAGGAGTTGTTTACATTCTAAATACACACAAACTACACACGATGGGTTATTTCATACTGATTGTGATATCCCTTTGCATGTTCAAATGAATGAAATGAATGTTTCTGTTAAGAAATCAAGTAAATAAAATGTAATTTCAATAAAAGAACATTATTTAATGGTTTCCCACCACAATGACATTCCTGGCATGTGGAGAGGAGTTTAAATAGCATCTAGCATCTCAGGATTTTGTATTTACTTATAAGCATTTTGGATTTACTTTTTTGTACTGTGGTTATATGCTATATAATGCACGTCTTAATGCAAATATTTGTACATATCTCATATTTCTTATATTCTTAAATCTTATTTTTAATTGTATTACTTACTTATATTTCATTTATATTGTAGCATTATGTATGTTACATACTCCTTTATTTCGATTTTTCCTACATTTCTTTAAGTTTGTATAAGAGTAACTGTAACGCCCCAATTTCCACCCGGGATCAATAAAGTATTTCTGATTCTGATTTTGAAATAGCAATTAACCATCACACAGAGATATAAATGGTCAAATTAACAAAAAAGGCAATTTCACTGCCTTTTTATGCTAAGTATAGTCAAATTGTCTAAGAATGGCCCTAGCTATACACTGATAGACAATTGGGAGAGCTATACAGAGAATAGGAGGCTAGCACTTGATTGGTTTACTTCTTGAAGATTGTGTTATGATCAGTTCAGATTTCCTCTCATGTATCTTTCTGCTTGTTAAAGAATATAAAGGAATATTTCCAGTAGGCTACACTGAACCCCCACCTGTTTATTTTAAGTGACATACTGTATATTACAGCAGTTAGTGTAGTAAAAATTCAACAACAAATGACGTATTTATAGAAAAAAATAAAATAGCAGTTCACAGCAAAGAAGCATTTGGAATATAGCTCAGTATTTGATTAAAAGTCTTAATATCAAATTAGTGCCACCCACCTTTAACCCATTTGTGCCCACAGGTGAAATTGTTGGTGTTCTCTGGGCTTGTCTAAGCACAAATGTGAAGACATTTTCAAAATTGGTCAAAACGTTTGGTTGAAAAGTGAGTTTTTCTTATCATATTATATCAAGTCTTTGGGCCCATGTGAGTACTGTTTTTGGAATAGACTCCATTGTATTTTAGGGAAAAAAAACAGTAGTCCCTTGTGCCCAAAGACTGTATCTCAGAAACTACAAGGAGCTCCATCAAGTATTTGTTATCTATGAACTCATAACAAGTTAAATATCAAAGATATGCACACATAGGCAGTGTAAAAAAAATATCATATGGAAAACATTTAATAAACACAATGTTGGCGTTTTTCCTTATTTTTCAAAATCCAGATTTTTACTATTAATAAAAGTGTGATTTTTCATATGATATAAAAAATTCAAAGTAGTACTGTTAGATACTTGCCCAAAGTATGTCCATTCCAAATTTCAAAAATGTTTAACCAATCAGAACAAACGTTGTGGCGTGTTTCCTTATCATACGACATAGTCTTTGGGCACAAATGGGGTTAATTGGACCAGTGCATGATTACACAGGACACTACATTTATTCATCTTTGGGTGAGTTATCTCTTCTGTAGCTCACTTAGACCGAATTAACTCAACTTCCTCTCTCTCTGTGTGTGTGTGTGTGTGGGGGGGGGGGGGGGGGGGGGGGGGAGGGAGAGAGAGAGAGAGAGAGAGAGAGTGTTCATTTGTAATCTTCATCTTTTTGACAGATTTTTGCGTGATGGCAAAATTGTATGTACATCAGCACCATGGACAGTGTCTTAATGTTTTAGTAAAAGCACAGATTACACAGATTACGCCATTACTGTACCCTTAAATACACATCCATACTTTGGTCAAATGTAAATAATATGGAAGAACTCACTTGTGAGAGAGAGAATGAAGAGCAGGAGGACGGTGTTGGCAGTCATCTCCTCTCTGCTTCCTTCCCCGGACAAACTTACTGCTTTGTTATATTTTCCTCCAGAAAAAGAAGTGCCTTGAATGTCAATAGCAGTGGTTGTATTCCGTCGTGATACAGTTAGCCTTTTTTGTTACAACTCCCTTTGCTTCTGGTTGACGCGCTCCTGGTCCGGTTGGTCGTCTGTTGCCGGAATTTTCAGCAGCGCAAAAATATACGAAAGAAGAAACTTCTCTAATATAATAAACAGGTTAGAAAATGTTTATTTGGCGGAGTCAACATGTCGGTCTTTTAATTTATAGCCGAGCACTAGAGGAGCTGGGCTGCCCATTGCGCGCCGCCGCCTCAGCCACAAACCAGCCGCGGTGACACCGATCCAGATCCAGCAGTCCAAATGAGTGCGAGGTTGTTGTTGTTGTTGTTGTTGTTGTTGTTGTTGTCCCAAAAAAAAAAATCCTTATTTAACTTCTCCTTCTGTGGATTAAACCACCACCTGCGTTAAATTCGCTCTCCCCTGACGAAGCGCAGACAAGTTCTAGTGCGTAAAGAGATTGGCGCAGTTGCAGAAAGTGCAGGGCGCACAGACAAGACGCTTGTTGTGCATTTGTTACCTCGGGGTAACTACTTGCAGTTAAAGTCTATGAAGAGGGAAGGGAAGATGTTCTATGACAGTCCGTGTTGCCCCGAGGTGAAGCCAGGAGGAGACGCGGGAGGAGGGAGGAAGGGAGGGAGGGGGGGGGGGGTCGGCAAGGTGTGTGCGCTCCTTGAGCTTCGGACCGGAGTGGAAAAGATTCACGTCACGTCTTGAACTGATGTTCAGTTCAGCTGTCAATCTGCTCTGGATGGCCTCTGTTCTGCCAGTGGTGCTTTGATAGCCTGAACCCAAACTTGAACAATACAGAGAAGAGAACGCACGAGACCGCAGCACGTGACTGTACCCGGAAACGTGCAGCCTCTAATCTCTTTGTACTTGCAAATCTACATATGAGCCATTATTAAGAAGCAGGTTATTTTAAGATGATTGTTTAGACACAAGTTCACTCTAAGTGAGCTGAGTTTCTAGATAAGCAAGATTGCCAACTGTGAGCAGATGTTATAATGAGAGAGCGGAGGAGGGACTTCTGTCCGTTGCTCTGTGGAAAATGAGCACTGAAAATGGATTAAAAAAAAGAAGCGCAAAATACAACATGTAATAAAAAACTGGTGCTGCAGAAAGTCAGAGCTTTTATTTAGGCTATACCTATGTTGTATATGCACTATAATGTATTCTGTAGCCTATGTGCATTTGCATGTATAATGTTTAGGGCTGTCAATCGATTCAAATATTTAATCGCGATTAATCGCATGATTGTCCATAGTTGATCATGATTAATCAAAAATTAGTCTTATATTTTTTATCTGTTCAAAATGTACCTAAAGGGAGATTTGTCAAGTATTTAAGACTCTTATCAGCATGAGAGTGGGCAAATGTACTTGCTTTATGCAAATGTATATATATATTTATTATTGGAAATCAATTAACAATACAAAACAATGACAAATATTGTCCAGAAACCCTCACAGGTACTGGATTTAGCATAAAAAATATGCTCAAATCATAACATGGCAAACTCAACCCCTTTGAAAATGGCCATGTCAGTTTTTCCTCGCCAGAATTTAGCGTAAGTTTGGAGCCTTCTCGACAAGTTAGTATCTTTATCTCTATAGCTTTAAAACGGAGCCCACACTACAACCTAAAAATCTCAAATTTCATTAATGCATTGAAGAAATTAGTGGCCTTGAAACGAATTTGCGTTAACGCGTTACAGCACTAGTAATATTACTTTCACTTACTTTTGATTTACATTATCACATGAAATTGTATTATTTTTTTCTATGGACCCTATGGGAAGTGTAGCTGTTGCGCTGGTAACATCAAATTGGGATCCTAATAAATAAACAAATCTGGTTGATCCCTAACAGCATCACGTGCTGCCAAAGTGTCACTGAACCAGACATTCCACGCAAGCAGGCACTGATCCACAGTTTGATTGCATCTGAAAAAATAAGAATCTTTATCCTCAAATAATGAATAATAATTTGGGTCTTATACGTTTTTCCCCACAAAAAACGTTAAATGACAGTTAAAATTTCGTAAAATTAAATCTACTCCTTCTCCCTCACTGAGAATCCATATGAGTATGGAAATATAGTTCATTTCAATACTGCTGGACACAATCTGTCTACTTCATTGAAAAGTCCATTCTCAGTGGATGTGTATTGGAGGTTTCAAGTTCCACATCACATTGTGTAAGTTGCATACTGGGCCACGCTTATATGTCTTTCACTGAGATTTAGGGTGAACACAGGGAAACTTTCCCCCTTCAGCAGATGAAGGTGAAAACAGCCTTAGTGTCAAACTCTGCACATCATCCTGCCATTGAGAGAAAATGTACTTTGAAACTTATTGTATGGGTTCTGTTAACGCCCTGAGACCCGCCGGCTTGACTGTCTTTCAGAGGTTGTAGCAGCTACTGATACCATGTGAAACTAGAAAACCTAAGGAATCCATTGGTACCAATCATGTCATGTTAGCTTGTCGGGAAGGCGGCTCCTTTGGCGAGGAAAAACTGGCATGGCCATTTTCACAGGTGTCCCTTGACCTCTGACCTCCAGATATGTGAATGAAAATGGGTTCTATGTGTACCCACGAGTCTCCCCTTTACAGACATGCCCACTTTATGATAATCAAATGCAGTTTTGGGGAAAAAAAACATGCAGTTTTTTGAATACAGTACAGATGTGTTATTTTCACCTATTCTAAAAATGGTGTATTTGAATATTTCTGCATACTGGGGTCCCTAAACAGTCTTGGAATTACATAAATTAGGAATCACTGTAAAGCTGAGACTCTTGTGGATCCATTGAGCCCAATTGTATTCATGTGTGATGATGTTAGTCCCCATAGTAGCCATTTCATATAGTGAGACCATTTTTTTTAAACTTTACCTCACTGTATAAAATGACCTGTGGTGACCTCTAGGATAATCACAGCCTTATGGAACTTTACAAACACAAACTAGAGACCTAGAGCATTCAGAGGATGGATGGCAAAGTTTTTGATACCAAATCACAGATTTTTCTATGGTGTTCTTCAAGGTCTTGGTGTCTTAATGTGGTATTTTGGAGGGATTATTGATCATTTTTATCACTTCTCGAGTGGTAAAAAATGGTTAAATTTAGCACCAAATCTGTGTAACAAAAGGTATCAAACCAAAAATTGCTGCAACAACTTATGAGTCATAATAGAGCATGGGATGACCATCATATACTTATATCATAATGTTCTAAGCCCTTCTACACTTTCACAATATATTTTAATTAATTAATTCCTGTTTATTTCTGATTTATGACTAGAACAACTTGACACAGCGTGCTGCATCTACATCTCAAATGAATCTTCAGGTTCCCAGCTTTCAGATGATGTATACTGTTGACCTGCTATCTCCCCCTAAAGACCCCCTGTTCCTCCATAAAAAGACAACAATGGGTCTATTGTGGGCTCTAGAGGGTTAAAAGACACTCCTCTATAGAGTGGCTAATGTCTCCAGTTCATCTTACTATCCTACATCATCTGCAATCAGATACAGAGCACTCAGTTACATTGCATATGTATGTGGGCTTGCCTTTATACTCACGCCAAGAGTATTTTTAACAGTTGGATCGGGTGCACATGGCTATGATTTTCCATCACACTAAGAGGAGAGTCATGTCGCAGGCCACTCTGCTGCAGAAGTCACAGTGAAAAGAGAGAAAGGCTTGGGTGTGGAAGCAATACTGAGGAGAAGACATGAACAGGCCACACCGTTTTTAGATATTTCTGCGTGTCGCTCATGAATAACACATTGCAGATTCAGCGGCTGACAGTCGCAAGCATGGATTCCTCTTGGCCAGGGGGATCGAGAGGTTTAGCTTTCGTTTTTTGTTTTTTTAGATTCAATAAAACATACAATGCACAAGCAGGATATGTAAAAAAAAATCCCTCATGCCTAAAACTGAAATAATGATGTCAAAACAAAGACAGGCTGATTTACACATTTACATTATTTATGGCTTTAGCGTGTGCATAAATCCCTCACAGTCCAGGCCACATAACTAACACGCTACTCCTTTACACGGCCCAGTGGACATTTCAATCCGCCCTAATGGTAGTGTGTGTCTGCTTCAGTCAAGCACGAGGGCGCCACAGCTTACGGCAATTCACAACACCCTTCCTCTCTACCTCCAATGCTCCATCACTACCTTTCTCTCTCACACAGGCTGCTAAATAACAGGCCCAAGATGGTACCTGACACATTTATATATTTATAGTCAGGACACACTGTGTTTGCTGGGACCAATACATCAACTTATTACACAGAGGAGGAGTTACTGTTAGAGCTCTATGCTTGTTGGTTTTTAATCTTTATTTATCCAGATAAGGTCTGCTGAGTGTGCATGTTGGAAAGATTGCTGAGGTTGCAACAAACAACCTCCCTTCCCATTCATAAACAAACTCGCTCACACTCACACTTGGGTGCTAAAGTTAGCCAATGAACGGCTCGTTCTCCTAGAAAATAGTAATAGTCAACTCTCAAAAAAGCATCCAAAATTTCCTTCTAATACAGAGATCTAGAGTTAAGAAAGAAAACCTAGCTACTCTGACTAAACGCAAGGAGAGAAACCCATCTCTACCCTAGTCTATTAATGAGTTAATCAATACCAGTCAGTCAGTCTGTCCCTTAAAGGGGCACTTCAGCAATTTAGTATCACACTTCCTCAAAATTGTGGGACGAGCCAGAGACAGATCTTTTTTTCAAATTGTCAGAATTGAAGCAGCAGAAGCCGACATTGATGACATTGACACTGATTTTTAGTCCTTAGTATGGGGTTGTGTATAGAAGGGAGCCCGAAAATGCGAAATCTGATCTGAGATCTGCAAAAAATTGCAAAAACTCTTGCGAGACTCGCTGCCCGATGACCTATCCTAACCTAACTATCAGCTAGAGTGAAGATACTGGTATCATATGAAACTAGAAAACCTAAGGAATCCATTGATACCACCCAGGTCATACTAGCTTGTGACTACTATCGCGAAGGAGGTTAAATAACGTTACAAACTTGCGCCAAATGTTGGCGAGGAAAAATTAGCATGGCCATTTTCAAAGCGGTCCCTTGACCTCTGAGCTCAAGATATGTGAATGAAAATGGGTACTATGGGTACCCAGGAGTCTCCCCTTTACAGACATGCCCACTTTATGATAATCACATATAGTTTAGGGAAATAAACTGGGACACATTTAGAATGTTTAACCAAAACTGTGAAATGGTCTAAATATTGTATATTTGTGACATCACAAATGGACAGAAATCCTGATGGCTTGTTTCAAAGGCCATTTCTGAATACAGAATGTGTGTATTTCTCCGTGGATTGAGCGTTTCGATACATGTGTTTTATATTATAAACCGACTGCTTTAAAATATATAAGACATGAAAATCTCTGTTCAAAACACTCACGTCAATAAATCCTTTACAAAATGTTCTTGTTGTCAGTCTTATATTTGTATCATATATCGTTATTTATCTGATGTCAAGTCGATTTGAGATCTGTTTATACAGCCTGTAAGTGAAATATACAGTCTGAGTTGTTTACATCCAGCTGGATTGCAGGAGATATCTACTGTGGCAAACTGGGATTCGCTCTGATTAACTTGTGATACAACATCTGTAGGCTATCTACCATCGATCGTATTTTATATTAAAGGCCACAGACATTTATCTCTCTCGTTATCACGATATTCTACACTGTGCAGCATACATTTATCCAGATTAGACATGACTGTTAACTTTCATTTTGCAATTACAGAAATTGAATAATTACGGACAGGGGTTAGGGTGTCTTTTGAAACATTGCAATTGGAACGGTTTGCTGAAATATTCATTTTGGTCGTCTTGCACCATGTTGTTGGGTAGGCCTATGCTTGCTTTCGTTACTGTGCTGGCTACAAAATAAAAGAGTCCTCACCTTTCTCCATTTAGTTTTCACCCCTTTTCCTTATCGGTATGCCAAATAGGCATCGTTGCTGACGGTCAGGTGAGTTTTAAGAGGATTGAGAGCCACAAAACGAGCGCTGTTGACTGTCTTGGAGCTATATCAAATGCATGATTCGTAATTTATATT
Organism: Sebastolobus alascanus; assembly: GCA_916701645.2. Lineage (NCBI taxonomy): Eukaryota > Metazoa > Chordata > Actinopteri > Perciformes > Sebastidae > Sebastolobus > Sebastolobus alascanus. The sequence goes on along the minus strand of CAKAOJ020000162.1, from coordinate 1,042,316 downwards.
CAATGTTATACGATAGCCTAATCATTTACAAATAATATTCATACTGGTTTGAAAAACAATTTGATAGTATTTCATCTTTGCTGAGCAAAGGCCTGTTCCATAGAGATGCCGGTTGAGTTCAGTGATTGCAGCGAACTAAAGCCTGTGCTATTAATTGCAGTTTTACGGTAAATACCTTGTAGCTACAGGTGTCGCAGGACACTATCAATATTGAACACATAAGTCCAGGAAAAAAGCACTGACGTAGATAGGCAGGGGTAACAGGTGTAATATGTCACAGTCATTAAAGCCCCAGAGCTTTTACCCTGAATTTAGTCCTCCTTCTGTGCTCTTACATCATCACACTAACTTGGGTTTTTCCTGAGTGCATGTGCTTCCAAACGTATGTAACTTTCTTTGACCTTTTATGGGAGTATAATTATTTTTGCATACAGTTTGCATATAGTTTCATGGCTAGAAAATAATTTGCTTCATAATATCTTAACTCTTGTAGCCTACATATAAAAGGACACAAATGCTACATAAGCAAGGCAATATGTTTATTATTATTTGGTATATATTGTGTTATATAGAATCTTTGGATTTTATTCCTCACAGGTTTCCAGGTCACTCAACATATTTTAAAGGTGCCACAGTGGTCTGTATTGCACTGTGAGAAAAAAGCTCTGTTTTCGCTGTCTACTTTTCTCTTTTTAGAGCATGCCACTTCCTCCGACTGTTGTCTATCGTCTATCGTCTCACCTCTCACGTGTGTGTGTGGATATCTCACACTGACGCGAGTCGCAATGCTTATCGGAATGCACAGATTTGATTGGCTGAGCAGCATCAGGTGAGAAGAGTTTCCTGGGCCACTAAACCAGTGCCGTAGACTAGAAAAGCTGTGCCGATTAAAATAGAAACGAAAAGAAAATTATATAGCCTAAAAATATCAAGATATTTATAAACCATATCGCCCAGCCATATAATGGCTGATCAGACCATTTTTGAAACAACAAAGACAAACACTACCATCTAAACTACAAAAGGCAGGCAGGCTAATGTAGACTAAACAAAATCTCGACCCTATAGCTCTCAATCCCCCCCGTGATGTGGCAGACACTTGGTACATTCCAATTGGCCATCACCTTTATTTAAAGGCTCTGCTTTAGGGACAGCATCCTTTGCGCCAGCCTGCAAAGATGTCCCTCCAGCAGCAGCAACCAGCAACAGAACCCTCAGCACTGGCAACTCAAGAAATAGGAATTATAACAACTTAAGGCAAACTTATCCAAAGACAAACTAAAGCGTGATTGTACGGAAGTCCTAAATAAACTGAGTATGATGTATGAACCAAAAGCTATGTATCATCATTTATATGTTCACTGATGTGTGCACACATTCAAGAACTCAAACAGCAGCAAGTTCACTTCAGGTAGCAATGGAGGGAGTGTCTCTGAAAGACAGTCCTTAAAATTAATCTATTTTCAATATTGGCACGATATTTCAGGGTAGCTGATTACATTTACATGTTTTGGAAGTGTTTCACTCGGATTAGGCGGATTAGCTGATTCTCGATGCAAACAACACCTACCTCTTTACTGATAAGTCATGACAGCAGCCTGGATCTGATTCAAACAATCAGTCAAGCATTTCTTCCAAAATCATTTCAGTCAAACATCAGATAATGGCTCAGTTTAACCTGCCACAACAGCTCTGTATGTGATGGCTAGTGTAAAGGTATATACACATACACTCGAGAATTTGTCCAGAAACATGAATTTGTGCTTCTATGGTACACTACAGGTAGGATTTTACCCACATTTCCCATAGATGCAGGTAAAATTAACAGTTTATTACCTTTTGTATGCTTGAAATATAGCTTCCTAAAAATTAAAGCTCATTAAAGTGGACTCAAGCCTGAAAAAAAGATAAGAGGTATCGAAATGGATGGATATTTTAGTGGTCATGCATACTGTATCACCACTAGATGGCAATAGTAACCTAATGACTGGGTCCAATTAATGTTATAGCCCTACAGTCTGAAGCCAGATCATGGTTTTGAAGTGACAAACAAATGAACAATGATGAAAAAAAAATTACACTTTATATGTATGTGTTTGTGCATCAGCATCTTCCCATGTCTTCCTCCTAGTGACATATTTGGAAGTTAATGGCTGTGTCAACCTGCTGGGGGCGTTCTTTTAATACATCCATGGCTGGGGGGCCCTGGGCAAAAATGAGAAGCAGTGGGGGCCCCTTTAATAGGGGCCCTATTACCCACCATTCCTCTCACTCTGTGTACGTTGTGAGTAGTATTACTATACTGGAATATTACATGGCCCTGGGTTCACTGTGTGGTAATGAGATCAACACATATAAACATATGCCCCCTGTAAGCACAGTATCAACTGAAATAATAATAATTTGACACAAGGTCTCAAGATTAGGTCATAATGCAAGACCCATTTAAAGTCCATTATAATGTCAGTTGACTTTTTTTCATTATTATTGCCACACAATGTGGGTCTGGGTTACACCAGCTATTCATAAATCCATTACTATAACATTTTATACATTTTCCTTTTTTTAAATTATATAATATTTTTAAGACATTTAAATTCATTTTCATCAAGCTTTGTGCATCATTGAAAATATTGATATAAAAAAAATCTGAAAAATAGTGAATTTCATGATTTTCTCTTCACCCTGAAAAATTTAGACAGTAACCATAGATGTCAGTCTTCATACACAAAAAATTATATAATATGTTGTTGTTTATGACAGATATTGCAGTTCTATGTGCGGAAATGACATTTTTGCTGATTGCAGATAAATGGTTAGCTTTGACTCTTAGCATCTAATATACATGAATTCAACAGTAATATTAAGTTATTTTTAAATGTAGTTCAAAATACACAATTACTAAGCTGTATGGTAAGGACACACAATGAATTCTTCAGAAGAAAAGGTGATTTTATTCGTATTCGTTTGTTTTTTGGCTGGACCGCAGAGGGCCAGCCCTACAAACGCATAAGTATGTCACTGAGTGAGTGAGTGACTGACTGAGTGATGAAGTTACAGGATTGGTCGGCCGACTGTTGGAATTTTCTCATTGGTCGTTGCTCTTTCAAAATGAAAAGGCGGAGAACAGTTCTGTGTTTACGTGTTCTGGGGAGCGTGTCAGTGGTTCAATCAGTGCTGGACTGGCCATCTGGCATACCGGGCGTTTTCCGGGTGGGCCGACGTCCTTTTGGGGCCGACGTCTGTCCTTTTTTTTTTTTGGCCTATAAAACAAGTAAATCGGCCCATTTCTTTTCCTTAATTGACACAGGGCTGGCCCAATCGCTCTGTGCCCGGCGGCCACAGTGAGGAGGAGAGGGAGAGAGATGAGGGAGGGAGTGTAGAGTTTGCAGTAAGCAGTTATGTGCTCGCTGCCTGGCTCAACATGTCATGAGAGATGAGCAGGTCTCGAAGTGGGCCGGTAAGTAGCGGTACGCAGTATTTTAATCATTACACTCCTTGGCGTACCGTGACTTTTTCATGCGTACCGGAGCTCCTCACAAGCTGCCGGTACTCTCCTCTGACCTCTCCATATCAGGTTCTCTGGGAGATTCATAACGGCGCAGAGCCAGCGTATTTGCGCCGCGTCGGTTCCCGTAGGAAACGGAAGCGCCGCGCTATTAATCTCCGCTCGAGCTGAAGCCTGGCTGTTTACATCAGAAGCGCATTTCTCTGCTTCTTCTGATCCTCTGCTGTTTACTATCCATCTCTCTCTGTCTGTCTGCTTATATGTGTCTGCCAGGGGCGGGGCCAAAGTCGGGGCCGGGGCTGGTACGGGCCACCCCTGGAATCTAAATGCCCCCCCATCAGAGTCTGAATGTGATAGGTCCAATAAGACTCAACAAACATTAATGATGATCTGATGTATTACTGATATACTGTATGAGACCCAGCTGAAACTCTCAAAACATTTTAATAAGGAATTCAGCATCACTGTTTCCTTGAACTGTAAAGCAATATAATCCTAAAAAGGGACAGCAGTGGCAAAAAAATGAATTATAATTTATGAATATTAGTTTATGCTAGATATTCACATGCAAAGTTTATGCCAGAGGGGCAAATTATTCAGTTTTCTTTCCTGAGATTTAAAGGTAAAATTAGAAGTTCAACATAAAATGCTGTTGTGGTGTACTTATTATTTTGTTATTTTCATTGTTTTAAAGTCACCAGAATTCAGGAAACAAAGTCTCTGAAACTCAAATTTTTCTGGGGGAGGACCCACAGACCCCGCGCTTTGGTTTTGAAATCCTCCCTATTTTTGAGGTTTGAGGTCTCAAGGTTGGCAAGTATACAAAACAACCACATTTGAAGGTATTTCCTCGAATAGAGTCTTCAACAAAACATGGTACACACAGCACAAACGGGCGGTGATGGGGCCGGTCTGGGCCAAAATGCCAGGGACGATTTTTGTCCCAGTCCAGCCCTGGGTTCAATGTAACATTTCATAGTGCTGTTGTTGTGCATGTGCTATCGTTTATGTTCGTTTAAGTTACGTTATGTTGTGCTTCGTATTGTGTTACCGTGCATTCACACCAAGCGCAAAAGCAAATTGCACTGACTATCTAGCAAGCCACACGTCGCTACTGCGGTATGAACCCAAAATAAACATACTGTGCTGTGATTTAATTGCAATAAACGGATCAAAATGAGGCTGAAATAACGACATTATGATGTCGATTTGTAAAAAGACTGAATTCTTGCTTTGTCAAGTCTTTCCGCAACACAACAAGCAAACAACTTTTAAAATGCTTATTTTCTGAACGGAGTTCGGATCGATCAACGCAGGCCTATGCTAACATTGTAGCTACTCCATCAACACTGAACATAACGTCATCTAGGCATAAATACGGCAGCGACGTTGTTGTAAACGGATCAAAAGTGTGCCAAAATAACTACATAATGATGCTGATTAGTAAAAAGTCTGAATTCATGTTTGTCGCGTCTGTCCGCAAGACGACAGAGAAATAATTTTTAAAATGCTTGTCTTCTGAATGGAGCTCGGATCGATCAGCGCCAGGCTAATTAACACTCCATCTACTGTAGGAATAAATACGGCAGCAACAACGTCAGTGATGACAGCGGGAGAATCTCAACGCTGATAAGCTTTCGTGAAGTATGTATATATTGTTACACACCACTTATATGATGAATGCTTTTGATACACATGCTTTAATAAAAAACTGAAATAATTTTAACCTTGCATATTGGAGCCTATGTCATGCTAATACCCTTTCACCTTGTATAAAATGTATAATATACTGACTAGTAAATGTTACCATTTACTATTACTGAATGTCATTTGCTTCATTATAAGTTGTCTTTCAATCACCAAGATGAAGTCTGTGTTTTCACCTCGACAACGCAAGCAGAGGAAAAGTCTGACCATCTCCAAAGAATCAGAGACAGAAGACATGGAGCCAGAAGCCTCAGACGATGATGACTGTCCAGAGAAGACTTCATCGGACGTTGTGATTGAGTTGAAAAAAGTCCAATCGGTCAAAGATATCATCAGACATGAGTTGAATGATATCACTGAACCTCTCTTGGATGACGTTCCAGACTCTAAGTATCCGCTGCTGCAGTCTGAAAACTCTCGTGAGATTGAAGATGTTGCAGAAGACTAGCTCGGATCATTGCTGAAGATGCTGCAGGCCTAACTCCATCGGAACAGAAGGGCAAGAACAGCATCAGGAGCAAAATCAAGAGGCTTTTGGGAAAGTGTTTTGCCAAAACGTGGTTCCATCGAATCGTGAGAAAAACGCTGAAGAGATTCCACCGGGAATCCAAAGTTCACAGCCGGGAGTCAGTGAAGTCTCTCACAAAGGAGTTTAACACTCTGCTTAAAAAGCAAGAGACACGCAAACTTCTGGGACTTGCTGCTCCAGACTTAAACATTCCCGGTGGTCGAGTTTTGATATTCACAAAGCTCTTAAGTGATCTCCTCTACAACCACATCGTACATGGGCCAGAGATCATCCCCGCTTCAATGCAAGAGCCAGTGATGCATGCTGACATGCTCGCTGACTTGCAGATGAAGGTGATCGGTTTCCTGTCTCTGGCCAGATGGTGGCAGATGTTTCGGGCTGGCAACCTCGCTGACAGAATGAGACACGCTATAATGGGCACTAAGCCAAGGGTGAACAAACCTTTGGCCATTGCTGCACAGACTGGCCCAGTATGTGTGACGAAGAGTCGTGAAGACTCTGCACGTGCAGCGCGGAACACAAAAAACAGAACCTGCGTTGAGGTGTTGTTGGAGAAGCTCGTTACGAGGATCTTCACGAAGGCCAAAGTTACCTGGACCATTTCAAACATCCAGGACATTCTCAGGAGCCTTCTGGAGAGAACATGGGCCGAAGTCGAGGGTGTCGATTTTGATCCCGACCACAAAACATTCGGAAACCTCGAAAAGACCATTCGCCGGGACCTTTGTAAGAAGTGGGGCAATGCAACATGGGCGCTGGTCTCCTTGAAACTGGATGATCCAGCTCTTGGAGACTGTATTGCCTCCGCTGTCAAAGGTCACCTGATGGCACCACCAACAGAGGCGAACTGCATCCGCAGGTTCTTTTCTTCTATGGTCACCGCCGTGAGGAGGTGGTAAGGTGGTTTATGGGTTTTCTCCGGGGGCTCCGGTTTATCCCACATATAGTTAATAATCGGACTTATTAAAAGTAAAAAAAATCGTCTTGAATGTGTCATTCATCTTGAAGGAAAAATTGACTTTTTCTTTCAAAATTAATGCGAGGGCTTGAGCTCTCAGTGCCAACTCAGTAGTCAGTGTTGTCTACTGTTGTGGTACGCACAGGTTGGATCTGGTGATCCAGTTCTCCCATATTCAGTGCATAAGAAACATCTAATTATTAATTAGATTAATTAATTAATTAATTAATTAAATGAAATAAATAATAAAAAATGTATATATTAAAATGTTAAAAATTAGTTCAAGTTAAAAAATGTTTGACTTTATTTATGAATAAATAAAAAAAATGAATTTATTCTGCTCATTTCTCATCATTTGCTGTAAGAACTGTAAATATTCAACTCAGACTGAAGTCCTGCTGATTCAGTGAATTTTGCATTTATATAAAGTAAAAAACATTAAAAGTGTGTTGTTTTGCATTTGTAAGTTGTCAACTTCATTGTTCAAAAATAAGACCAAACTTTTAGTAATGGGCACCAAGACATTATAAATCTCACAAGGACATTTGAGTCCATAAGTTACTAAAATGAGTACAGGCATAAAATAAATGAGAAAAGGACTCAACCTCCGTTATGCAGAAGGAACATGAAGGGGAAACATCGGGTCCAAACTTGTGAAGGAATTCATTGCATGGATAGTATCTGTGTACATTTTTAATATCAACATTAAATGATCAAATTATCATTAAATCTGATGATTTAATGAAGGTCAATCTGCCATATGCTCCTTTTTTATTGATATCTGCGACTTTTCCAGATCTCATTCCTCCCATTTTTGTCCCTACCCAGATACCGTATTTCTGGATACCAAAGAAGAAGAAGTCTTTCTGGATGTGCGTGTGGTTTCCAGATCTTTTTTTTTTTTTTTATAATACTTTATTTAAAAAGTTCAATACAATATAATCGCATGTTCAGAATTTTCATTACAATTCTGCAAAAATATTTTACAGTATAAAAATAATATAAAAAATAAATTACAAATTATACAACAAATAAACTGTAAGGAAAGGAAAAGATGAAGAAAAAGAAGAAAAAAAAAAAACATTCGGGGTCTGCTAAATATAATAAATAATAAGAAATTTGAAATGTCTAACCAATTCAATAGTTTGTCAATTTAGAATTTTTGAGTTTTAAGTTATCAATCATAGTCAAATATGTTTTAAAATCAGTATCTTTAAAATAAAAAGGAGGGTATTCTTTAAAGCCATATAATTTTATGTATATAATGTTTTGCTAGGATAATGATCAAATTAAATTATGTAAATCTCATCTGCCGAAAAACTGGGATTGTTGACAGAGTAATATCTCAATCTTTGTTAGTATGATATCTTTTTCGAAATGTTTTGAGAGATTCAAATGTAAATGAAACCAAAAAGTAGCATAAAATCAATCTACAAACGTGTTCAATAGTTTCCCCTTCACAATAACAAAAAGTGCATCTATTCATTCATTAACTTTATTTCAGACCCATAGGTCCATATCAGTATAAATAAAACACAATACAAGGACAACAACACAGAGATATAATCATTGCAGTTCACAGTGATTAAAACATAAATAGGATTTGTTGTCATGTTTCCAAAAACAAGAGGAGTACCTACCACTTTGTGTGGGCTCAGTTAAGGCCATTATGATTACATATTTTGAATCAATTAGTCGACACATAAATTTGTACATAAAATTCCTCAACACAGCATAGAAGGTGGGAACATTACTAGTCACAAATATATGACCTGCACTTGTCCATCTTGGGAGCTTGAGCAAGATTCTGAATGCATCATTAAACGCCATCAGAAGCTTTGCTGTAACTGCACCACAAGTGGGGGCTGTACAGAGTGGAGTACAGTAGGCTCTAAAGAGGGCTGTTTTAACATCATCTGTAAAAATATGCCAGCATATTGGCTTGTGCGTACAGTTTGCAACACTGGCGCTGCACATCATCGTCATCACGTAGATCATTCCTGATGATGTGACCCAAATATCTTACTTTGTTCACCACATTTAGCGCTTGGTCTGCCATAAAAAATGAAGGGAAATCTTGCTTCTGATCCTCCTTGGTTTTAGCAATCATGACAACACTCTTTTTAGAGTTAAATTGAATGTCATGCTGCACACCATAACTTGAGCAGACTCTGAGCAGCTGCTGTAAGCCAGCACTATAAGGAGACAGGACGACTAAGTAATCAGCGTACAACAGATGACTAACAAACCTATCCCCCACCATACATCCAGTCTTACACTCCTTCAGCTTTTTTGAAAGATCATCCATATACAGATTGAAAAGAACAGGTGACAGTATTCCACCTTGTCGGACCCCATTAGTCACTAGGAAGGGTGCAGATATACTCTTACCCCATCTAGCTTGCATGGTTTGATGCGAATACCAAAAGTGTAAGATCCTTATCAAATATGGGGGGACCCCTCGTTCTTGTAGTTTAACAAACAATTTACCATGATTAATTCGGTCAAAAGCTTTGGACGCATCCAGAAAACACATAAATATTGTAGTGATACGTCTTCTATACTTACTAACAACTTCCTTCAGTGCATATATACACAAGTCTGTGCAGTGTTTATTTTGAAACCAAATTGATTGTCAGTGGTTATTATGCATCTTGAAGCCTATCCAAGAGAATTCGTTCTAATACTTATACTCAAATATCATCTTTAGCAGGGTAGTACCTGGGTACAATCTTAAATAGAAAACTCCTTGATTTTATTTGGAATTATATATTTATGAGGTCACAGAAATGTAGTGTTCCATTGTTTTCTATTTAAATATAACCACCTATATTTACATATGGGAGTAGTAATATGTTCAAGATGAGTGCTCCAAACCTCGCCTTCAATCGCCCAAAAGCACATTCAATCACCGTTCGGCCTCCACATGTTTAATGTGTTCCTGCTTTGGCCTCCTGTGACTGGAACATTTTTCAAATGTAAACTAGTAAATAGTCCGAGCAGTGCTAACAAAACGTAAAAAAGCCGCTGGTCCGCCATCAAAAGCCAGCTGCAGGCTGATCCTCTTCTTCTGATACTGCCTCGGTTTTTTCTTTTTGCTGTTTCAGTTGCTGCAATGAGAAAAAAAACAAAGACATGAGCACACCTTGTGTATGCACAAACCTGCCATTTACATACATACTCTATGAATATCATACACAGCTTATTGTTGTGCTCTACAACGGCCTAACTGGGTTTAGATAGAGTAGCTGTCAGTGGCATTACAGTGTACAGGCAGAGTAGCCCACCTGCAGCTCTGTCAAACTCTACAGTCACACTTGGCTGATTTTTTTTACAGTCAAACACACACATCCGGTAAAACACCAGTTGTAATATATTTTACTAAAATAGCCAGGACAGACTTACGTTTGGCTCCTCGAATAAAATCGACACTCACGTAGCTGAGCACCACTTTGGTTAAATATCTCCACTTCTATAAATGGGTTCTACTGTTTGCTACAGTCGTGCAATTTGAAGGCAGAATCAGAGACGGGATTAAGTGAATCAACACACCAAAATAGGAACTTTATATCACATTATATTCGTGCCGAATTGAAAAGTAACTTAGAGCGTGCTAAAATGATGAAGTTGTGTTGTATAAACTGGTTGTGTACGATTACTGATACGCAAGGTTGTTAAATTGCCACATTTTTTTTAAAGCAGTTTGGCGTGACTTGCCTTGACGAGGCTAATAATAACAGTTTAGTTAGTTAGCTGTGACACCTACCAAAGCCGCTTTGTCTTGTTCTGTCATTCGGGTGTTTTTCAAAAGATTTCACATTCTGACACAACATCCCAGCTACAATTTGCAACCAGCAAAAGGAAAGCCGACCCGAATTTAAACTATTTTTCTAACTTTTAAGACGCAGACTAGTGGAGCGTCTCCTCCAGATCTGCTGTCAACACCCACATCTGGAAAGACTTCTTCTTCTTCTTCTTCTTTGGTATCCGGAAAGACGGTATCTGGGTAGGGACAAAAATGGGAGGAATGACATCAAGAAAAGTCGCAGGTATCAATAAAAAAAGGAGCATATGGCAGATTGACCTTCATTAAATCATCAGATTACGTGCGAGGCCTCGTTACGTCTACTCCGAGCGTGAAATTAATTTAAATAAAGTCCAAACTGATGATGTATGTATGTAGGTTTAGAGTGATTACTGCCCTCTAGTGGTCACAGAGGAGAAGTGCAGCACAACATCCGTCAGACTAGCGTCCATAACAGCATACCGTGACTTCCGGTTATTGCCTTAATACAGCGACCAAACTGAGGAAATGAGAGACGAACTCAGAGAAATGATCATGAAATGATATAAGATATAAGTGGAAAAAATTGTTCACAAAACATTATAGACATGACCACTGACTATTTGTGTAACAAAGTAGCCACAAATTCACATACTGACCATATAGGGTCTAGCCATATACTCGGTTTTGACCGAGTCTTGTTTTCTTAGTGTACTGTTCTGGATGGAATAATAATAATCCACTGAACACACTATAGTTTCTATTTCTTTGGTAGAAGGTTGTTCCAATAGAAAGTGTTCACAGTGGATTATCCAGAGTAACAAGGACCCTGTTTTTGGAAATAGATGTTCCTGTTAATTGCTTCAATGCTGTGAGCACCACAAACTAAATTGCATTCACCTCCATTGTATTAGGATGGAGACAGATATATCTGCATGGATCGATACCACCAAAGGACAGTGAGAAATATTAGTTTTAATTGGAGGGCATATTTTATTTACTTTGGACAGAGCCAGGCTAACTGTTTACCCCAGCCTCAAGAGTCTTTATGCTAATGTAAGATTAGATTTATTTTTGTAAAGATTTATTTTGTAGATTACCTTATTTTTCTCAGATTTATTATTTAGAATTGATGTAAGTTAATCAATGGTAATCACACATTGTATACATTATACATATTGTATTCTGCTCCTTAATTTAAATCTGGAACTATAATATGGCGCACCTTACTTCCTTGTAAGGTGAGTGATGAGTAAGATTGGCGGAGTGATATGATGTAAGAAGTGATGTGCCACCTTTTGGGTTATGGGTGTTCGGTTGTCCTACGCTTGAGTTGAGTCATTAAAGTGGATCCTGTTTACAGACGAAGCTCTCCCCGTGCTCTTGCTTTACCCACAGCCCTACAGTAGTTTAATTAAGTAACAAGTAAGTTTATAGTTAAGGCAATGAGAAGCCTGCCTTACACTAAGTTAGGCTAGCCACAGCTCAACTCCAGCTTCAGAATCAGAAATACTTTATTGATCCCCGGGGGAACATTGGGGCGTTACAGTATAAACATAAGGAATGTAAGAAAATAGAAATAAAGGAGTATGTAACATGTAAATTACGTACACAATGCTACAATATAAACAAATATATATGTAAAGAAATATAAGTACTAAAATTAAAAATAAGAAAATTAGAATATGGATGGATAGATGGAGAGACACAGATAGATAGATAGGGATGGATAGATAGATAGATGGGTGGATGGATGGATAGATCGATAGATAGATATACATACAGATAGATAAATAGAAAATAGAAAATATGAACATTGAATAACAATATCATACTATATACAATAGCAAAGTGTGAAAAGAAATGATGAGCTATTCCTTTAACTAAGAGGCAGCAGAGCAGAAAAGACTCGTTTCATTTTGGAAGGCACCAAATGACGGTCTGTGTTGTCATGTAGTTTGGAGGACATATTGGATCCTTGTGTGTGTTTTAAACTTTGTACAGTAGTGTTTCTCAACGGGGGCGGGACTCAACTTGTCTTGTCATGAATCTTTGGTTTAAAGTTCAGGGGGAGGTAACGCCCCCCAGGGGGCGTTCAGAGGACATCGGGGGGCGCTGGAAGCAATATTTTTGTAAGGGGGGCGTTGAGGTGTTCTTTGGGGGCGTTTGAACTTTAAACCAAAGATTCATGACAAGACAAGTTGAAACTTGCAACTACTTGCAAAAGAATGTGGTCTGCATCATGAGAAAACCTGCCAGTTTACACAAATGCAACTAGATGAGACGGTGTGTCATCTCCACAGCAACGACTCTTTATTTCAGTGTGTCTGTCAGCTCTCTGTAGCGCTGCTCCGTATGCTGCCTTCACTGCAACGGGACATCAGAGTATCATCTCTATAAACTTTCACCAACATGGCGTTTACTGTGTCAAGTCAGGAAAATGGACGCTCTCTTCCTTGGTATTACCCGTGGAAGAAATTGAGAGTTACTTCCTCTTGAAAGTATTCATTTCTCCCGAGGATACACGGTGAACGCAATGTTATCGCCATGGTTACACATTTACAAGAGGGATCTTCCGCTGTCGGACTTCCAGTGAACGCAACTTAGCGTCTAGCAACCAGCCACACACGAACTAGACAGCTGCCATCTGACACTTAGTCACAATTCAGTCCAAAAACATACAGTTCACTAATCAGTACATTTTAAAATAAAATGATACTTTTGCGCGGCAATTTATCACCAGAAAACATACCAGCAAAATGACAGAGAAGAAAAAGAAGAAACAATGCCGCCAGTATTCCGTTGAATACCTTAATTATGGATTCGTATCTTCTCTCACCAGTGCAGAGCTTCCAATGTGTTTATTGTGTGAATAATTTTTTTCAAATGAGGCCATGAAACCCTCACGTCTCAAGGAGCACCTGACGAAGATCCATCCGGACAAAGTTCACAAGGAGCGTCGGTTCTTCCAGGCCCTCAAAGAGAAGCATGGTAGGTGCACCATCAGTAGTCTCTTCGCTAGGAAGACCAGCCAGAGTGATAGTGGACTCATAGCATCGTATAACATCTCCCTGCTGATAGCCATATGTGGACAGCCGTTCACAATCGGAGAGAAGTTGGTGCTCCCTGCCATAAAAGAGGTAATCTCTACCGTGATGGAGCGCCATCCCACACAGATGCTGAAATCCATCCCACTCTGCAATGACACCGTGGCACGCAGGATAAATGAAATGGGCGTGGATACAGAGGAGCAGCTGTGTGCCATCCTGCAGGACTCTCCATTCAGCCTTCAGCTGGATGAGACAACCACCTCTGACAACAACGCTCTACTGATGGCCTATGTCCGCTATAAGGCCTCCAGTCAGGAGATGGCTGAGGAATTTTTTGTTTTCCAAATACTTGGAAACGGACACCAAGGGCCAGACCATTTTTAATGCGCTTTATGAGTATCTACAGGAGAAATCAATCCCAATCACGAACATCCTTGCATGCACAACTGATGGGGCTCCCTCCATGGTTGGCAGGTACCGTGGCTTCAACGCTCTGCTGAAGGAGCAGGTCCCGCAAATCCTCACAGTCCACTGTGTGTTGCACCGCCACAACCTTGTGGCCAAATCTAAAAGTCCACCTCTATGTTGCAGTCAAGGCAATAAACAAAATAAAAGCCCATGCCCTGAATGACAGACTGTTCCGACAGCTGTGCCAGGAAAACGATAAGACTTTTGAGCGTCTTCTTCTCCACACTGATGTCCGCTGGTTCTCAAGAGGAAACTGCCTTGCTCGTTTTTGTGAGCTGTTTGACAGCATCGTAGAGTTCCTGGAGGATGCTGATGCTGCTCTCGGGGAAAAGGTGTCATCCAGCCGCTGCGACATCATGTACCTCGCAGACTTTTTTGAAAAAAGTCTGCGAGGCTGCTTTTCCGTTGGAAATATTAAGACTAATTGTTTGTCATTTCTGATTGGCTGCTGTTTGTGATCAGTAACGACACCTAATTAAAGTCTGAATGTCAAATTTCTAACCGTTGCAACACTCATAAATATCTATTCTATTCAAATGATTTTTTAATGATATAACACAGATTAATAATAAGAAGAAGAAGAATAAAATGAGAATATAAATAAATAATAAATCCACATTAGCTGACAATTAGCCTACGTTTTATTTGATGGGGGGCGGTAAGGGACCTGGATAATGGATAGGGGATCGCTAGCCCAAAAAAGGTTGAGAACCACTGTTGTACAGGAACTGGAGGGCTATTTTTTTATTTTTTTGCGATTTAGGGCTTATTTTGACCATCATTTCTATTCATTATTGTACATTGTACTCACCAAAGTAATTACACTTCCACATTGACGTCCCTTCTCAGACCCAAAGGTAGCCCACTGAGTAACAGCCATGAAGAAATGTCAAACCACCCTCCTCTCCGATCCCTCATCTCTCTCTTTTTGTTTCTCAGATTATCCTGAAACAGCTGGTTGATGCAGCAATTGAGCTCCAGGATAAGCGCATCTTTCACCGGGACATCAAGGTGGAAAATATCTTGATCGAGACCGGCTCGGACTTCCCGCGAGTTCGCCTCATTGACTTTGGGCTGAGCTGCTTTGTCAAGAGAGGATCCTCTTACCACCACTTCTACGGTAAGATGTCTAGCTTCTACTCCTGCTCTTCACTAACTTACCCATCTGTGACTTTTACGTCTAAAGAAAGCTCCTCCTCCTCCTCCCCACCGTCTTATCATTATGTCTGTATATTCTAGGTACCCCTAGTCACGTCCCTCCTGAGTGGTACAATTGTCAACGACACAGGGCCGGCCCCACCACAGCGTGGCAGATGGGAGTGGTCCTATTTGAAACGGTCCACAAGAACACATTTTTTGAGGCAATGATGTACCTCGAAAACAGTCTGAGATTCAACAAGAGGCTGTCCAAAGGTAACAAAAACATACACAAACATGTCAACAGACCCTAATCTGTTCATTTTAGTTCACATTCTGATGGATCTCTGTAGCCGTCATCTTCATCTTTCACTCCAGATTGCAAGGATTTCTTGCAAATGGGTTTGACTGAAGACCCGAAGCAGCGCCTGACCCTGGAGCAGCTCAAGCATCACCCATGGCTCAGATAAAGCAACACTAAACACACACGTCCCCGCATTGCAATACTCAAGTGTTATCCACGTACTTAATGCTGCTCTTTCTTTGACAGGAAGAACGTGAGGAACCGGGGCGACCAGCCTGTGATAGGCTGGCGAGGTCACCAGCCTGTGATAGGCTGGCGTAAGAAGAACGTAAGGAACCGAGGCGCCCAGCCTGTGATAGGCAGATAAACCAACACTAAACACACACACACACACACACACACACACACACACACACACCATGGACCCTGGACAAGTAACCAGCCTGTGATGACGATGACCTGGCGACCCAGTCACCAGCCTGTGATGACCTGGCCACCCTGGACAGGTCACCAGCCTGTGATAGGCTGGCGAGGCGACCAGCCTGTGATAGGCTGACGAGGTCAGATAAACCAACACTAAACACACACACACACACACACCCACCATGGACCCTGGACAGGTCACCAGCCTGTGATGACAATGACCTGGCGACCCAGTCACCAGCCTGTGATGGGCTGGCGACCCAGTCACCAGCCTGTGATGGGCTGGCGACCCTGCCCTTTTTTTGCAGATCCTGTAACACCCCCAGCTGTTCGAGGAGAGGGGATCTCTCTTTGAATTGCCTTTCCCGAGGTTTCTTACCATTTTCCATCTGGCCTCAGGATTTTGGAGAAGTTTTTCCTCGTCTTCTTAGAGAGCTTGGGCTGGGCAGGTTCTGCTCATATTCCAATTAGCCATTATTTAATGTGATCTTTAATACTGAGCCATGAAAATAAACTTTAATTAAATTTAAACCCAATTGATTCATCTTTTCTTCAGACCACAGAGAATCAACATACTGTTTTTTCTAACTGCATTTTGAGTTAAATAAATATATGTAAAAAAAGTCAAAGTGTAGTATGTCATTGTGATTTCACTCACAAAATATAACAATTAAAATATGATTAACTATTATTCATTATCCAGTATTATATCAGAATTGAAAGCTCCACCTTGAACAGGTCTACATTAAGTCATAGTCATTGTATTGCTATGATTTGAAGCTCACTGGCCCCATCCTAGTACAAGCCTGACTACATTGCATCAGAGGTGAAGTACAGTTCAAGTGTGTGGTGAAGCAATGTGCTATAGACCAAGTGACACTCCATCTTCTTCAAGGACCAAAAAATGAAGGCCGATTCTAAAATCATCATCGCCTGCCCTTTTTCCCTTCACCTGCTTGAGAATGGGGACATAATGGAGCATAAATGAGATGGCAGTGGGTATGTAGAGGACCGGTGCCGGGGAACAGCACCGCAGTCCATCTGGAACAGTTATATTTATTTCAAATAGGCATTTTGCGAACAGAGTCACAGGGATTTTAATAGTTAAACCACTGTAACAAGTAGAAATGAATTAATAAATAATACATATAAAAATCAGTCATATGCTTAGACAGTCTCTGGTAGGTTGTCTAATCAGGGTTTACAGGTGCAACTGAAGGTACCATAATCACTGAACATGGACCAGACAGACATCAGAGGGAAAACAGTAAGATATGAAAATAAACTGTATGTGATGTGCTTGATCAGAGGGAAGAGGTGGATCTGGAGGATGAGACAGACAACATCCTGCCTGTGAGGGCGTCACAGCAGCACAGACATGTAGGGCAAGGTTGTACCATGCCAAAATATGTTTTTGTGTATTATGGAAAATTATGAAAAATAATGTTTGTGTGTCCAATGAGATGCTGGTGGGATTTACATTTGTCATTTCCAAATAGTTCCTAATTGACATGAATTTGTTGTTTTGAAACATTTGTTCTACTGTACTTTTTTTGTGTTTTCCGTTTTAGTATGTCTCAATACAACAAATTCATGTCAATGTTTACATAATCTTGAAAATGCTTTAATGAATGATTTATAGGCCGAAAACACACACACATGTCACGTACTGACGTGCGTGTCTGTCACAGATTGATAGGCTTTTGATGATGGGGCTATTATTTTCATGGGGGGGGGGGAGTCAGACAGACACAGACTCTGTGATGTAAAGGGAAGTCATTCCATAAGAAGGTGGTATGATAGGAATGGTAAATGGTAAATGGACTTGCATTTATATAGCGCTTTTCTAGTCTACCGACCACTCAAAGCGCTTTACACTACATGTCAGCATTCACACACACATTCATACACTGATGGCAGAGGCTGCTAAGGTGCCAACTTTGCCCATCAGGATTTAATCTAAATATTCATTCACACACCGATGGCTATGCCTTCGGGAGGAATTTGGGGTTAAGTGTCTTGCTCAAGGACACATCGACATGTGACCCAGAGCAGCCGGGGATCGAACCACCGATCTTCTGATTGGTGGACAACCTACTCTACCCTCTGACCCTCTGAGCCACAGCCGCCCCCAATAATTTTTCTATGTTAAAGTATGGCGAATCTGTATGGCCCCAAAGAGGAGTGGTTTTGAGCTCTCATAAATGAAAAATAAATAAATAATAATAATAAAATAAACCATTAAACGCACCAGAATTTGATGATGTCATCAATGCTCAAGTCTCAAGACTAGATTAAAGGCTCCATGATGAGATGTATAAAATGTCACCAAACAATTCTGTCAGATCGAAACACACGTCGTGAACTTACATTAGATATTTACTACTAATACTAGATAGCTTAAAGAACCACAAACACAATACTACAGGGCTGAAATGTTAAGACTTACTCCAATATCTAGACCAGAGAACAAACTCCTCAAGGCCCGGCAAGGCCAAAAGATGCAGGAGACAAACAAAACTGAGCAGCAGCCCAGAGGCTGTGTCCGAAATTCTAACAAAGTAGTCTTAAAGGCCGTGTAAAGGAAATTCAGAGTTTTGTTTCTAAACACATTATAAATGTTGGAATATAATGTCTGAAAACATGTGCAAAGGCTTTGAAAATTGTCGTACTGGATTGTGGAGTTAGACTGTAAAACTGTTTTTGGCCACCTCTGTGTTCAGGATTTTGTGGGAGGGGCTAAATACCCCCTCGATGACGCGCCAAAGAGACCCCTAACGTAGCTCCGCCCATCTTCACAAACCTCAAAGCCAAATAGAAACACGGACTAATGATAAGTTATATTGGCTAGCTCAGTCGATAGATCGTGTGACTCATGTTAATATGATCGTGTTTTCAAATCCCGCTATAACCGTTGACATTTTACATCACTGTGTTTGTTCTGTATTGTATTTTTATGATTGTAATCCATCCCATGTCCTATGTATATTTATTCCGGGCGGGGGGCGCTGTAAAGCTCCGCGGCCGCGAGCCACCCTCGCTCCGAGCCTTTCCAAGCCGACCGACCGCCTCGGATGAAATGCGCCCGGCGGAGGCCAGCCAGCGCCGGGGAGAGAGGAGAGGGGAGAGGGGAGAGGGGAGAGGGGATCTCCTCTCCCCGGCGGAGGCCAGCGAGCGCCGGGGAGAGGAGATCCGCGAGGGGATCCTCCCAATCCGAGCGGCCGTTCCTAACCGAGTGGAATCACCCAGGGAAATGCGCGACGGGAGCCGTTACCGGCTCACAACGTCTACGGGCTGAGCCTCGATCAGAAGGACTCAGGCCACATTTCCCCAATCCGCCCGTCGGACGGCGATCATTGATGTATTAAAAGAAAAAAAAGGTGATTCGGCGCTGGGCTCTTCCTTGTTCGCTCGCCGTTGTGTTGTTTCAGCCGTGGAGGGATTAAGAGAGGTGTCAGGTTTCAGCGCCCTCAGTGGCCACGCCCCCAGCGTCTCAGAGCAGAGAATACTGAGGATTTTTACATGATTTTGAAAGCTAATTTTATATACTTGGCGATTTTTTTAATCATTCAAATTTGGCTGGGTGGTTAGTAACACATTTTTCTGTGGTGTGATAAACCCAGAATGTATATTTATTTTTGCTTTACACGGTCTTTAAAGCCACATTTGGAGGAGAGACCCAAACATCAACGGATTGTTTGGGAAGAGCTGTTGGACTTAAAGACGGAGCAGGTTTTCGCTACAACTCTGAGGGAGAAGCAGAGCCTTGCCAAGTATGAAACTATGACAGTGGCTTAATTGGCAAAGCAGAGGCAGGAACAGGAGGCAAACAGTGCTGCAAAGCGTCACAGACACCGTGCCTTCATTCACTTGCAGGAGAAAAGGCAGAAAGAAGAGGCAGAGCGTCATAGTGATTTGGACTTTTATCGGGCTAAGGAAGACAACTGCAGGTTAAACCAAGAACAAGAAAA
This sequence comes from Sebastolobus alascanus, assembly GCA_916701645.2. Taxonomy (NCBI): domain Eukaryota; kingdom Metazoa; phylum Chordata; class Actinopteri; order Perciformes; family Sebastidae; genus Sebastolobus; species Sebastolobus alascanus. The sequence goes on along the minus strand of CAKAOJ020000162.1, from coordinate 1,022,477 downwards.
AATGAAGGCTGTGAAGGCCAGAGAAAACAGAATTGATGTGCATAACTTCAATGTCTCCATGGCAGTTGAAAAACGTGCCAGATTGCAGGAGCAGAAAAGGGAGAAACGTGATGCCGCAAGTTGCAGTTTGTTCCTAAAACCGACTGCAAAAGCAGAGAGGTGCAGGGAGCTCCAGACATGTCAGATTGTTGACAATCTGGCGCCCTTAAAGAAGGAGCAGGCAACCACCACCACTCTCAAGGCTATGAAGGCCAGAGAATTACGTAACTCCAATGTCTCCCTAGCAGCTGAAAAACGTGTCAGACTGCAGGAGCAGAGAGGGGAGGCACATGATGCTGCAGTGAAGAGTGCAGAACAGACAACCTTTGGAGGGTTGGGTTTCACTTATGGTGAAGAGGCCAATTACGTCTCTGCAGGTAAGGGGGAGCCAAAATACAGACTTCCGGAACATCCTAAACCTCGGAGACTTACACCGCTGCAGAATCCCTATAACCTGGGGCTCGACTCTGCATACCACAAGCTACTGCCCCTCCGAAAAGGGTAGGCTTTCACTCATAGTCTAGAGGGGTCCAATTACGTCTGCAGGTAAGGGTGAGCCAAAATACAGACTTCCGGAACATCCTAAACCTCAGATTACAAAGGGGTATGTTTACGTTAGGGTTTACCCTGTTGCTCCAGTTTCCCCCTGCACATTAGATTAAAAAAAAAAAAAAAATAGTCTAGAGGACAGAATTGGTGTATTTTCACTGGGGACAGGTGAATGTCCTCTGCTGAAATGAACACTATAACTGGTTACTCTTTAACACTAGAACGGCCATGGCGGTTTTGAAATTTATTTGTTCAATAACTTTGTTGAATAAAAACATACAATCCTGCTGGCACCTGACCTTTCCTAAAAGTGTCTGTATTTTCATTTGAAATGTTTCTTTGTATAAATGACACTAAAGGCAAAGAAAATAATGAGCATTTTTACCTATTTCGGCCATACTGACTGCACGTGGTCAGAAAAATGGGGCTTCCTGTTTTTCAAAGAAACCATGCCCAGAAATCGCTTAAGGGAGATCATGAGATTCCTGCGGTTCGACAAAAGGGAGACCCGACGTGTGCGTCTGCAGGATGACAGGTTTGCCCTGGTGTCGGCCACTTCGAGCAAGTTTGTTCAGAATAGCATAGCCTGCTATAAGCCCGGTGCAAACATCACTTAGATGATCAGTTGTTCCCCACCAAGGCCCGATGCAGGATCACTCAGTACATGGGGAATATGCCTAACAAATTCGACGTCAAGTTTTGGCTGGCTGCGGATGTCCAGTCAAAATACATGTTGAACGGGGCTCCGTATCTGAGAAAGGAGGAGACGTGGAGCAGAGGTCAGCTCGTGGGAGATGGTACATGTCCACAGGGGCGTTTTTTATCGCGAGGGGACGCGACGCTTCCCAACATTGGACGCTTGGTGGGCGTGCCACTAGGCGGTGACATGATAGATGATTGACCAATACTGGGCGGTGACGTTTTCCCGGCTTTATTTCAAATTCTTCCGGCTGCACCTGATTGGACGAACGATTTCCCTCCGTGGGCTGCTCTCCTGCTCCCAGCTTTCAAACCGGAAACAGTATGGAGGCTCGTTTGGAAACTTTCTTATCTTATTTCACGAAAATAGTTCACCGAAATGTGTTTCTGAAAACATTTGAGGCGAGAAATAAGCCACGCAGTTGCTAAATCTGTCTTTATTTTGGATCGACAATGTTTATTTTAAAAGATTCTCGGGAGTTTCGAGAGGCGGCGAGTCGCGTCGGACGCCCGTGATTTGCATAAAGTAGACTAGCCCTCAACTTTATGCAAATGAGGAGCGGGCGTCGTGACGCTCCGTTTCTCGAATCGCGCCGCCACGCTACCAGAATGCATTGCACGGCCGTTCACATAGACGATGAATGGCAAGCGTGGAAAGGACGGAGCCTTTGGACACGTACCATTAGTCTCCTCCTACCGGCGCACTGGAGCCTCCTCCGCTCCATGGATGTGCGCTCAGTATGCTCCCTCACGTCTCATCAGTCGGTAAATAGGCATTTAATGGTCCTTCTTCTTCTTCGTTTCCTTCTTCTTGATGTTTTATGGCGGTTGTGCAAACAACGCCATGGTGCATTACCGCCACCGATTGGTAAGAAAAGAAAAGATATTGAAAAAAGAATAGCCTTTATTAGAATAGAATAGCCTTTATTGCAGGGGTCTCCAACACGTCGCTCGCGAGCGACTGGTCGCTCGCCACCCGTTTCTGAGTCGCTCGCCAAAGGTTCAAAGAATATGTAAATAAATTTGATTAGACAACGTAACTTGGTAAACCTAAATTTCTATCCAATCCAATTCACAGACATCCCGCCCCCTTCTGACACAAACTGATTATTTGCCAATCAGCTGTCAAATAAACTTACGCTGCTGCCAAGTTTGGTTACGTCAGTGACGTCGTAGCATCAGGAGATGTTAGCAGGCTAGCAAGCGCACACCAGATTTGACAATGACCGCGGAAAATAGCCAGGCCAAGAAAAGGCAAAAAACATATCATTTTCATGAGGAATGGGAAACGCAGTTTTTTTTCACAAATGTGAATGACAAGTGTGTGTGTCTCATTTGCGGTGTCAGTCGGTAAACGATGTAACGTCGAGCGCCACTTCACCAAAGTCCACGGCAACTTTTCGCGGGACTTTCCGGCTGGTAGCGGTCTACGAACAGAGAAGGTAAAGGAGCTGAAAACAAGGCTTAAAAGACAACAGTCTCTGTTCACCAAACCGACGAAGAAGGCCGACGCAGCAACAGAGGCTTCATTTAAAGTGGCGAACATCCTAACGAAGCAGAAAAAGTCCTTCAGCGATGGCGGCATCGTAAAAGAGGCGATGACTGCGGTGGCTGAAACGCTATTCAAGGACCATAAAAGTAAGACAGAAATTATGTCTGCTATCGCCGATGTACAACTTGGTGCTAATACTGTGGCAAGAAGAGTGTCTGCGCTGTCTGCGGATGCTGTGGAGCAGCTAGAACGGGACATGGACAGGCGCAAATGGTTTTCCATCCAGTGTGATGAGTCGGTTGACTCCAGCGATACGGCCCAGCTGGCTGTCTTTGTTCGGATGGTGTTTGATGACTTTTCCACAAAAGAAGAGTTTTTGACCTTACTTCCACTGAAAACTACAGCCAGAGGCGTTGATATGTACAATGCTGTGAAGTCTACTTCGTGGAAAAAAAGATCCCTGTTGAAAAGCTGGTGTCTGTGACAACTGACGGAGTGCCGGCTATGACAGGGCGTCACGCAAGATTTATTGCCCTCTGCAAAGCGGACCCGGACTTTCCTAAATTTCTGAACTACCATTGTATCATTCATCAACAGGCTATATGCGCGAAGGTTATGGGATTTGATCACGTCATGACACCTGTTGTTAAGATTATCAACTCCGTTCGAGCAAAAGCCAAGCAACACGGGAGCTTCAAGCTGTTCCTGGAGGAATGTTCTGCTGAGTATGGGGATCTCCTTCTCCACACCGAAATCATCATGTTGATTGGCTACTTGATCTTGCATTCCTGACGGATGTAACTGAGAAACTGAATCACTTGAACCTACCGTTACAGGGTAAAGATAAAAACATATGTGATATGATAAGTGCTGTTAAGGCGTTCAAAGCAAAACTGTCATTTTACATTCAGCAAGCGAAAAACAAAAGGTTTCAGCACTTCCCCTCAGTGTCAAAGATGTTGGAAAGCCATGCAGGGGCAGCTGACGTTGTGAACGTACACAAGTATGTGACCTACTGTCCAAGCTTGGGCAGGAGTTTGCAGACAGATTCAGTGACTTTGAGAAACTTGAGCCCTGTGTGACATTTATTGCCAACCCCTTCATGCAGGTGGACATAGGTGAGATTTCAGGACAGATGTCTGAACTGTTCTGTGTCAGTCCGGTGGAGATGGAGATGGAGATTATAAACCTCCAAAATGATGTCCAGCTCAAATCTCAACAGCATTCACAGCATTTCTGGAACCTAGTAGAGCCAGAAAACTATAAGAACCTTCACCAAGCAGCTCTGGAAATGTCTGCTCTGTTTGGGTCTACATTACGTTGTGAAGCAGCTTTTTCTGACATGAATGTCATGAAATCTAAGTTCAGAACAAGACTGACAGATGAACATTTAAATGACTCCATAAGAGTGAACCTAAGTGAATACACTCCAGCATACACCTCTCTTGTGGACTCCATGCAGTGCCAGTCATCTCACTAACTGTTAAAAAGACATGCATGTGAACTACAGTTGATGAAGGGAAGTGATGTGATACAGTGATATGTGGACAGACAGAAAATAAAGACAAATAAAATAAGTAACATTGTTTTGTTTTCTATGACATTAATCTGATGTGAATTTAATAGTGTGAGCTTGACACATTGAAAATGTAAAGAAATGCATTCAGAAAAAAAACATGCACATGCTGCTGAATTTAAAGTGGCAGTAGGCAACAATTTTTTGGCATAATTTGGCAAAAATTCCATAATAATCTGTCAGCATATTGTAAAACAAGTGGTTTGAGAAAAAACTAGACTTCTGCTCCTCATCATGTCTCTGTTTTCAGGCTTTAGAAAAAATCTAGCCCGTGACAGGTCATTTCAGAGAGAGAGAGAGAGCGTTCCTATTGGCTGTGCTCCAGTCATGTGACCAGAACTTGGCTTCCTTCAACAGATTTTACAATGGCGGCCGCGTCACAAACTTTCTCATTTTACAGCTAAACAGTACACTACAAGATGATTCTGAGACCATTTGAGGTGAGAAATAGTCATTACAGTAACAGAATATTGATTCATATTTGATCAGCGCTGCCTAGTTTGACCGTTTGGTCGGAGTTCGCGAGTGATTGACAGCCGGCTCTCATAGACGGCAGCTGGACAGCGGACCTTGTTTTCCTCCGGTAAGTGAAATCCTTCAGATGCCGTTAGGAGCACCGAAGGACACATTAGGACACAGAGGAACATTGTTTTTTTCAGGTTACCTGTTTCAGGTACTACTGTCACGATATAGCGGCCGTTTTCTAAAAATAACTTTTTAAAATCATATTTGCGCCAATATCGCATACTGCAGCTTTAAGATGTTTTGATACAAAATGTGAGTGCTGGATATCAACAATTTCTAAATATTCACACATAAGAAGCTTATTCAGCTGGTTTGGGTGGAGCTGAGCGATGTGAATAAATGTTACTAATAATATAAAATATGAGTAGCTCTCGGACACTTTCATTTTTTCAAAGTAGCTCTCAGAGGAAAAAAGGTTGGAGACCCCTGCTTTATTGTCATTGTACAGTCTCCTATACAACCAAATGTAGGGGTGCTACAACTGAAGGTGCATTTGCAATAAAAATCAAGAATATAAAAGAACACGTAAGAACAACAGGAATAAATAATAATAAAAAATAAAAAAAGAGCACTTAGGTCATAAAGAACAGATGATGTCACAGTAATAAGTCAGGATGAGGTAATAAATATATTGCACATGTTAGAATGTTGTGGATATGTTAATATTGCACATTTCTTTGACGGCTGAGGGAAGTTAGTGGCTCATGTGGTTATTGAGTGTCCTGATAGCCCACGGATAAAAACTGTCTTAAAAAAAAGGCCTAAAAAAGGCTAGATAACACTTTTCCATAGAACTTCTTTGTAAAGATCACGTAAATCATAACTCAACTTCATTTGTTTAAGATTCATAATAATCATAATAATTATTATAATTATTATTATTTTTATTATTTATGCTGCATATGTCTCCCCATTATATTATTATAATATAAAATTATTTTTATCTTATATGCCTGTCTACTTTTGTTTTGCTTTTTTTTCTTGCTTACTGTTTTTACTGATGCTTCTTGTTCCTGCACTGGTTACAGCCCTCCCCGTCCCCTGCTGAAAATATGTTCTCGCACGCATGTAGGCCTGTCCTATATTCCCATCGGGTGAAATTGATCTTGAATTAATTTGATCTTGAAGAATATATCCCACTAACTAAAAAAAAAAAATTCATAAAAAGTATATTACAAGTTAATAATTTTCTCCGCTGGTATAGCCACGATAACTCCCTATATTGCAGTTCTTGGATTCATTTGCAAGGAAATTTGAAAACCATTTCTGAAAACAAAAATGTGTCTTCAAAAGTTAATTCGTCACTGGGACTAGAAATGTCTGTTGTTTTCCACACAGTTCAGGAAAATATCCACTGATGATGATGATGAGTATTAGCCTGACTAATTATATGAACACGTGACATAAGTCATATCACCAACTCCAGCCGTTCCCATGCCTTACATCAATGTTTCACAGTTTGTGTCTTTTAAAAAACAAGACTCGGTCAAAACCGAGTATATGGCTGGACCGTATATGGTCAGTATGTGAATTGGTGGCTAAATTGTAACACAAATAATCAGTGGTCATGTCTATAATGTTTTATGAACAGTTTTTTCCACTTATATATTAAGGTTTGATTGAAAGCCAACTTATAATGAAGCAAATGACATTCAGTAATGTAAATGGTAACATTTACTAGTCAGTATATTATACATTTTATACAAGGTGAAAAGGTATTAACATGACATACAGTATGCAAGGTTAAAAGTATTTCAGTTTTTTTATTAAAGCATGTGTATCAAAAGCATTCATCATATAAGTGGTGTGTAACAATATACATACTTCGCGAAAGTTTATCAGCGTTGAGATATTCCAGCTGTCATCACTGACGTTGTTGCTGCCGTATTTATTCCTAGATAGAGTGTTAATGGAGCAGCTGCAATGTTAAAGTAGCCTACCACTGATCGATCCGAACTCCATTCAGAAAACAAGCATTTTAAAAGTTGTTTGCTTTTCGTCTTGCAGACAAACCTGACAAAGCATGAATTCAGACTTTTTAGTAATCAGCATCATTGTGTAGTTATTTCGGCAACCTTTGATCCGTTTACAACAACGTCGCTGCTGTATTTATGCCTAGATGACGTTATGTTGAGTGTTGATGGAGTAGCTGGTGTTATCATAGCCTGGCATTGATCGATCCGAACTCCGTTCAGAAAACAAGCATTTTAAAAGTTGTTTGCTTGTTGTGTTGCGGACATACTTGACAAAGCATGGATTATTTCTTTTTACAAATCGATATATTTATGTTGTTATTTCGGCATCATTTTGATCTGTTTATTGCAATTAAATCACAGCACAGTCTGTTTACTTTGGGTTCATACCGCAGTAGTGACGTGTGGCTGCTTGATAGTCAGTTCATGGCAGAAATGGAGGAAAGCGAGGCATAAATTTGTACGGTAACACAATACGAGGCACAACATAACGTAACTTAAACGAACTTATTACACGGCTGTGTTGAATACTCGATTCTGATTGGTCAATCACGGCGTTCTGCGGTCTGTTATTCTGTATAGCAGACTGCTGCTATGTAGAACAGACCGCTGCTATGTAGAACAGACCGTTGCTATGGGCGCAGCTCTGATGTCGGACTCTGGTGGACCGTTTTTGCGTCAAAATATTGATTTCTTCAGTAAGTAGCCTTGTAATAAGCGGGATAATGTACAGCCAGCCGGTCATTGTTGTGAAAGAATCCCCGACAGGGCGATGCTGCACCCCGACGCGAAGCGGAGGGGTGCAGCATCGCCCTGAAGGGGATTCTTTCACAACAATGACCGGCTGGCTGTACATTATCCCTTACATAAACAATAAAACATGCACAACAACAGCACTATGTAATGTTACATTGAACCGCTGACACGCTCCCCAGAAAACGTAAACACAGAACTGTTCTCTGCTTTTTTTTTTTGAAAGAGCAACGACCAATGAGGAAGCTCCAACTGTTGGCCGACCAATCCTGTAACTTCAACACTCACTCACTCAGCGACAGACTTTTGCGATTGTAGGGCTGGCCCTCTGTGGTCCAGCCAAAAAACATGCTATGGCACAAGCGCATGGGTGCTTCTCAATTCAACATTTTTCGCCTCCTCGTCTCCTCGCTCCTCGCTCCTCGATCCTCCGGCTGTGACCCGGAAATCGATCTCAGCCCTCCATCTTGAAGGACATCCCAATTCCTAAAATGCGTCTGGAGGAGCGAGGATCGAGGATCGAGGATGCTTGCCGGAGGAGCTATGAGCGAGGATACACCAGTGTATCCTCCAGTGTATCCTCCACGAAAGTTGTTTACCGACCGACACGCCCCCTTATTGGATATCAGTTATTGATTGGACGCTGCGCCGATCGGACTGATCTGATACATGTAAACATCACTGGAGTTTTATACTGGAGTGAAGACAGATCACAGATTAAAAGTTTTATAGTTTAGTTGTCTTCTGATTCACCATCTAGTTATAATCTGTGTTAATTGTAGATGTGAACAACAAACAGAGCATGTTGATGGTAAAGTGTTCCAGCAGCAGAAGGACCTGCAGTATCTCTGCTTCACACTCCGCGGGTGAAGGAGTCTGACACTGAGAGGGCTTTATAACACCTGACAATGAACGGACCTCAAACAACTTTCTTCATTTATTAGAAAGAGTTTTCTTTTCATGATCTGTTAGTTCCTCCATTAACTTTTATTAAGGATACAGTTAAAGTCAGAGAGAGAAGGAGGGTCTGTATTTTACACCTTTTACATTATTTATCGTCATTTCCATTCAGTCACATGTGAGGCTGATAATTCCTGAGCGTCGGGTTTGATAGGAGTCTTTATTAGTATTAGTACAGTTCAGACATAAACAGCTGTTAATGCCAGCTGACAGCTGATCCAGCTGTGATCAGCTGCTGCTGTCATCAGAAACGGACATAGCTTCACTTGACGCTTCAGAGGAAAGGACGTCTCATGTCTCTAAAAACATATTTCCTCTCTTCCTCTCTCCTCGAGTCTCTTCCTCGCCTCCTCCGCTCGCATCTCTCGTGGGCGGGACTAAGACGCGAGGCGAGGAGTCGAGGAGAGGAATCGAGCCGTATAAAATGACAAATGGGAAAGACCTGATGCGGCGCCATGATATTGTATGCGCATGCGTGGAAAGGCGCAGGAATGTCATGACGTCACATCACGATCGAAGCCGCAGGAATGTCATGACGTCACATCACGATCATAGCCGCAGTAATGTAATGACGTCACATCACATCATAGCCGCAGGAATGTTACTGACTGACTTAAACTTCAAGGAGTCTGTTCAGGGACAGACCATATCAGCTATTATTTTAGAATTCAGCAACTTGGCATTTCAAAGGTTTTGAAGACAAGAAACAGAGATGTCGCAAGATAATTTCCAGGCCGAGCAGATCCAAGATCTGCAGAGCCTACTGAGGATTGAAAGGGCGCATTTGGAATTGGAAGTTGAGGAAAAGGAGACCCAAATGATGAGGGGAATTGAGGAAAGGGATAGGCTTGATTCCCTAATAAGTGCACATCGGAAGGAGTCAGAAGACAGCACAACGGAACATCTCGCTCAGAGTAGACATCAGGAAATGAAGAATGACTATTTGAGAGCGAAGAATGAACGTTTGTCTGTTGAAATCGAGAGACTTCACGTAATGGCCGGGTTAAACCAAAAAGAGATCAAAGATCTGAGGGATGCACTAAAACGCGAACATCGTGCAGCTACCAAAGAGCAAGATGTGCTGTTACTGAGGGTGGCTAAACTTGAAGACCTGCACAAGGAATCTCAGACACCCACACCTACACCTGTAGATCAGGGAGATGAGAGCTCCCCAGAGACTGTGTCTGTGTTTCGGCGCTGTGCTAAAAATCTACTAAAAGTAGGTTTCGGACTTGTGGGTATAGGCCTGATGGGCTATGCCGGCTACAGGCTCATAAAATAGATATTCGTAATCTATAAATGTATGGGCATGGTGGTGCAGTGGTGAGCACTGTCACCTCACAGGAGGCGGGCCTTTTTGTAGAGTTTGCATGTTCTCTCCGTGTCTTCGTGGGTTTTCTCCGGGTGCTTCGGTTTCCTCCCACAGTCAAAAGACATGCAGCCTGGTTCAATCCCCGGCTCCTCCAGTCCGCGTGTTGAAGTGTCCTTGGGCAAGATCCTGAATCCGAAATTCCTCCCGAAGGCTGTGCCATCAGTGTGTGTGAATGAGCTTTTTGGCAAGCAGAATATGGCCATTTGTGATAAACTGGCCGTGCTCGAATCTCAGATAGGCAAAACAATTACAACTACACTTGGAGACCAGGCAGATGAGAGCCCCCCAGAGACTGTGTCTGTGTTAGAGACCAGAAGTTTCTGGTGGCGCTGTGCTAAACTTCCACTGAGAGTAGGTTTCCAACTTGCCATCATATTGGGTGAGAGGTTTCTGGGCTGCACGGTGCAGTGGTTCGCACTGTCGCCTCTTGCTTCTGTGTGGAGTTTGCATGTTCTCCCCGTGTTAGCGTGGGTTTTCTCCGGGTTTTCCGGTTTCCTCCACAGTTTCCTGTGGTTTCTTGTTTCCTGTGGTCTCTCCACAGTCCAAAGACATGCAGTCGTAATGGCTGCCTTGATGGCAGCCTCTGCCGTGATGGCAGCCTCTGCCGTGATGGCTGCCTCTGCCGTGATGGCGGCCTCTGTCGCCTCTTGCTTCTGTGTGGAGTTTGCATGTTCTCCCCGTGTTAGCTCGGGTTTTCTCCGGGTTTTCTCCGGGTTTTCCGGTTTCCTCCACAGTTTCCTATGGTTTCTTGTTTCCTGTGGTCTCTCCACAGTCCAAAGACATGCATTCGTAATGTCTGCCGTGATGGCGGCCTCTGCCGTGATGGCGGCCTCTGCCGTGACGGCGGCCTCTGCCGTGATGGCTGCCGCTGCAGTGATGGCTGCCTCTGCCGTGATATACCACCTTGTATGGCCTCTGCAGAGGCAGCAGAGGCCATACAAGGTGGTATGATGTCAATATAGTCAAATTAATATGTGAATTTAAATATAATAAATTAAATATAATAATAATAATAATAATATAAAAAATATAAAATAAAAAAAATAATAAGAAGAAACATTGAATAGAATCTTCAAAATGAAATAGAAATTAAATTAGTATCATATAGTAATAGATAATATTAATAATATAGTAAATAAATATAAGTAAATAAAATAATAATAATAAAGAGTATCATAATAATGATATAATGTAATGCCTATAATATGTGGTCTGTCCAATATTTTTATAGTACCCAACTATGCTTCTATATTTATCTCACTGCCTCTTCTACTGTATATATATGTTATTAATATGCTTTTGTACAAAGTATTTCCTTTTATTTTTGCAATATAACTTAATCTTTTTAATGGAGCTTCCCAGCAAAAAGTTTTGCCTCCACCTTAGCAGGATCTGCCATCACCCCCTCAGCAAAGATGACATGCCCGAGGGTCTGGACTAGCGTAGAAAAACAAGTTACACTTGGACAGTTCAACTTTAAGACTGACATCCCCTGTCAGTCTCATTTAAGGTCAAGTGAGTCCTGCCTAGGTCGGTCTCCCCCTGACTAAACACAGATGTGCCGGTGCAGTAACTGTCTAACTGCTTTTAGTCCTCCTCTTCCTCCCCAAACTACCAAAACATTTCTCAAGTTAGTTTTAGTTCCACAGTGGGTAGATGACAGAATTATATACAGTGTATTGATTGTATGTGTCTCTCACTGATCACTTGTCAGTTCCTCCTCCAAACACTAGATGGTAGGCATGACTTAGAAATGGAAAGACTTAGGAACTACATTCAAAACGTCCTTGGCTTCATATTCAGATATTACATTCAGAAATAATGTTGCATCACAAGTCCATAGATTGCTTTAAACCAACTGTTTGCCAAATTCAGTTATTACATTACTGTGGTTTAGGCTAATATTACAATTCCTGGCAGGCAGTACAGCAGAGTCGAGAGTTGATTAGCTTAAATTAGAATTTAATCATTGAAACATTAGAAGTCTTGCTAGTTGAATCTGATAATTGTGTTAAATCCTATTTATATATTAATATTAACAATGTGTGTTCTAAAGACGGCTAAGTCTAAGCAACCAAAAACAAATATACCTCTATTTAGTTTACACAAGCATATACTTTTACTTCAGTAACCTTGTAATGGTGTGCTATATTGGCCAGGTCTCCGTCGAAAAAGAGATTTTAATATCAAGGAATGAATAAAGTAAATAAAATAATTACAATTATGTCTAAAGTATCTGATTTTCACGCCTTACAGTACCTATAAAAAAGAACCCTTACCAAAAAGAAGTTTATTCAAGTGTGCTATTAGTATACTTCTTTTATACTTAAAATAAGAGAGTATACTTTAAGTTTACTTTTTATGTTCTAATCAGAGATATACTTAGCAAAAGTATACATAAGTATACTTGGCTCATACTGACAAGTATACAGAAAAGTCTAAGTATACTTGGCTTATACTGACAAGTATACAGAAAAGTCTAAGTATACTTGGCTCATACTGACAAGTGTACAGAAAAGTATAAGTATACTTGGCTCAAATTGACAAGTATACAGAAAAGTCTACTTGGCTTATACTGACAAGTATACAGAAAAGTCTAAGTATACTTGGCTCGTATTGACAATTATACAGAAAAGTCTAAGTATACTTGGCTCATATTGACAAGTATACAGAAAAGTCTACGTATACTTGGATCAAATTGACAAGTATACAGAAAAGTCTACTTGGCTTCTACTGAGAAGTATACAGAAAAGTCTAAGTATTCTTGCCTTATAGGCCTACAGAAAGGTGTAGGCTTACTTGGCTTGTAGTTGTGCTTACTATTTGATAGTGTAGCCTATTAAATTGTGTGAAAGCAGTTCCATTCATGTTTACTGTAATGGAGCTATGATATTTCTGGTACAAAGAACTTTATTTATTGAAAGAGTGTCTACCAAGCTCTCAGTTTATTTATGGAGTGCATAAACAGCTGGAGTACCAGCATCACTTTGAGCAGTTTCTCTGCAGCAGCCCATCGCTAAAAGAGTGACCTAGGACTCAGGCTCACACCATCCGGTCTGCTGTTTAAATTTTAAAATCTCACCCTGAAATGCTGCATATTTGATTATCTTGAAAAAAAAGAAACTTTATTTTCCCCCTGCTGACAAAACAAGCAGTTCAGGTAAATGCCCTCAGAAATGCAGAAATTGTAAATAGCAGTCATGGAAAAGCGGTGCGAGTGCAAACCTGGAACTTGATGGCTCTGTCTTCGGTTTCACCTGCTCCCATTTTACACCACAGCAGTCTAGCTTCTCCTGTCTCTCCTCAATGCAACTTGTCAAGCTCATGCATATTCAAGTGTTCGGGCTGCTATCGGATGAACCTAACTAGCTGAAGGGGTGGTGCTTGGGAGATGATGATGAAGATGATGTGTAAAGCGAGGGGGCTGGGTTTTGGAAAACCACACCACTACACCTGCCCCTCCTCACCAGGAATGGATGCGTTATTATGAGATGGAGAGGAGACCTAAGCAGTTCGTTCAGATCAGCTGCAGACAAAAGTGGGCTCACCATGCCTAGAGACTAAAACCTGGATTCTACACTCTACTCATCTGTCTTTCTCTAAACTGGATCTTTAGAAGATGAAACCAGTTCCAGAGGCTCTAGCTGCATGGTACTTTTGACATTGAGAAATACTTCAACATCATCCTCCCCTCCACTCCAACACTGAATCCTCACACCAGAGGAATTGGAGAGGAATAGCCTGTCTTACCTCTGAGGGACCCGTGGCACCACTGAAAGGTGAAGCCAACCCCCGGTGCCACAAACTCAGGAAGGATGATGAACAGCTTTTAGTGGATATTTTTCCCCCTTGGTCAGAACAGAGTGTGTTAGTGAGGTATCAAGACACTGTTTTCAGATAACGGGAGAGAGAAAACAAAGAGACTTTATGTTATTTTTGAGGAAGCTGAATTGCAATATATGTGCAGTAATCATTTATTATGTAGCCTGAACACAATTAGAAGAAAGTTACTTGCTAGATTAGAAGAGAAATGGTTCATTTCAACAGGTTGTGCGAAGTATTAGGAGAGGTATGAATCACATTTTCTTTTGTGTTGTCCATGAAGAGAGAAGAACTTCTATTTCAGATGAGATGTCTGTGCAAAATCCAGAAATGTTTTGGTGCTCGGATGATGACAAAATGGAACGGCTATTCAATTTTAATGCGCATAAGTTGGCTACTTTTGTTTCTCAAGCTTGGAAAAAACGTCAGGATGGTTTATTTGTCCAGTATTATTTGATATGATTTGTAATCGAGAGGAGGTCGTGTTGCTCTGGCTCTATCTGTTTGGCGTCGCCTGGAAGCTGCTTGACATCCTCCTGGATCCACCTTCTCACATATATTCACATTTTATGTATTCATTTTTGTCATTAATTGTCTATGTTGTATTATCATTACGTTGTTACTCTGTACACACGACATCTATTGCACGTCTGTCCATCCTGGAAGGGGGATCCCTCCTCTGCCGCTCTGCCTGAGGTTTCTTCCATTTTTTCCCTGTTAAAAGGTTTTTTTTGTGGTTAAGTTTTTCCTAAGCCGTTGTGAGGGTTGCACTGTCAAGGACAGAGGGTGTTGTATCCTGTACAGATTGTAATGCCCCCCGAGGCAAATTTGTGATTTGTGATTTTGGGCTATACAAATACAATTGATTTGATTTGAATTGATGTAATTGATGATGCTACTTTGGTTTCTGCCTTTGTCTTTTTTTATTTTCTAAATGATGGTGTCTTGTAAGCCCGTTTGGGCTGGGCATATTATGTATGCATGACACAAATAATCAATCAAATCAATCAGTTCCCTTCTCTCAGCATCATGTTTTGGACAATAAAGTATAAATAACATGTTTTAAAGTTTCTTCTTGATACACACACATTCCTGTATGATGCTTTCCTATTTTAAAACAGGAAAAGAAAATCTTTTTATTATTAATTTATTGTGGTGTGTGGAAGATGGAGGTGGAGTAGAGGAGTCTCAAATCCTGAGGGAAAAACCTGCTTGTCATACAGCTGCAGAGTGAACAATGTCACCGATGCTGCTTTAATCAGATCAAATCATGTAAACGGTTAATTCTGTAGGTTTTTATCTTTTGGAATATTCAAGAAATCCTCGATATTTAATAATGGATTTGAAGATTTGTAGGCTATTATCTGTTAAGATGTAAATATCTTAACTTTCAGGTTTGCCTACTACGTTTGAGGAATTTCATAAACAGATATTGCATGACTGGAAGTTAGTTACTTACCAAAATCTATGATATAAATGACAATAAACTGTATTTACAGTTTGACACATTTATTTAAAAGAATATGGATTGAAATGCTCTTATCTGCAGAGCAGCACCCCTCTTCATAACACATCAAAAATACTGATCAACTGTATTAATGGGAAAAGGGTATCCACAGGAGCCTTTATGCTGAATTCACACATTTTTTTTAATTTTTTTTTTTTACTCCTGGTGGATTTTATTCTGTAAATCCAATGCTTTTTATTTTGTTGTAACGGAATCTCGGGGCTCTATGTTGGTGTCGGCTATGGTGCACTGAGGTTATTTGGTGTCTTGGTGACTCGCCATGCGCCAACATGATTCCACTTGAAGTGTCAGAGATTGGGTTCAATTTTAGCGGTGCTCCCAGAAACAAAACAGTATTATTTAAAATCATAATCTTTTTGTGGATCATTACCAGGATCACATTAATGTCGCAATGTTAAGATTAAAGAGGCGACAATTTCATCCCCAAATTGTGAGCAATTATTTTTGCAAGTAAAACAGTCAAATCTAAATAAAGTTAACTTTGATGTCATCATGATTTAAGGAAAAAAAAAAAAAAATGCAAAAAACTAGACCACATTTAGATTTTACTTTCATTTTATTTAAGGCTCTGCGGTGATATTTAACTGGGGATTGTTAATGGATTATTATGATGACATATGAAATCGCGCATATTACGCACGGAAAACATGGTGACCATCGGATCTTCAACATGTCCACAAGGGTTAATTCATTTTAAAATAGTCATTAACTGTTCTTGGCAGCATATTTGAGCTGTTGTTTTCATATTTGAAACTCTGCAAGTAACAGGCGATACGTTTTCTCTGAGGAAAACTCTCTACAGGATTCCCAAACTGTGTCTCTGTGCGCCATGACGGGGCGAGCCCTGTGCTTACACCTGATGAAAGTAGAGGATGAACCCTGATTATCACAGCCTCTAACGCACCCACGCATTCTTTCTGTTCTCACAACGTGCCCCAAAGCGCCACAGGTCTGCCAAAGGAGCCACGAAATGACATAAAGTGTGTTTGGCACGCTCCCAAAGCATTGGGCAGGGCGCACTTGACTGCGATCTGGCCGCGCCGCTTGGCTCACAAAAACGTTCTACACAGAGAAGGATGGGCACAAAGTAGGTGGTAATAAAACTACATTTTAAGCCTATATGGTTATGATACAGCCCCCTCCCCATCCCCTGCTGAAATAATGTTCCCGCACGCATGTAGGCCTGTCCTATATTCCCATCGGGTGAAATTTATCTTGATTTAATTTGATCTTGAAGAATATATCCCAATAACTAAAAAAAAAAAAGAAAGAGAGAAATTCATAAAAAGGATATTACAAGTTAATAATTATCTCTGCTGGTATAGCCTCGATAACTCCCTATATTGTAGTTCTTGGATTCATTTGCAAGGAAATTTGAAAACCATTTCTGAAAACAAAAATGTGTCTTCAAAAGTTAATTCGTCACTGGGACTAGAAATGTCTGTTGTTTTCCACGCAGTTCAGGAAAATATCCACTGATGATGATGATGAGTATTAGCCTGACTAATTATATGAACACGTGACATAAGTCATATCACCAACTCCAGCCGTCCCCATGCATTACATCAATGTTTCACAGTTTGTGTCTTTAAAAAAAAAAAAAATTCATACAGCACAAGCGCATAGAATGTCATGATGCGGCGCCATGATATTGTATGTGCATGCGTGGAAAGGTGCAGGAATATCATGACGTGACATCACAATCAGAGCCGCAGGAATGTCATGACATCACATCCAATCAGAGCCGCAGGAATGTTATGACGTCACATCACTTAGTGACTTACTTAAGCTTCAATGAGGGCTCTCCATTGCATTCGTGTTTGGCAGCACTGTAAGACCTCTCCCCAAATTCCTCCAAAGGAAATTATGATGTCGCAAGATAATTTCCAGATCGAGCAGATCGAAGATCTGCAGAGCCAACTGATGGCTGCAAGGGCGCAATTGGAAATGGAAATTAAGGAAAAGGAGACACAACTGATAAGGGGAATTAAGGAAAGGGATAGGCTTGATGAACTAATAAGGGCACTTAGGAAGGAGTCGGAAGACAGCACAACGATACATCTCGCTCAGACAAGACATCTGGAAATGGAGAATTTCAATTTGAGAGCGAAGAATGAACGTTTGTCTGTTGACATCGAGAGACTTCTAATGATGGCCAGGTTAAACCAAAAAGAGATCAAAGATCTGAGGAATGTACTAAAACGCGAACATCGTGCAGCTACCAAAGAGCAAGATGTGCTGTTACAGAGGATGGCTAACCTTGAACCGCTGCCTCTGCCGTGATGGCTGCCTCTGCCTTGATGGCGGCTTCTGTCTAAGTGTGGTGCTGAGAATGGCGGAGCCGTTCCTGGGAGAGGGAAGAAATATAACCACGTATAATTTCTTCACCTCTCTCAAGCTGGCCACCGCCTTACAGGCAAAGAAGACGAGCCTGGTTGGCACCCTGGGGAAAACTAAACGCGAGTTACCCACCTCTGCGGATGTTTCGGATCAGATGGCAAGGGCATACTCCGTGGCAGAGGAGCTGAGAGCGGAGTACACGGAGGGAAAAAGGGGCAGCATTGCAGTTGGCACAACGTGCCGGTCAGCAGCAGAAGCAACCACCGCAGCAGACACCGAAACGGAGGCAGTGCCAGGTTCGGAGAAGCTGCAACCAAAACTAAACCACCGATACCTGCTGCAAATGTCAAAAACCCCTGTTTGGAAACTGTGCGAGGAGAACAGAGGTGACCTGCTTCGACTGTGACGCTTAAATAGCCAATATGTAAGTAGTTCATATAAAATTCGTATTGTATAATTGTTTTATTGTTTTATGGCCTAAACTTCGTTCTTGGCTCTTTCTTTTGTTTTAGATTAGCTCGTTTCCAGTTTTTTAGATTATTTTCTGTGTTATAAATGTGTCATAATATAATATATGTTAAAATAGAATGTTTCATAATCAAATAAGATATTTAATAATCATTGTTAATTTTTTTTTAATTGTTCTGAGTTATGTTGAATGAATGAATGAATACTGGTGTGAATATATTCATGTATAATGAAACTTGTTCAAATGTATATTTTCGTGTTATTTAGTTTTTTTTAAATATATTCTAACACAATAAATGCATTAATCTCTCAATTTGCTATTTATCATGAGAGATTATAGAGTTTGGAATCAAGCGATCACAATGACCGCTTACAGCAATTCTAGTAGTTCCAGAATTCTAGAATTCCGGCACTTCTAGTGTTAAAGGGAGTATGGTGTGTATCTGTTTCCCTATTCCTTGAAGATTAAGGATTAATCGTGAGCATGTGAGTATGACTCGAGGTGCTTTTAATTTCCGACCTGCTTGCCATCGAGGGAGCAACGACCGCGGCCTTTGGGTGAGCCACAATAATGCTAACCAGAGGTGAAGAGGACGTGAGAAGACTCACCTTTTAATATTTTTTGTCACCTATGTTATGTTGTGTATCTGTTTCCTTATTCCTTGAAGATTAAGGATTAAGGATTAATCGTGAGTATGTGAGCATGACTCGGGGTGCTAGTAACTTCCGACCTGCTTGCCATCGAGGGAGCATTGACCGCGGCCTCTGGGTGAGCCACAATAATGCTAACCAGAGGTGAAGAGGACGTGAGAAGACTCACCTCTTAATATTTTGTATCACCTATGTTATGGTGTGTATCTGTTTCCTTATTCTTTGAAGATTAAGGATTAAGGATTAATCATATGTGAGCATGGCTCGAGGTGCTAGTAACTTCCGACCAGCTTGCCATCGAGGGAGCAACGACCGCGGCCTTTGGGTGAGCCACAATAATGCTAACCAGAGGTGAAGAGGACGTGAGAAGACTCACCTTTTAATATTTTTTATCACCTATGTTATGATGTGTATCTGTTTCCTTATTCCTTGAAGATTAAGGATTAATTGTGAGTATATGAGCATGGCTCGAGGTGCTAGTAACTTCCGACCTGCTTGCCATCGAGGGAGCAATGATCGCGGCCTCTGGGTAAGCCAGAATAATGCTACCTAGAGGTGAAAAGGACGTGAGAAGACTCACCTCTTAATATTTTGTGTCACCTATGTTATGGTGTGTATCTGTTTCCTTATTCCTTGAAGATTAAGAATTAATCATATTTGATCATGGCTCGAGGTGCTAGTAACTTCCGACCAGCTTGCCATCGACGGAGCAACGACCGCGGCCTTTGGTTGAGCCACAATAATGCTACCCAGAGGTGAAGAGGACGTGAGAAGACTCAGCTTTTAATATTTTTTATCACCTATGTTATGGTGTGTATCTGTTTCCTTATTCCTTGAAGATTAAGGATTAATCGTGAGTATGTGAGCATTGCTCGAGGTGCTAGTAACTTCCGACCTGCTTGCCATCGAGGGAGCAATGATCGCGGCCTCTGGGTAAGCCACAATAATGCTACCTAGAGGTGAAGAGGACGTGAGAAGACTCACCTCTTAATATTTTTTATCACCTATGTTATGGTGTGTATCTGTTTCCTTATTCCTTGAAGATTAAGGATTAAGGATTAATCATATGTGAGCATGGCTCGAGGTGCTAGTAACTTCCGACCAGTTTGCCATCGACGGAGCAACGACCGCGGCCTTTGGTTGAGCCACAATAATGCTACCCAGAGGTGAAGAGGACGTGAGAAGACTCACCTTTTAATATTTTTTATCACCTATGTTATGGTGTGTATCTGTTTCCTTATTCCTTGAAGATTAAGGATTAATTGTGAGTATGTGAGCATGGCTCGAGGTGCTAGTAACTTCCGACCTGCTTGCCATCGAGGGAGCAATGACCGCGGCCTCTGGGTAAGCCACAATAATGCTACCTAGAGGTGAAGAGGACGTGAGAAGACTCACCTCTTAATATTTTTTATCACCTATGTTATGGTGTGTATCTGTTTCCTTATTCCTTGAAGATTAAGGATTAAGGATTAATCATATGTGAGCATGGCTCGAGGTGCTAGTGACTTCCGACCAGCTTGCCATCGAGGGAGCAACGACCGCGGCCTTTGGGTGAGCCACAATAATGCTAACCAGAGGTGAAGAGGACGTGAGAAGACTCACCTCTTAATATTTTTTATCACCTATGTTATGGTGTGTATCTGTTTCCTTATTCCTTGAAGATTAAGGATTAATCGTGAGTATATGAGCATGGCTCGAGGTGCTAGTAACTTCCGACCTGCTTGCCATCGAGGGAGCAATGATCGCGGCCTCTGGGTAAGCCAGAATAATGCTACCTAGAGGTGAAAAGGACGTGAGAAGACTCACCTCTTAATATTTTGTGTCACCTATGTTATGGTGTGTATCTGTTTCCTTATTCCTTGAAGATTAAGAATTAATCATATTTGATCATGGCTCGAGGTGCTAGTAACTTCCGACCAGCTTGCCATCGACGGAGCAACGACCGCGGCCTTTGGTTGAGCCACAATAATGCTACCCAGAGGTGAAGAGGACGTGAGAAGACTCAGCTTTTAATATTTTTTATCACCTATGTTATGGTGTGTATCTGTTTCCTTATTCCTTGAAGATTAAGGATTAATCGTGAGTATGTGAGCATTGCTCGAGGTGCTAGTAACTTCCGACCTGCTTGCCATCGAGGGAGCAATGATCGCGGCCTCTGGGTAAGCCAGAATAATGCTACCTAGAGGTGAAAAGGACGTGAGAAGACTCACCTCTTAATATTTTGTGTCACCTATGTTATGGTGTGTATCTGTTTCCTTATTCCTTGAAGATTAAGGATTAATTGTGAGTATGTGAGCATGGCTTGAGGTGCTAGTAACTTCCGACCTGCTTTCCATCGAGGGAGCAATGACCTCGGCCTTTGGGTGAGCCACAATAATGCTACCCAGAGGTGAAGAGGACGTGAGAAGACTCACCTTTTAATATTTTTTATCACCTATGTTATTGTTTATCTGTTTCCATATTTCTTGAAGATTAAGGATTAATCGTGAGTATGTGAGAATGACTCGAGGTGCTAGTAACTTCCGACCTGCTTGCCATCGAGGGAGCAATGACCGCGGCCTCTGGGTTAGCCACAATAATGCTACCTAGAGGTGAAGAGGACGTGAGAAGACTCACCTCTTAATATTTTTTATCACCTATGTTATGGTGTGTATCTGTTTCCTTATTCCTTGAAGATTAAGGATTAAGGATTAATCATATGTGAGCATGGCTCGAGGTGCTAGTAACTTCCGACCAGTTTGCCATCGACGGAGCAACGACCGCGGCCTTTGGTTGAGCCACAATAATGCCTCCCAGAGGTGAAGAGGACGTGAGAAGACTCACCTTTTAATATTTTTTATCACCTATGTTATGGTGTGTATCTGTTTCCTTATTCCTTGAAGATTAAGGATTAATTGTGAGTATGTGAGCATGGCTCGAGGTGCTAGTAACTTCCGACCTGCTTGCCATCGAGGGAGCAATGACCGCGGCCTCTGGGTAAGCCAGAATAATGCTACCCAGAGGTGAAGAGGACGTGAGAAGACTCACCTCTTAATATTTTTTATCACCTATGTTATGGTGTGTATCTGTTTCCTTATTTCTTGAAGATTAAGGATTAAGGATTAATCATATGTGAGCATGGCTCGAGGTGCTAGTAACTTCCGACCAGCTTGCCATCGACGGAGCAACGACCGCGGCCTTTGGTTGAGCCACAATAATGCTACCCAGAGTTGAAGAGGACGTGAGAAGACTCACCTTTTAATATTTTTTATCACCTATGTTATGGTGTGTATCTGTTTCCTTATTCCTTGAAGATTAAGGATTAATCGTGAGTATGTGAGCATGGCTCGAGGTGCTAGTAACTTCCGACCTGCTTGCCATCGAGGGAGCAATGATCGCGGCCTCTGGGTAAGCCAGAATAATGCTACCCAGAGGTGAAGAGGACGTGAGAAGACTCACCTTTTAATATTTTTTATCACCTATGTTATTGTTTATCTGTTTCCATATTTCTTGAAGATTAAGGATTAATCGTGAGTATGTGAGCATGACTCGAGGTGCTAGTAACTTCCGACCTGCTTGCCATCGAGGGAGCAATGACCGCGGCCTCTGGGTAAGCCACAATAATGCTACCCAGAGGTGAAGAGGACGTGAGAAGACTCACCTCTTAATATTTTTTATCACCTATGTTATGGTGTGTATCTGTTTCCTTATTCCTTGAAGATTAAGGATTAAGGATTAATCATATGTGAGCATGGCTCGAGGTGCTAGTAACTTCCGACCTGCTTTCCATCGAGGGAGCAATGACCTCGGCCTTTGGTTGAGCCACAATAATGCTACCCAGAGGTGAAGAGGACGTGAGAAGACTCACCTTTTAATATTTTTTATCACCTATGTTATGGTGTGTATCTGTTTCCTTATTCCTTGAAGATTAAGGATTAATTGTGAGTATGTGAGCATGGCTCGAGGTGCTAGTAACTTCCGACCTGCTTGCCATCGAGGGAGCAATGATCGCGGCCTCTGGGTAAGCCAGAATAATGCTACCTAGAGGTGAAAAGGATGTGAGAAGACTCACCTCTTAATATTTTGTGTCACCTATGTTATGGTGTGTATCTGTTTCCTTATTCCTTGAAGATTAAGGATTAATCATATGTGAGCATGGCTCGAGGTGCTAGTAACTTCCGACCAGCTTGCCATCGACGGAGCAACGACCGCGGCCTTTGGTTGAGCCACAATAATGCTACGCAGAGGTGAAGAGGACGTGAGAAGACTCACCTTTTAATATTTTTTATCACCTATGTTATGGTGTGTTTCATTGTCATTTTGCAATAAAACTATTGACTGACTTAAAAAATGTTTTCATGATGTGTAGAGATAAGGCAGAAATTATTGTAAGGTGCATATTTGGGGTGCAAAGTCCTAGAGGTGCTCGGAATCATGCAAAGTTTGAACATGTCCTCGTGGTCAAGTACCTATCATGTCGGGGCCTGGCTCTGCTGATCCTCCTGCTGGCCTGCATCTACCTGGGCTACTACATCTGACTGGCGTCTCTCACTGATGAGTTTCCCTGTGACCTGCATACAGATGTGCTGTAGAATGACAGCATGGTGCCGTCTGCTGTGCAGTGTAAGCTCTTGGCAGTGGGTGTCTTCAGGCTGCTCAGCTACATCAACTTGGGGGTATATGTGCTTACTGCTTCTTGCTCTGCTGGTGGTGTATGCTGCTCTCGGACCAGCTCGCCGGAGCTCCAGCTTCCCCCGGCCATATGAGCTGCTGCCGGGCTTTGTGCGTGGTCACGCCCTTCTACAACGACCTCAGTATCTACCTGTTGTTCCTGCAGGAGAATCTGAGCAAACTCAAATCGTTTAAGTGTCTGCAGGTGGGTCCCAGCACAGATACTGTAGGTCCAATACTGTGGTTAAAATATGGCGACTGTGTTTGCTGTTGCTTTTTCTTTGAAAAAGAAGTAACTTGGCGTATTTACAGTTGCTTGAGTTGTTGCAAGAGGCTGGCGATGAGGGGTTTGACACCATGTGCCTGCTGCAAACTCTGGGTCAGGTGAAGTCTGATGTGTTAGACAGTAAGAAGACATGCTCACGCAAGATCAGCAAAGGAACTAATAAAACCGAGGAACACTGAGGTGAGGAGGAATATGTAGTCTTCTAATGGAGGCTGTGTAACTTTAGTGAAATAAGATGATTATCTGATGGATTTAACCTTGGACATGTTTTATTTTCCTTCAGCTCTTTCTGACTAGTTCCTGAATGATTGACCTGAAAAGGATAAGCCCTGCTGTGATGGAAGAGAAGAAATGTGAAAAAGAAAAATGTACACTTAGATATATCTGAATTTCTGGTGGTGTATTGACCTACAGCAGGTCAATAATCCAGATCAAAAAAAGAGGAGGCCTACCTATATTCATTCACACAGTCTGTAGTTTGGCCAACAAACATTTTACCTCTCAATGTCTTATTTTTAGTAAATGTGAATACTCCAAGGACAAGTGTCTCAGGTCTGAGGCGATCTGCTGCTGACCCCTGACCATTTTCTTTTCTGAAATGAAATTCCTATGTTTCCAGCCATCTTTTTCTATGGTACATGCTACTTTTTTCAGGATCTATGCCTTCCAATCATAATTAATAATATAAGCCATGTTCATTGGACTGAAATCTGTACATTAATTTTCCAGTCGCATGAGCCCATTTCCTGCCTTTTATGTTAGAATGAGAGACGTTTCTGAACACAGGGTTCAGATGTATTTATAGTTGACTTGGGGTAATAAGAAGATGTAGTGATTGATGAAAGTTTGTCCATCCAAAGTGAGCATAAAATAAACATGAATTGAACCTCTGGAGCAGCTGTGCCTGGACTGTAAAGCATGTGATTATTTACACATAAATGCACTGTTAACAACAGCTGGTATAAAAAGAGTATGGTATAAAAGATGAATGAATATTCTTTGGGGAAAATAAAATGTCAACATCAATTGCTGTCAGAGGTAAAGCCTTTCAGGCTATCCGGGGCCCTTATACGATTAAATAATGTTATTCTCAATTATATCATTATGCACCCAGTACAGACAAGTCAAATGTGGGTAAATTCCATTTCACTCTCCTTGTCAAATATCCGCGAAACCAGCTTCTCCGCGAATGTTTCGATGGATATTTTCTTCTTTTCTTCCAGCTGTGCTGTTGCATCTTGTGCAGGTTCAGCACGTGTTTCTGCACATACATAGCCAGACACTACAGCAGTTGACACAGGCACACTTTATTTTTATTTTAATTTCTCGACAGGCAGGTGGATGCATATGTGTGGTTCTACAATAAATGCAAAAACAAACAGCATTAACATACAAACACAGCAGCAGTGCTGACCAGACACAATAAGCAGTAGGCTACTAATGCTAATGAATGCTAAAGCATGTATTATGACTGACATAACCTAAAGCTAAACTGCTAATTAGCTGGTAACAGAACTATAACACAACATAAGCATGAAGGCATTATCATTGTAAGCATAATAATAACAACAGAGTTCCATACAGAGCAGCCCACACAAGTGAAAGTATTTTAGCCTACTGTTAGAAACCGTTAGCGCATTAGCATGTGGCTAGTGGACTTTATGCTAGCACAGTGGACAACAGCACAACACCACAACATCAACACAAACTCAAGGCGCCAAATATAAAACACTACTCACTTGTTTCTGAACGCACACATGCCTGGACGGCTCACAGATAGCAACTCTGCACACACTGAGCAGCCTTGTTACGTCTGTGTGTTTTCTTCTCCACTTTCACCGCAAACTCAAAGCGAAACTCAGCGGCCGGCAGATAAGAGGTTCTTTTAGGTAAGTAATTAGCAGATTCCATCCACCTCAGACAATGGATCAAACCACCACAATAACAACAATGATACACACACAATGAACATGTCCTTCATCACAGCAACCCTCCTTCTACGTCTGCAGATATTGGAGTTGGCTTTCTCCACAGATGAGAAGAACCTGTAGATGTTGCAACACTGTTCGGACTGTTGAAACTTCAGGTCAAGAATGAGCTGGAATACATTGGAGCCAAGGAGGATGTTGTCGCGGCCTTCCATGACAAACATGGGGACAGTAATTTTTGGAATTCCGATAGCGTCGATCTCGACAGTGACTTCGATCCAGCAGTTGAGTGGCAAAGGATTTCCATCAGCTGCACACAATTTTCCAAACTTGTACTTTTTCCGCAAATCACTGATGCTACCAACTTTTACATTTGGCAAATTGGCCGCCCTCGATTCATAACCCACTACTGATATACTGACTACTGAAAGCCACTGTCCAGTAGGGCTTTAGTCATTTTGCCCTGAATTGAACAGTCAACTTCATACTAACTCATACATAACTTCATTCCCTGTGGCCAGGCCATAAAAAGTCAAAGGAGGGTTAGTGTGTTTTGTCACCTTGTCAACAAGGTGTATTAGATTCATGCCAAGGATGGGTTCTCCACTGGAGACACTTTTGATGACAAGCATGGGGAGGATAACAATCACCCTTGGAGCTTGTTGGAGCTCCCTTTGCAGTCAAGTTGAACTTGACAAAGATCACGCCACGACATGGCACAGAACGTCCATGAGATAATGTCATTTCATGTAGCCATGGTAGACGGGAATGCGAAACGGCATGCCTTTGGCAAATTGTCTGCCATCCACTTTTCAGTCACTACCATCACAGTAGAGCCAGAGTCCCATACAGCTGTAGTCATTTTGCCACCAATGCAACAGTCAAGTCGATATACTTTTCCAACTGGTGGAGCCAGTTTTTGTCCAGTGGAGTGGGACTCAGGTGGCTCACTGACCCAAAAATCACGCGATACTTGCATTGATTTCTGAAAATCATCCATTTTTTGTCCAGTGGTCTTGGACTCAGGTGGCTCACTGACCAAAAAGTCATACGCTTCTTGCATTCATTTCTGAATATCAGCCATTTCTTCTGACCCTTCTCTTTGCAAGTTGGTGCTTGTAGTTCCCTTGGAAGCACAGGCAGACACAAGTGGCTTTCTTGCTACTGGTTTATTCGAAGTTCCTCTTCGTTTCCACCTTGAAAACTAAACATAAGAATAGCATGCACAGCAATGAGAAATAACATTTAACATAGTAAAATACAGAGAAAACCAAGCAAAATACCTTGTTGGCTGCATGCTGCACAAGGGAATAATCTATCTTTGGTGGTCCGCGTCCACTTAAAGTCCGTTGTGACAACTTAAACTTAACTCTTAATTGATGCACAATTGTTTACTTGCTTGCTTGCCGGTTCCGCTGCTACTGAGTCCTCCTCTCGCGAGAGCAGCCTAATGAGATACTTTTAACTAGTGATGTTACGTGCTGTGCCGAGGCTTCGGAGCGTGTGTCGAGTAATCCAGGAAGTTTTCCGCAATGCGCGTATCGAGGCTTGTATCGTTTTAGACCAATGAGGTCCGCGGGTGAAGGAGTCTGACACTGAGAGGGCTTTATAACACCTGACAATGAACGGACCTCAAACAACTTTCTTCATTTATTAGAAAGAGTT
This sequence comes from Sebastolobus alascanus, assembly GCA_916701645.2. Lineage (NCBI taxonomy): Eukaryota > Metazoa > Chordata > Actinopteri > Perciformes > Sebastidae > Sebastolobus > Sebastolobus alascanus. The sequence goes on along the minus strand of CAKAOJ020000162.1, from coordinate 995,201 downwards.
TTCTTTTCATGATCTGTTAGTTCCTCCATTAACTTTTATTAAGGATACAGTTAAAGTCAGAGAGAGAAGGAGGGTCTGTATTTTACACCTTTTACATTATTTATCGTCATTTCCATTCAGTCACATGTGAGGCTGATAATTCCTGAGCGTCGGGTTTGATAGGAGTCTTTATTAGTATTAGTACAGTTCAGACATAAACAGCTGTTAATGCCAGCTGACAGCTGATCCAGCTGTGATCAGCTGCTGCTGTCATCAGAAACGGACATAGCTTCACTTGACGCTTCAGAGGAAAGGACGTCTCATGTCTCTAAAAACATATTTCCTCTCTTCCTCTCTCCTCGAGTCTCTTCCTCGCCTCCTCCGCTCGCATCTCTCGTGGGCGGGACTAAGACGCGAGGCGAGGAGTCGAGGAGAGGAATCGAGCCGTATAAAATGACAAATGGGAAAGACCTGATGCGGCGCCATGATATTGTATGCGCATGCGTGGAAAGGCGCAGGAATGTCATGACGTCACATCACGATCGAAGCCGCAGGAATGTCATGACGTCACATCACGATCAGAGCCGCAGTAATGTAATGACGTCACATCACATCATAGCCGCAGGAATGTTACTGACTGACTTAAACTTCAAGGAGTCTGTTCAGGGACAGACCATATCAGCTATTATTTTAGAATTCAGCAACTTGGCATTTCAAAGGTTTTGAAGACAAGAAACAGAGATGTCGCAAGCTAATTTCCAGGCCGAGCAGATCCAAGATCTGCAGAGCCTACTGATGATTGAAAGGGCGCATTTGGAATTGGAAGTTGAGGAAAAGGAGACCCAAATGATGAGGGGAATTGAGGAAAGGGATAGGCTTGATTCCCTAATAAGTGCACTTCGGAAGGAGTCAGAAGACAGCACAACGAAACATCTCGCTCAGAGTAGACATCAGGAAATGAAGAATGACTATTTGAGAGCGAAGAATGAACGTTTGTCTGTTGAAGTCGAGAGACTTCACGTAATGGCCAGGTTAAACCAAAAAGAGATCAAAGATCTGAGGGATGCACTAAAACGCGAACATCGCGCAGCTACCAAAGAGCAAGATGTGCTGTTACTGAGAGTGGCTAACCTTGAAGACCTGCACAAGGAATCTCAGATACCCACACCTACACCTGTAGATCAGGGAGATGAGAGCTCCCCAGAGACTGTGTCTGTGTTTCAGCGCTGTGCTAAAAATCTACTAACAGTAGGTTTCGGACTTGTGGGTATAGGCCTGATGGGCTATGCCGGCTACAGGCTCATAAAATAGATATTCGTAATCTATAAATGTATGGGCATGGTGGTGCAGTGGTGAGCACTGTCACCTCACAGGAGGCGGGCCTTTGTGTAGAGTTTGCATGTTCTCTCCGTGTCTTCGTGGGTTTTCTCCGGGTGCTTCAGTTTCCTCCCACAGTCAAAAGACATGCAGCCTGGTTCAATCCCCGGCTCCTCCAGTCCGCGTGTTGAAGTGTCCTTGGGCAAGATCCTGAATCCGAAATTCCTCCCGAAGGCTGTGCCATCGGTGTGTGTGAATGAGCTTTTTGGCAAGCAGAATATGGCCATTTGTGATAAACTGGCCGTGCTCGAATCTCAGATAGGCAAAACAATTACAACTACACTTGGAGACCAGGCAGATGAGAGCCCCCCAGAGACTGTGTCTGTGTTTCAGACCAGAAGTTTCTGGTGGCGCTGTGCTAAACTTCCACTGAGAGTAGGTTTCCAACTTGCCATCATATTGGGTGAGAGGTTTCTGGGCTGCACGGTGCAGTGGTTAGCACTGTCGCCTCTTGCTTCTGTGTGGAGTTTGCATGTTCTCCCCGTGTTAGCGTGGGTTTTCTCCGGGTTTTCCGGTTTCCTCCACAGTTTCCTGTGGTTTCTTGTTTCCTGTGGTCTCTCCACAGTCCAAAGACATGCATTCGTAATGTCTGCCGTGATTCGCATATTAATTTGACTATATTGGCATCATACCACCTTGTATGGCCTCTGCAGAGGCAGCAGAGGCCATACAAGGTGGTATGATGTCAATATAGTCAAATTAATATGCGAATGTAAATATAATAATGTAAATATAATAATAATAATAATAATATAAATAATATAAAATAAAAAAAATAATAAAAATAAGAAGAAGAAGAAACATTGAATAGAATCTTCAAAATGAAATAGAAATTAAATTAGTATCATATAGAAATAGATAATATTAATTATATAGTAAATAAAATAATAATTAAAGCTGCAAGCAGCGTTGAGCGGGCCCTCGCCCCTTGCGGACGTCGGGGAACACGCTGTCGTGCACTTAGACCACTAATTAAATCTCAATTGCAAATAGCGTTGACATTCCAAAGTGGTAGCATGCAGGAAGGTGAATTAATATGGATTTAACTCCCTACTTAAGATTAGTTTAGAAGGGAGAGATGGTTATTGTTGTTGTTTAATTAACAATTTTCGTTGTAAGTTTGCATTTACAAAGTATGTTAGGTACACAGAGGAAAGTTTGAATATTCAATCCCCAAGTTTCATTAACCAAATTGCCACCAGATAAAACCAAAGAGCATTTCAGTCCACAAAGTCAGTTAAGCAGATCGTCCACCAGATGGAGCTAAAGAGCATTTCAGTCCACAAAGTCAGTTAAGCAGATCGTCCACCAGATGGAGCCAAAGAGCATTTCAGTCCATAAAGTCAGTTAAGCAGTTTGTCCACCAGATGGATACAAAGAGCATTTCAGTCCACAAAGTCAGTTAAGCAGATCGTCCACCAGATGGAGCTAAAGAGCATTGCAGTCCACATAGTCAGTTAAGCAGATCGTCCACCAGATGGAGCTAAAGAGCATTTCAGTCCACATAGTCAGTTAAGCAGATCGTCCACCAGATGGAGCCAAAGAGCATTTTATTCCACATAGTCAGTTAAGCAGATCGTCCACCAGATGGAGCCAAAGAGCCTTTCAGTCCACATAGTCAGTTAAGCAGATCGTCCACCAGATGGAGCCAAAAAAGCCTTTCAGTCCACATATTCAGTTAAGCAGATCGTCCACCAGATGGAGCCAAAGAGCATTTCAGTCCACAAAGTCAGTTAAACAAATTGTCCACTAGACGGGGACAACGGAAAACTCACCCTTGCAGAAAAGGGAGGAGCTGTGGATGACGTCTCCAAGCAACGCCCACTGAGAGCTTCACTTTTCACGCGAGACCAGTCAGCATGTGACCACGGAAGAGGGATCTCCTCGTAACAATAGGCATTGGGGAAGCCGTATTCTTGAACAGGCACGGCGGCCTAAAACTCTCCACAGTTGGAGCAAGAATTTTCTTTTACAATAAAAGTCCTCTTCGGGATTTGCCAAAGTACATCAAAGCACTCAATCTCTCTGCAGCAAGCCACATGTGCATTTTTACTGTTTGCGACAGTTAAACAAGCAGAGTTTTTAAATCCTTTTTCCCACAAGGGAAGTGTTCAGCTGTAAGGTAGCTAGTCTTAACCTGCTGAACGTGGATCTTCTCAATGAGCGTAGAGCTACGCTTTTCGAAACTACACCAATAGCTCCAGGCTAATTGGTAACGTTTCTTCTGTCAATGCAGTTTTGATTCTATATAATCATTTTTATCAATGATAAAATTTAGCACTATATCAGTGTAATAAATGGTATCAATCATATAATTTATGCAATGTTTAATGAGACATGATAGAGCATGGGAATGGCCATGATTGACGTTTATCATAATGTTATAAATTCTTCAAACTGTTCCTATTTATTTTAAATATGTAAGTAATTAAAGCGGAAGCATGCAGGATCTGCGCAGATATGATGAAATAAAAGTTATTTTAGGAAACGGCCGCTATATTTTGACAGAAGTACATGAAACAGGTAACCTGAAATAAATCATGTTCCTCTGTGACCTACTGTGCCCTCTAGTGCTCTTAACGGTATCTGAAGTATTTATTTTAATGGTGGAAAACAAGCTTCGCTGTCTGTTTGCCATTTTTGTGTGTTGGTTATTAATCATTCGAGAAATCTGTCCAAATGGTCAAACTAGTATGTTCTGATCAAATATGAATCAATTTTTCTGTTACTGTAATGATATTTTCTTGCCTCAAATGTTTTCAGAAACATCTTTTAGTGCATGGTTTATTTGTTAATTTAGGAAGTTTGTGACGCAACAACCACTGTAAACTCTGTTGAAGGAAGCCAAGTTATGGCCACATGATTGTAGCACAGCCAATAGGAACGCTCTTTCTCTCTGAAATGACCTGCGATTTGTCAAAGTATGTTGTCACGGGCTAGATTTTGTAAAGCAGGAAAACAGAGCCATGAGGAGGAGCAGAAGTCTAGTTATCTCTCATTACACTTGAATTACAATATGTTGAAAGGTTATTATGGAATTATGCCCATTGATGCCAAAAATATACTGCCTATTGCCACTTGAAGTAATGCATGTGCATTTCTGATTTATGTCTAGAACAACTTAACACAGAGTGCTGAGATGCATCTCAAATGAATCTGCAGGCTCCCAGCTGTTAGATGATGTACACATCTTTTATGTTTCATTTACTGCTGATCTGCTAGTTTCCCAATAATTATCCCCTGTACCCCCCTAGAAAGACAAAAATGATCTATTGTGGATCTCACAGCCCTTGCGCACGTCGGGGGACACGTTGTCGTGCACTTAGACCACTAATTAAATCTCAATTGCAAATAGTGTTGACATTCCAAAGTGGTAGCATGCAGAAAGGTGAATTAATATGGATTTAACTCCCTACTTAAGATTAGTTTAGAAGGGAGAGATGGTTATTGTTGTTGTTTAATTAACATTTTTCGTTGTAAGTTTGCATTTACAAAGTATGTTAGGTACACAGAGAAAAGCTGAATATTCAATCCCCAAGTTTCATTAACCAAATTGCCACCAGATAAAGCCAAAGAGCCTTTCAGTCCACATAGTCAGTTAAGCAGATCGTCCACCAGATGGAGCCAAAGAGCATTTCAGTGGATGACGTCTCCAAGCAACGCCCACTGAGAGCTTCACTGCTCACGCGAGACCAGTCAGCATGTGACCACGGAAGAGGGATCTCCTCGTAACAATAGGCATTGGGGAAGCCGTATTCTTGAACAGGCACGGCGGCCTAAAACTCTCCACAGTTGGAGCAAGAATTTTCTTTTACAATAAAAGTCCTCTTCGGGATTTGCCAAAGTACATCAAAGCACTCAATCTCTCTGCAGCAAGCCACATGTGCATTTTTACTGTTTGCGACAGTTAAACAAGCAGAGTTTTTAAATCCTTTTTCCCACAAGGGAAGTGTTCAGCTGTAAGGTAGCTAGTCTTAACCTGCTGAACGTGGATCTTCTCAATGAGCGTAGAGCTACGCTTTTCGAAACTACACCAATAGCTCCAGGCTAATTGGTAACGTTTCTTCTGTCAATGCAGTTTTGATTCTATATAATCATTTTTATCAATGATAAAATTTAGCACTATATCAGTGTAATAAATGGTATCAATCAAATAATTTATGCAATGTTTAATGAGACATAATAGAGCATGGGAATGGCCATGATTGACGTTTATCATAATGTTATAAATTCTTCAAACTGTTCCTATTTATTTTAAATATGTAAGTAATTAAAGCGGAAGCATGCAGGATCTGCGCAGATATGATGAAATAAAAGTTATTTTAGGAAACGGCCGCTATATTTTGACAGAAGTACATGAAACAGGTAACCTGAAATAAATCATGTTCCTCTGTGACCTACTGTGCCCTCTAGTGCTCTTAACGGTATCTGAAGTATTTATTTTAATGGTGGAAAACAAGCTTCGCTGTCTGTTTGCCATTTTTGTGTGTTGGTTATTAATCATTCGAGAAATCTGTCCAAATGGTCAAACTAGTATGTTCTGATCAAATATGAATCAATTTTTCTGTTACTGTAATGATATTTTCTTGCCTCAAATGTTTTCAGAAACATCTTTTAGTGCATGGTTTATTTGTTAATTTAGGAAGTTTGTGACGCGACAGCCACTGTAAACTCTGTTGAAGGAAGCCAAGTTATGGCCACATGATTGTAGCACAGCCAATAGGAACGCTCTTTCTCTCTGAAATGACCTGCGATTTGTCAAAGTATGTTGTCACGGGCTAGATTTTGTAAAGCAGGAAAACAGAGCCATGAGGAGGAGCAGAAGTCTAGTTATCTCTCATTACACTTGAATTACAATATGTTGAAAGGTTATTATGGAATTATGCCCATTGATGCCAAAAATATACTGCCTATTGCCACTTGAAGTAATGCATGTGCATTTCTGATTTATGTCTAGAACAACTTAACACAGAGTGCTGAGATGCATCTCAAATGAATCTGCAGGCTCCCAGCTGTTAGATGATGTACACATCTTTTATGTTTCATTTACTGCTGATCTGCTAGTTTCCCAATAATTATCCCCTGTACCCCCCTAGAAAGACAAAAACAGATCTATTGTGGATCTCACAGCCCTTGCGCACGTCGGGGGACACGTTGTCGTGCACTTAGACCACTAATTAAATCTCAATTGCAAATAGTGTTGACATTCCAAAGTGGTAGCATGCAGAAAGGTGAATTAATATGGATTTAACTCCCTACTTAAGATTAGTTTAGAAGGGATAGATGGTTATTGTTGTTGTTTAATTAACATTTTTCGTTGTAAGTTTGCATTTACAAAGTATGTTAGGTACACAGAGAAAAGCTGAATATTCAATCCCCAAGTTTCATTAACCAAATTGCCACCAGATAAAGCCAAAGAGCCTTTCAGTCCACATAGTCAGTTAAGCAGATCGTCCACCAGATGGAGCCAAAGAGCATTTCAGTGGATGACGTCTCCAAGCAACGCCCACTGAGAGCTTCACTGCTCACGCGAGACCAGTCAGCATGTGACCACGGAAGAGGGATCTCCTCGTAACAATAGGCATTGGGGAAGCCGTATTCTTGAACAGGCACGGCGACCTAAAACTCTCCACAGTTGGAGCAAGAATTTTCTTTTACAATAAAAGTCCTCTTCGGGATTTGCCAAAGTACATCAAAGCACTCAATCTCTCTGCAGCAAGCCACATGTGCATTTTTACTGTTTGCGACAGTTAAACAAGCAGAGTTTTTAAATCCTTTTTCCCACAAGGGAAGTGTTCAGCTGTAAGGTAGCTAGTCTTAACCTGCTGAACGTGGATCTTCTCAATGAGCGTAGAGCTACGCTTTTCGAAACTACACCAATAGCTCCAGGCTAATTGGTAACGTTTCTTCTGTCAATGCAGTTTTGATTCTATATAATCATTTTTATCAATGATAAAATTTAGCACTATATCAGTGTAATAAATGGTATCAATCAAATAATTTATTCAATGTTTAATGAGACATAATAGAGCATGGGAATGGCCATGATTTACGTTTATCATAATGTTATAAATTCTTCAAACTGTTCCTATTTATTTTAAATATGTAAGTAATTAAAGCGGAAGCATGCAGGATCTGCGCAGATATGATGAAATAAAAGTTATTTTAGGAAACGGCCGCTATATTTTGACAGAAGTACATGAAACAGGTAACCTGAAATAAATCATGTTCCTCTGTGACCTACTGTGCCCTCTAGTGCTCTTAACGGTATCTGAAGTATTTATTTTAATGGTGGAAAACAAGCTTCGCTGTCTGTTTGCCATTTTTGTGTGTTGGTTATTAATCATTCGAGAAATCTGTCCAAATGGTCAAACTAGTATGTTCTGATCAAATATGAATCAATTTTTCTGTTACTGTAATGATATTTTCTTGCCTCAAATGTTTTCAGAAACATCTTTTAGTGCATGGTTTATTTGTTAATTTAGGAAGTTTGTGACGCGACAGCCACTGTAAACTCTGTTGAAGGAAGCCAAGTTATGGCCACATGATTGTAGCACAGCCAATAGGAACGCTCTTTCTCTCTGAAATGACCTGCGATTTGTCAAAGTATGTTGTCACGGGCTAGATTTTGTAAAGCAGGAAAACAGAGCCATGAGGAGGAGCAGAAGTCTAGTTATCTCTCATTACACTTGAATTACAATATGTTGAAAGGTTATTATGGAATTATGCCCATTGATGCCAAAAATATACTGCCTATTGCCACTTGAAGTAATGCATGTGCATTTCTGATTTATGTCTAGAACAACTTAACACAGAGTGCTGAGATGCATCTCAAATGAATCTGCAGGCTCCCAGCTGTTAGATGATGTACACATCTTTTATGTTTCATTTACTGCTGATCTGCTAGTTTCCCAATAATTATCCCCTGTACCCCCCTAGAAAGACAAAAATGATCTATTGTGGATCTCACAGCCCTTGCGCACGTCGGGGGACACGTTGTCGTGCACTTAGACCACTAATTAAATCTCAATTGCAAATAGTGTTGACATTCCAAAGTGGTAGCATGCAGAAAGGTGAATTAATATGGATTTAACTCCCTACTTAAGATTAGTTTAGAAGGGAGAGATGGTTATTGTTGTTGTTTAATTAACATTTTTCGTTGTAAGTTTGCATTTACAAAGTATGTTAGGTACACAGAGAAAAGCTGAATATTCAATCCCCAAGTTTCATTAACCAAATTGCCACCAGATAAAACCAAAGAGCATTTCAGTCCACAAAGTCAGTTAAGCAGATCGTCCACCAGATGGAGCCAAAGAGCATTTCAGTGGATGACGTCTCCAAGCAACGCCCACTGAGAGCTTCACTGCTCACGCGAGACCAGTCAGCATGTGACCACGGAAGAGGGATCTCCTCGTAACAATAGGCATTGGGGAAGCCGTATTCTTGAACAGGCACGGCGACCTAAAACTCTCCACAGTTGGAGCAAGAATTTTCTTTTACAATAAAAGTCCTCTTCGGGATTTGCCAAAGTACATCAAAGCACTCAATCTCTCTGCAGCAAGCCACATGTGCATTTTTACTGTTTGCGACAGTTAAACAAGCAGAGTTTTTAAATCCTTTTTCCCACAAGGGAAGTGTTCAGCTGTAAGGTAGCTAGTCTTAACCTGCTGAACGTGGATCTTCTCAATGAGCGTAGAGCTACGCTTTTCGAAACTACACCAATAGCTCCAGGCTAATTGGTAACGTTTCTTCTGTCAATGCAGTTTTGATTCTATATAATCATTTTTATCAATGATAAAATTTAGCACTATATCAGTGTAATAAATGGTATCAATCAAATAATTTATGCAATGTTTAATGAGACATAATAGAGCATGGGAATGGCCATGATTGACGTTTATCATAATGTTATAAATTCTTCAAACTGTTCCTATTTATTTTAAATATGTAAGTAATTAAAGCGGAAGCATGCAGGATCTGCGCAGATATGATGAAATAAAAGTTATTTTAGGAAACGGCCGCTATATTTTGACAGAAGTACATGAAACAGGTAACCTGAAATAAATCATGTTCCTCTGTGACCTACTGTGCCCTCTAGTGCTCTTAACGGTATCTGAAGTATTTATTTTAATGGTGGAAAACAAGCTTCGCTGTCTGTTTGCCATTTTTGTGTGTTGGTTATTAATCATTCGAGAAATCTGTCCAAATGGTCAAACTAGTATGTTCTGATCAAATATGAATCAATTTTTCTGTTACTGTAATGATATTTTCTTGCCTCAAATGTTTTCAGAAACATCTTTTAGTGCATGGTTTATTTGTTAATTTAGGAAGTTTGTGACGCGACAGCCACTGTAAACTCTGTTGAAGGAAGCCAAGTTATGGCCACATGATTGTAGCACAGCCAATAGGAACGCTCTTTCTCTCTGAAATGACCTGCGATTTGTCAAAGTATGTTGTCACGGGCTAGATTTTGTAAAGCAGGAAAACAGAGCCATGAGGAGGAGCAGAAGTCTAGTTATCTCTCATTACACTTGAATTACAATATGTTGAAAGGTTATTATGGAATTATGCCCATTGATGCCAAAAATATACTGCCTATTGCCACTTGAAGTAATGCATGTGCATTTCTGATTTATGTCTAGAACAATTTAACACAGAGTGCTGAGATGCATCTCAAATGAATCTGCAGGCTCCCAGCTGTTAGATGATGTACACATCTTTTATGTTTCATTTACTGCTGATCTGCTAGTTTCCCAATAATTATCCCCTGTACCCCCCTAGAAAGACAAAAACAGATCTATTGTGGATCTCACAGCCCTTGCGCACGTCGGGGGACACGTTGTCGTGCACTTAGACCACTAATTAAATCTCAATTGCAAATAGTGTTGACATTCCAAAGTGGTAGCATGCAGAAAGGTGAATTAATATGGATTTAACTCCCTACTTAAGATTAGTTTAGAAGGGAGAGATGGTTATTGTTGTTGTTTAATTAACATTTTTCGTTGTAAGTTTGCATTTACAAAGTATGTTAGGTACACAGAGAAAAGCTGAATATTCAATCCCCAAGTTTCATTAACCAAATTGCCACCAGATAAAGCCAAAGAGCCTTTCAGTCCACATAGTCAGTTAAGCAGATCGTCCACCAGATGGAGCCAAAGAGCATTTTATTCCACATAGTCAGATAAGCAGATCGTCCACCAGATGGAGCTAAAGAGCATTTCAGTCCACATAGTCAGTTAAGCAGATCGTCCACCAGATGGAGCCAAAGAGCATTTTATTCCACATAGTCAGATAAGCAGATCGTCCACCAGATGGAGCCAAAGAGCCTTTCAGTCCACATAGTCAGTTAAGCAGATCGTCCACCAGATGGAGCCAAAAAAGCCTTTCAGTCCACATATTCAGTTAAGCAGATCGTCCACCAGATGGAGCCAAAGAGCATTTCAGTCCACAAAGTCAGTTAAACAAATTGTCCACTAGACGGGAACAACGGAAAACTCACCCTTGCAGACAAGGGAGGAGCTGTGGATGACGTCTCCAAGCAACGCCCACTGAGAGCTTCACTTTTCACGCGAGACCAGTCAGCATGTGACCACGGAAGAGGGATCTCCTCGTAACAATAGGCATTGGGGAAGCCGTATTCTTGAACAGGCACGGCGGCCTAAAACTCTCCACAGTTGGAGCAAGAATTTTCTTTTACAATAAAAGTCCTCTTCGGGATTTGCCAAAGTACATCAAAGCACTCAATCTCTCTGCAGCAAGCCACATGTGCATTTTTACTGTTTGCGACAGTTAAACAAGCAGAGTTTTTAAATCCTTTTTCCCACAAGGGAAGTGTTCAGCTGTAAGGTAGCTAGTCTTAACCTGCTGAACGTGGATCTTCTCAATGAGCGTAGAGCTACGCTTTTCGAAACTACACCAATAGCTCCAGGCTAATTGGTAACGTTTCTTCTGTCAATGCAGTTTTGATTCTATATAATCATTTTTATCAATGATAAAATTTAGCACTATATCAGTGTAATAAATGGTATCAATCAAATAATTTATGCAATGTTTAATGAGACATAATAGAGCATGGGAATGGCCATGATTGACGTTTATCATAATGTTATAAATTCTTCAAACTGTTCCTATTTATTTTAAATATGTAAGTAATTAAAGCGGAAGCATGCAGGATCTGCGCAGATATGATGAAATAAAAGTTATTTTAGGAAACGGCCGCTATATTTTGACAGAAGTACATGAAACAGGTAACCTGAAATAAATCATGTTCCTCTGTGACCTACTGTGCCCTCTAGTGCTCTTAACGGTATCTGAAGTATTTATTTTAATGGTGGAAAACAAGCTTCGCTGTCTGTTTGCCATTTTTGTGTGTTGGTTATTAATCATTCGAGAAATCTGTCCAAATGGTCAAACTAGTATGTTCTGATCAAATATGAATCAATTTTTCTGTTACTGTAATGATATTTTCTTGCCTCAAATGTTTTCAGAAACATCTTTTAGTGCATGGTTTATTTGTTAATTTAGGAAGTTTGTGACGCGACAGCCACTGTAAACTCTGTTGAAGGAAGCCAAGTTATGGCCACATGATTGTAGCACAGCCAATAGGAACGCTCTTTCTCTCTGAAATGACCTGCGATTTGTCAAAGTATGTTGCCACGGGCTAGATTTTGTAAAGCAGGAAAACAGAGCCATGAGGAGGAGCAGAAGTCTAGTTATCTCTCATTACACTTGAATTACAATATGTTGAAAGGTTATTATGGAATTATGCCCATTGATGCCAAAAATATACTGCCTATTGCCACTTGAAGTAATGCATGTGCATTTCTGATTTATGTCTAGAACAATTTAACACAGAGTGCTGAGATGCATCTCAAATGAATCTGCAGGCTCCCAGCTGTTAGATGATGTACACATCTTTTATGTTTCATTTACTGCTGATCTGCTAGTTTCCCAATAATTATCCCCTGTACCCCCCTAGAAAGACAAAAACAGATCTATTGTGGATCTCACAGCCCTTGCGCACGTCGGGGGACACGTTGTCGTGCACTTAGACCACTAATTAAATCTCAATTGCAAATAGTGTTGACATTCCAAAGTGGTAGCATGCAGAAAGGTGAATTAATATGGATTTAACTCCCTACTTAAGATTAGTTTAGAAGGGAGAGATGGTTATTGTTGTTGTTTAATTAACATTTTTCGTTGTAAGTTTGCATTTACAAAGTATGTTAGGTACACAGAGAAAAGCTGAATATTCAATCCCCAAGTTTCATTAACCAAATTGCCACCAGATAAAGCCAAAGAGCCTTTCAGTCCACATAGTCAGTTAAGCAGATCGTCCACCAGATGGAGCCAAAGAGCATTTCAGTGGATGACGTCTCCAAGCAACGCCCACTGAGAGCTTCACTGCTCACGCGAGACCAGTCAGCATGTGACCACGGAAGAGGGATCTCCTCGTAACAATAGGCATCGGGGAAGCAGTATTCTTGAACATGCACGGCGGCCTAAAACTCTCCACAGTTGGAGCAATAATTTTTTTTTACAACAATAGTCCTCTTCGGGATTTGCCAAAGTACATCAAAGCACTCAATCTCTCTGCAGCAAGCCACATGCGCATTTTTACTGTTTGCGACAGTTAAACAAGCAGAGTTTTTAAATCCTTTTTCCCACAAGGGAAGTGTTCAAACTTTTTCTAAATTGTTCGCTTGTCGTCTTGTGGACAGACCTGCCAAGGCATGTAATCAAACTTTTTACTAATCTAAATTAATGTGTTGTTATTTCGGCATCGTTTAGATCTGATATCAGCTTTGCTGTGCCATATTTATGTCTAAATAAGGTTATATTAAGTGTGGGTTGACCAAATAATGCAGGAGTCGGCAACCTTTACTAACCAAAGAACCATTTTGCTCCTTCTTCCACCAAATAAAATATGTCTGGAGCCGCAAATCATATTTGATAACACAGCTTATAAAGTTTTATAAATAGTTATACTATATATAAAAAAACTATAGTTTGTTGCACGTCCCCGACGGTACGGGCGAGTCGGGCCGTTGGTGCGCCCGACCCCGCTGGGCCGGGATCCCACCTCAACCGGCGCGCGCCGGCCCAAACTTTCATTGCGCCACGGGTTTTTGCTTGCACCCTCTGACTCTCGCGTGCGTTAGACTCCTTGGTCCGTGTTTCAAGCCGGGTCGGATGGGTTGCCGACATCTCCACAGATCCCTGATGCCTTTAACGTGGGCCGAGCCCCGCCCTGGCGGCACGAGCGGTTTGGGCTCACTGAGGAAAGTCCGCTCCGGTCGATACTGGATGATCCATGGTGTATTTAACTCCGCGTAACTGAAGGCTCCATGCGTAAAGACGCAACGGCGCTGGTGTTTTTTATTCTGTGAAACAAGCTAACAAACTTTAGTTTAACTATCATTTCAACTAACATTGACAATAATAATTAGAATGAAATGAATATACTCTAAATCAGTTTAATCTTTCTCCATCTTTCCGTTATTCACACTGAATCTTCCATCGTTTCTCAGACAAACAGAAGCACATGGCTACTTTATTATGCAGAATGATGTCATCACTTTCCCAGCGCAACTGTCGGACCTGCAGTAGGATGTTTATATTAAAAATCCTTCTTGGTTGGCATCATATAGCGTTCCATGCAGCAGTGATATGAGCGAGGGCTATACTAAGTATTACTCAATAATATAACATCCTTGATTTAACTTTAGGTCCTCTGGCTATGGACGTTTTGAAAGCACAGTAATTTACAAATGAAAGATTAATTCATCAATAAATAGTTCAAATTAAAAAGCGATTTACAAAAACACTAAAATATTCAATAAATGCATAATTTTAAAATACAGTAATTAATTTATAATTAAATAATGGTGTTCAAAATTATATTTGAAAATGCAAATTATATTTGAAAATGCAGTTAAAAAAATTATATTTGAAAATGCAGTTTAAAAATATAAATAAATAAATACTCAATAATATAACATCCTTCATTTAACTTTAGGTCCTCTGGCTACGGACGTTTTGAAAGCACAGCAATTTACAAATGAAAGATTAATCCATCAATAAATAGTTCAAATGAAAAAGCGATTTACAAAAACACTATAAAATATTAAATAAATGCATAATTTTAAAATACAGTAATTAATTTATAATAAAATAATGGTGTTCAAAATTAAATAAATAAATAGATTCCCACATTGATGTAACAATTCTGGTTTTAATCAGGTATTTAAAGGTTAGCTTGTTTTCTCATTAGCATTAGCTTTTCCTTGCTGCATTGGCAAAATGTATGAGCTTTTGATCTTGGCTATTGGTCTCATTTAGCTTCTTATTTTAGCCTCTGTATTCACCTTAGACATGACCCTAACAGTCCTCCATGAATGAACTGAAGCAAATAAATGCAAAATAGCCACATGGGATGTAGCAGCACTTATGGTGCATTCAAGTGCCCTACATAAACTCTGGAAACTGAAATGTAACAACGCTGAAGTTTGTTCTTTTCCTTCCATGATACTGTGATGGGGAGCTGACTGTTTATAGTCTTTTTGTAAATCCCTTTTAAATTTGAACTATTTCTTGATGGTAATATTTCATTTGTAATTTTTTTCCAAATTCATCTTTTTATTCCCCATTAAAATGATCAATCACGTGATGGCATTCAATGATCATGCAATCAAAATGGAGGGCTGTAGATGACATATCAAATAACTGAAAGTCCTTTTTAATAGTAGTTTTAATAATTCATTCTTGCGACTCATTTAAATTTTACTTGTGTCTTTAGCTGAAAGTGTGCAAAAGTAGTAAGAATTCAAAGTGGACTATGTTTAAGTGGATGTAAAGATTTTTTCCATTGAAATACATTGAAATAATATGTGAAAATAGCTTGATATTTAAAAAGTAGAAATGGTACAAAAACGTTGAATGTAAGCACTAATGTTCTTTAAAAGCTTAACATTTTGATTGTTGAACAGACTCTATAGCAGAAAGTTTGCAGGTGTAGTTCAAGTCAAAAAACGTACGAATTAAATAGAAGTTGAAGAATAAAAAAATGGATAAAATACTTTAATACAGCATTCACGCAATTATGGTTTATTTAATTCTACTGTTGAGCAGAGATATCAATTATAAATCTTCAGGACCAATTCTGATATTTCAAATACCCACCTTAAAGCTGGAGTATGCGATTTGGCGCCAATATGATTTAAAAAAGTTATTTTTAGAAAAAGGCCTCTATATCGTGACAGTAGTACATGAAACAGGTAACCTGAAAAAAATCATGTTCCTCTGTGTCCTACTGTGTCCTATTGTGTGCTAAAATGCACTACAAGCCTTAAGCTCCTTACAAGGATTCACTAGCTTTAGTTTACAATTAGTAAACGTGTCAAAGTATCAGTTAGGCAATGTAGAAAAGTCTGGAGAAACATCTGGTATGACAGGAATATCAACTGAAACTTGGTGATTTGGTGTTAAGATGTATGAAGGGCCCAATATGGAAATTTTGTCCCCCTACCCATATTTCCTAATGGCTGGCCTGCTTACAGGCTGCATTTGTGGTGGCAGTTAAGAGTGAGTGATCAGCCATTGAGTTCATGTGGTAATCAACCAACAGAAAGACTTTGGTACAACGATTGTAATCAAAAGTGTGGGGTCAAAAGTTATTGCTGTGTCTTACATGACAAAAGCAGAGTGATTAAAGGGATTCAGGTGGAACAGAAAAGGTGGGGAGACAGCGACACCCGGTCGGAGGGGTGGGGGGGTGGGGGGGACAGCGACACCCGGTCAGGACAATAACGTAGATCAGAGAAGCAATGAACACGTGTGGAGAAACACCTAATCTGTCCCCCTGCCCATAATTCCAAATGGCTGGCCTGATTACAGGCTGCAATTGTATGGACAGTTAAGAGTGAGTGATCAGCCATTGAGTTCATGTGGTTATGCAGCCGACAGAAACACTTTGGTACAACTTTTGCAATCAAAAGGGTTGGGTCTACAGTTATTACTGTGTCTTACATGACAAAAGCAGGGTGACTGGAGGGATTAAGGTTGAAGGGAACAGGTTTCTGGCAGTGCTGGCATCTGCTGCAGATGATGAGAGCTGTTACTCTTGTGTGGACATTACTATGATTTAGTTGACAGTAAAAGTCTACAAGTACATTTGCAGTTTGGTTTACTAACAACATTTACAAAAAACTATATAGTTATATGTTAACATGTGTGTACATCATGTTATACAGATGTTATGGTAAATTAATGATTGGCATTTTTTAAAATTTGATTCCAGTCCTCATGATTAAAAATGTGCTGGAAGCTGTGTCTAAGACAGTTTCATAATATCTTATATATATATAAATATATATATATATATATATATATATATATATATATAAGGTAAAAGTTAAAAGGTAAAAGGCTTAGTTTCATCACCACAGGCTTAAGATGCATATAGGTCATATAACATACTATCTTTTACTCTGATTAACCCACAAGAAAAGATTATATTCCTTTAAATTGTATATCTATGTAGACTTTTCCCCAGACAGTGTTTTAATTGGTTAGTGCCTTGCTGTAGGTGACGCCCACAGAACCCCATCTGTGTGCTGATTAGTTCCTTGTTTGGACACGCCCATACAAGCCCCCTGACCTGCCTTTATCATTCAATTTTCCCTCAGGACCAATTCACTTTCTTGTTTTTTTAACAAGCGAGTAGATCTCCTGGAAACAGTAGAGCAAAAAAACCCTATTTGTACTGAGCTTTCAGGACACATTTGACGATCCTACGAAGTTTGATTTCCAACCAGTTGCTTTTGGTGTGAAGGTGAGTTTTTGCTATTTAATTAATTTCCATTTAGCCTACTTATAAAGAACATATGGGCGCGTAACGTTACAGCAAGTGATTGTGTAACTGTGTACTTTAGTCGGATAAAAAAAATAAAATCATCGGACATCAGAATCAGTTATAGGAAACATAGAAAACGTTACATCATATCTGTACAAAAACCGGACCAAACTCTGTGTATAAAACTCCGTCTACAAAACAAACTTTTTCTAAATTGTTCGCTTGTCGTCTTGTGGACAGACCTGCCAAGGCATGTAATCAAACTTTTTACTAATCTAAATTAATGTGTTGTTATTTCGGCATCGTTTAGATCTGATATCAGCTTTGCTGTGCCATATTTATGTCTAAATAAGGTTATATTAAGTGTGGGTTGACCAGATAATGCAGGAGTCGCAACCTTTACTAACCAAAGAGCCATTTTGCTCCCTCTTCCACCAAATAAAATATGTCTGGAGCCGCAAATCATATTTGATAACACAGCTTATAAAGTTTTATAAATAGTAATACTATATATAAAAAAACTATAGTTTGTTGCACGTCCCCGACGGTATGGGCGAGTCGGGCCGTTGGTGCGCCCGACCCCGCTGGGCCGGGATCCCACCTCAACCGGCGGGCGCCGGCCCAAACTTTCATTGCGCCACGGGTTTTTGCTTGCACCCTCTGACTCTCGCGTGCGTTAGACTCCTTGGTCCGTGTTTCAAGCCGGGTCGGATGTGTTGCCGACATCTCCACAGATCCCTGATGCCTTTAACGTGGGCCGAGCCCCGCCCTGGCGGCACGAGCGGTTTGGGCTCACTGAGGAAAGTCCGCTCCGGTCGATACTGGATGATCCATGGTGTATTTTACTCCGCGTAACTGAAGGCTCCATGCGTAAAGACGCAACGGCGCTGGTGTTTTTTATTCTGTGAAACAAGCTAACAAACTTTAGTTTAACTATCATTTCAACTAACATTGACAATAATAATTAGAATAAAATGAATATACTCTAAATCAGTTTAATCTTTCTCCATCTTTCCGTTATTCACACTGAAGTTTCTCAGACAAACAAAAGCACATGGCTACTTTATTATGCAGAATGATGTCATCACTTTCCCGGCGCAACTGTCTGACCTGCAGTAGGATATTTATACTAAAAATCCTTCTTGGTTGGCATCATATAGCGTTCCATGCAGCAGTGATATGAGCCAGGGCTATACAAAGTATTACTCAATAATATTACATCCTTGATTTAACTTTATGTCCTCTGGCTACGGACGTTTTGAAAGCACAGTAATTTACAAATGAAAGATTAATCCATCAATAAATAGTTCAAATTAAAAAGCGATTTACAAAAACACTAAAATATTCAATAAATGCATAATTTAAAAATACAGTAATTAATTTATAATTAAATAATGGTGTTCAAAATTATATTTGAAAATGCAAATTATATTTGAAAATGCAGTTTAAAAAAATATATTTGAAAATGCAGTTTAAAAATATAAATAAATAAATAGATTCCCACATTGATGTAACAATACCGGTTTTAATCAGGTATTTAAAGGGCAGCTTGTTTTCTCATTAGCATTAGCTTTTCCTTGCTGCATTGGCAAAATGTATG
Organism: Sebastolobus alascanus; assembly: GCA_916701645.2. NCBI lineage: Eukaryota > Metazoa > Chordata > Actinopteri > Perciformes > Sebastidae > Sebastolobus > Sebastolobus alascanus. The sequence goes on along the minus strand of CAKAOJ020000162.1, from coordinate 976,392 downwards.
AGCTTTTGATCTTGGCTATTGGACTCATTTAGCTTCTTATTTTAGCCTCTGTATTCACCTTAGACGTGACCCTAACAGTCCTCCATGAATGAACTGAAGCAAATAAATGCAAAATAGCCACGTGGGAAGTAGCAGCACTTATGGTGCATTCAAGTGCACTACATAAACTCTGGAAACTGAAATGTTACAACGCTGAAGTTTATTCTTTTTCTTCCATGATACTGTGATGGGGAGCTGACTGTTAATAGTCTTTTTGTAAATCCCTTTTAAATTTGAACTATTTCTTGATGGATTAATATTTCATTTGTAATTTTTTTCCAAATTCATCTTTTTATTCCCCATTAAAATGATCAATCACGTGATGGCATTCAATGATCATGCAATCAAAATGGAGGGCTAGGGCTGTAAATGACATTCAATGATCATGCAATCAAAATGGAGGGCTGTAGATGACATATCAAATAACTGAAAGTAATTTTTAATAGTAGTTTTAATAATTCATTCTTGCGACTCATTTAAATTTGAATAGTGTCTGTAGCTGAAAGTGTGCAAAAGTAGTAAGAATACAAAGTGGACTATGTTTAAGTGGACGTAAAGATTTTTTCCATTGAAATACATTGAAATAAAAATGTGAAAATAGCTTAATATTTAAAAAGTAGAAATGATACAAAAACGTTGAATGTAAGCACTAATGTCCTTTAAAAGCTTAACATTTTGATTGTTGAACAGAATCTATAGCAGAAAGTTTGCAGGTGTAGTTCAAGTCAAAAAACGTACGAATTAAATAGAAGTTGAAGAATAAAAAAATGGATAAAATACTTTATTACAGCATTCAAGCAATTATGGTTTATTTAATTCTACTGCTGAGCAGAGATATCAATTATAAATCTTAAGGATTAGGGTTAATAGGATTAATTGAGAGTATGTGAGCATGGCTCGAGGTGCTAGTAACTTCCGACCTGCTTTCCATCGAGGGAGCAATGACCTCGGCCTTTGGGTGAGCCACAATAATGCTACCCAGAGGTGAAGAGGACGTGAGAAGACTCACCTTTTAATATTTTGTATCACCTATGTTATTGTGTATCTGTTTCCATATTTCTTGAAGATTAAGGATTAAGGATTAATCGTATGTGAGCATGGCTCGAGGTGCTAGTAACTTCCGACCAGCTTGCCATCGATGGAGTAATGACCGCTGCCTTTGGTCGAGCCACAATAATGCTACCCAGAGGTGAAGAGGACGTGAGATGATTCACCTTTTAATAGTTTTTTTCACCTATGTTATGGTGTGTATCCGTTTCCTTATTCCTTGAAGATTAAGGATTAATTGAGAGTATGTGAGCATGGCTCGAGGTGCTAGTAACTTCCGACCTGCTTTCCATCGAGGGAGCAATGACCTCGGCCTTTGGGTGAGCCACAATAATGCTACCCAGAGGTGAAGAGGACGTGAGAAGACTCATCTTTTAATATTTTGTATCACCTATGTTATTGTGTATCTGTTTCCATATTTCTTGAAGATTAAGGATTAATCGTGAGTATGTGAGCATGACTCGAGGTGCTAGTAACTTCCGACCTGCTTGCCATCGAGGGAGCAATGACCGCGGCCTCTGGGTAAGCCACAATAATGCTACCCAGAGGGGAAGAGGGCGTGAGAAGACCCAAATTGGTTTGTTTTTTTATGAATTATATTATTGTATTTATCTCATTCCTTATTCCTTGAAGATTAAGGATTTGGGATTAATCGTGAGTATGTGAGCATGACTCGAGGTGCTAGTAACTTCCGACCTGCTTGCCATCGAGGGAGCAATGACCGCGGCCTCTGGGTAAGCCACAATAATGCTACCTAGAGGTGAAGAGGACGTGAGAAGACTCACCTCTTAATATTTTTTATCACCTATGTTATGGTGTGTATCTGTTTCCTTATTCCTTGAGGATTAAGGATTAAGGATTAATCATATGTGAGCATGGCTCGAGGTGCTAGTAACTTCCGACCTGCTTTCCATCGAGGGAGCAATGACCTCGGCCTTTGGGTAAGCCACAATAATGCTACCTAGAGGTGAAGAGGACGTGAGAAGACTCACCTCACATCTTCAAGGTGAGAAGATTCACCTTTTAATAGTTTTTATCACCTATGTTATGATGTGTATCTGTTTCCTTATTCCTTGAAGATTAAGGATTAATTGTGAGTATGTGAGCATGGCTCGAGGTGCTAGTAACTTCCGACCTGCTTTCCATCGAGGGAGCAATGACCTCGGCCTTTGGGTGAGCCACAATAATGCTACCCAGAGGTGAAGAGGACGTGAGAAGACTCACCTTTTAATATTTTGTATCACCTATGTTATTGTGTATCTGTTTCCATATTTCTTGAAGATTAAGGATTAAGGATTAATCGTGAGTATGTGAGCATGACTCGAGGTGCTAGTAACTTCCGACCTGCTTGCCATCGAGGGAGCAATGACCTCGGCCTTTGGGTAAGCCACAATAATGCTACCTAGAGGTGAAGAGGACGTGAGAAGACTCACCTCACATCTTCAAGGTGAGAAGATTCACCTTTTAATAGTTTTTATCACCTATGTTATGATGTGTATCTGTTTCCTTATTCCTTGAAGATTAAGGATTAATTGTGAGTATGTGAGCATGGCTCGAGGTGCTAGTAACTTCCGACCTGCTTTCCATCGAGGGAGCAATGACCTTGGCCGTTGGGTGAGCCACAATAATGCTACCCAGAGGTGAAGAGGACGTGAGAAGACTCACCTTTTAATATTTTGTATCACCTATGTTATTGTGTATCTGTTTCCATATTTCTTGAAGATTAAGGATTAATCGTGAGTATGTGAGCATGGCTCGAGGTGCTAGTAACTTCCGACCTGCTTGCCATCGAGGGAGCAATGACTGCGGCCTCTGGGTAAGCCACAATAATGCTACCCAGAGGGGAAGAGGGCGTGAGAAGACCCAAATTGGTTTGTTTTTTTATGAATTATATTATTGTATTTATCTCATTCCTTATTCCTTGAAGATTAAGGATTAAGGATTAATCGTGAGTATGTGAGCATGACTCGAGGTGCTAGTAACTTCCGACCTGCTTGCCATCGAGGGAGCAATGACCGCGGCCTCTGGGTAAGCCACAATAATGCTACCTAGAGGTGAAGAGGACGTGAGAAGACTCACCTCTTAATATTTTTTATCACCTATGTTATGGTGTGTATCTGTTTCCTTATTCCTTGAAGATTAAGGATTAAGGATTGTATGTGAGCATGGCTCGAGGTGCTAGTAACTTCCGACCAGCTTGCCATCGATGGAGTAATGACCGCTGCCTTTGGTCGAGCCACAATAATGCTACCCAGAGGTGAAGAGGACGTGAGATGATTCACCTTTTAATAGTTTTTTTCACCTATGTTATGGTGTGTATCCGTTTCCTTATTCCTTGAAGATTAAGGATTAATTGTGAGTATGTGAGCATGGCTCGAGGTGCTAGTAACTTCCGACCTGCTTTCCATCGAGGGAGCAATGACCTCGGCCTTTGGGTAAGCCACAATAATGCTACCTAGAGGTGAAGAGGACGTGAGAAGACTCACCTCACATCTTCATATGTTATTGTGTATCTGTTTCCATATTTCTTGAAGATTAAGGATTAAGGATTAATCGTGAGTATGTGAGCATGACTCGAGGTGCTAGTAACTTCCGACCTGCTTGCCATCGAGGGAGCAATGACCGCGGCCTCTGGGTAAGCCACAATAATGCTACCTAGAGGTGAAGAGGACGTGAGAAGACTCACCTCTTAATATTTTTTATCACCTATGTTATGGTGTGTATCTGTTTCCTTATTCCTTGAAGATTAAGGATTAAGGATTAATCGTATGTGAGCATGGCTCGAGGTGCTAGTAACTTCCGACCAGCTTGCCATCGATGGAGTAATGACCGCTGCCTTTGGTCGAGCCACAATAATGCTACCCAGAGGTGAAGAGGACGTGAGATGATTCACCTTTTAATAGTTTTTTTCACCTATGTTATGGTGTGTATCCGTTTCCTTATTCCTTGAAGATTAAGGATTAATTGAGAGTATGTGAGCATGGCTCGAGGTGCTAGTAACTTCCGACCTGCTTTCCATCGAGGGAGCAATGACCTCGGCCTTTGGGTGAGCCACAATAATGCTACCCAGAGGTGAAGAGGACGTGAGAAGACTCACCTTTTAATATTTTGTATCACCTATGTTATTGTGTATCTGTTTCCATATTTCTTGAAGATTAAGGATTAATCGTGAGTATGTGAGCATGACTCGAGGTGCTAGTAACTTCCGACCTGCTTGCCATCGAGGGAGCAATGACCGCGGCCTCTGGGTAAGCCACAATAATGCTACCCAGAGGGGAAGAGGGCGTGAGAAGACCCAAATTGGTTTGTTTTTTTATGAATTATATTATTGTATTTATCTCATTCCTTATTCCTTGAAGATTAAGGATTAAGGATTAATCGTGAGTATGTGAGCATGACTCGAGGTGCTAGTAACTTCCGACCTGCTTGCCATCGAGGGAGCAATGACCGCGGCCTCTGGGTAAGCCACAATAATGCTACCTAGAGGTGAAGAGGACGTGAGAAGACTCACCTCTTAATATTTTGTATCACCTATGTTATTGTGTATCTGTTTCCATATTCTTGAAGATTAAGGATTAAGGATTAATCGAGTATGTGAGCATGACTCGAGGTGCTAGTAACTTCCGACCTGCTTGCCATCGAGGGAGCAATGACCGCGGCCTCTGGGTAAGCCACAATAATGCTACCTAGAGGTGAAGAGGACGTGAGAAGACTCACCTCACATCTTCAAGGTGAGAAGATTCACCTTTTAATAGTTTTTATCACCTATGTTATGATGTGTATCTGTTTCCTTATTCCTTGAAGATTAAGGATTAATTGTGAGTATGTGAGCATGGCTCGAGGTGCTAGTAACTTCCGACCTGCTTTCCATCGAGGGAGCAATGACCTTGGCCGTTGGGTGAGCCACAATAATGCTACCCAGAGGTGAAGAGGACGTGAGAAGACTCACCTTTTAATATTTTGTATCACCTATGTTATTGTGTATCTGTTTCCATATTTCTTGAAGATTAAGGATTAATCGTGAGTATGTGAGCATGGCTCGAGGTGCTAGTAACTTCCGACCTGCTTGCCATCGAGGGAGCAATGACCGCGGCCTCTGGGTAAGCCACAATAATGCTACCCAGAGGGGAAGAGGACGTGAGAAGACCCAAATTGGTTTGTTTTTTTATGAATTATATTATTGTATTTATCTCATTCCTTATTCCTTGAAGATTAAGGATTAAGGATTAATCGTGAGTATGTGAGCATGACTCGAGGTGCTAGTAACTTCCGACCTGCTTGCCATCGAGGGAGCAATGACCGCGGCCTCTGGGTAAGCCACAATAATGCTACCTAGAGGTGAAGAGGACGTGAGAAGACTCACCTCTTAATATTTTTTATCACCTATGTTATGGTGTGTATCTGTTTCCTTATTCCTTGAAGATTAAGGATTAAGGATTGTATGTGAGCATGGCTCGAGGTGCTAGTAACTTCCGACCAGCTTGCCATCGATGGAGTAATGACCGCTGCCTTTGGTCGAGCCACAATAATGCTACCCAGAGGTGAAGAGGACGTGAGATGATTCACCTTTTAATAGTTTTTTTCACCTATGTTATGGTGTGTATCCGTTTCCTTATTCCTTGAAGATTAAGGATTAATTGTGAGAATGTGAGCATGGCTCGAGGTGCTAGTAACTTCCGACCTGCTTTCCATCGAGGGAGCAATGACCTCGGCCTTTGGGTAAGCCACAATAATGCTACCTAGAGGTGAAGAGGACGTGAGAAGACTCACCTCACATCTTCAAGGTGAGAAGATTCACCTTTTAATAGTTTTTATCACCTATGTTATGATGTGTATCTGTTTCCTTATTCCTTGAAGATTAAGGATTAATTGTGAGTATGTGAGCATGGCTCGAGGTGCTAGTAACTTCCGACCTGCTTTCCATCGAGGGAGCAATGACCTCGGCCTTTGGGTGAGCCACAATAATGCTACCCAGAGGTGAAGAGGACGTGAGAAGACTCACCTTTTAAGATTTTGTATCACCTCTGTTATTGTGTATCTGTTTCCATATGTCTTGAAGATTAAGGATTAATCGTGAGTATGTGAGCATGGCTCGAGGTGCTAGTAACTTCCGACCTGCTTGCCATCGAGGGAGCAATGACCGCGGCCTCTGGGTAAGCCACAATAATGCTACCCAGAGGGGAAGAGGGCGTGAGAAGACCCAAATTGGTTTGTTTTTTTATTAATTATATTATTGTATTTATCTCATTCCTTATTCCTTGAAGATTAAGGATTAAGGATTAATCGTGAGTATGTGAGCATGACTCGAGGTGCTAGTAACTTCCGACCTGCTTGCCATCGAGGGAGCAATGACCGCGGCCTCTGGGTAAGCCACAATAATGCTACCTAGAGGTGAAGAGGACGTGAGAAGACTCACCTCTTAATATTTTGTATCACCTATGTTATTGTGTATCTGTTTCCATATTTCTTGAAGATTAAGGATTAATCGTAGTGTGAGAGAGCCCAGGTGCTAGTAGTTCGACCGCTTGCCATGTCGACCAATACTTTTTTCTGGGTAGCAGAAATGTTCCTAATTATGAGCTGATAGATAGGTTTTATTTGTACACTATGTTGGTGTACTATTCCCATTCTTGAGTTAAGGATACGTGCCTTTGGTCGAGCGTAGTACTCGAGCTCGACGAGTTTCACTTTTAAGTTTTTTTCCCTTGTTTGGTTGAGTTCTATTCCTCAAGAGGTAAAGGACTAATTCAGATTATAGTTTGTCAGTCTATATTCAGTCTTTCCTCGAGGGACTATGCCTGGCCTTGGGTAACCACAATAATGACCAGGGTGAAGAGGCTAGAAGACTCCCTTTAATATTTGATCACCTGAGTTATCTTTGTGTTCCATATTTTTGAAGATTAAGGTTAAGGATGATTGATGACTCGAGTGCTAGTAACTTCCATGTTGCCTGTATCGGTGCAATGACCCTGCCTTAGGGATAACTAATGTACCTGAGGTGAAGAGGCTGAGAACTCCGCTTATAGTTTTTTCACCTATGTTATGGTGCTTCGTTCGTTCTTAATCTAAGATTAAGGATTAAGTATCATTTAGGAGTGTTATCTCCGACGCTTTCCTGAGGGAGCAATGACCTCGCCTTGGGTAAGCCACAAATGTACCTAAGGTGAAGAGGACGGAGAATCACCTCCATCTTCAAGGTGAGTTCACCTTTAATAGTTTTTATCACTAGTTTGATGTGTATCTGTTTCCTTATTCCTTGAAAGATAGTTACATTGGTAGTGAGAGGCTCGAGGTGCTAGTAACTTCCACCTGCTTTCCATCGGGGCAATGACCTGGCCTTTGGGTGAGCCACAATAATGCTACCCAGAGGTGAAGAGGACGTAGAAGTCACCTTTAATATTTTGTTCAGTATATGTCTTTGCTTTTGCTGATCTCATAATGTAGATTGTGAAGAGAGTGAGAGACTCACTGTTAACTTCGACCTATTTGATCGGGGTCGTTACCTTCCTAGGTAAGCCTAATGTGTACCGAGGGCAGGTGTGAAGACCCAAATTGGTTGTTTTTTTGAATTATATTATTGTATTTTCTTTCCTATCCTTAATTAAGGATTAAGGATTAAGTGAGTATGTGAGATGAAGGTTTGTTTTTTTTAATTCTGATGATCACTCGGGCTACCTCAGGCTAAGGTAAGCCTCAATGATGAGACGTGAGAACTCGACGTGTAGTAACTTCCCTAGTTTTTTTGGGACTATGTCCTGGTTCTGTTAGCATTTTAAGATTAATGAGTGAAGAGAGTGAGATCACTCTGTTTGTACCATCCGAGTTGATCTGGCCATTTACCGAGATAAGGTTAAGGTAATAGTGATCTGAGAGACTCGACGTGTAATACTTCCACCTGTTTCTTGACTATGTTATGGTGCTTAGTTTACTATTCTTAAGATTAGATTGAGATGACTGTGAGATCCGAGGCTTAACTTCCGCAGTTGCCATGATGGGTTGAAGAGACGTGAGAAGACTCACTTTTAATTTTTGTATCACCTATGTTATTGTGTATCTGTTTCCATATTTCTTGAAGATTACGGATTAAGGATTAATCGTGAGTATGGAGCATGACTCGAGGTGCTAGTAACTTTCCGACCTGCTTGCCATCGAGGGAGCAAAGACCGCGGCCCTCTGGGTAAGCCACAATAATGCTACCCAGAGGTGAAGAGGAGTGAGAAGATTCACCTTTTAATAGTTTTTATCACCATGTTATGGTGTGTATCTGTTTCCTTATTCCTTGAAGATCAAGGATTAAGGATTGAGATTGTGAGTATGTGAGCATGGCTCGAGGTGCTAGTAACTTCCGACCTGCTTTCCATCGAGGGAGCAATGACCTCGGCCTTTGGGTGAGCCACAATAATGCTACCCAGAGGTGAAGAGGACGTGAGAAGACTCACCTTTTAATATTTTGTATCACCTATGTTATTGTGTATCTGTTTCCATATTTCTTGAAGATTAAGGATTAATCGTGAGTATGTGAGCATGGCTCGAGGTGCTAGTAACTTCCGACCTGCTTGCCATCGAGGGAGCAATGACCGCGGCCTCTGGGTAAGCCACAATAATGCTACCCAGAGGGGAAGAGGGCGTGAGAAGACCCAAATTGGTTTGTTTTTTTATGAATTATATTATTGTATTTATCTCATTCCTTATTCCTTGAAGATTAAGGATTAAGGATTAATCGTGAGTATGTGAGCATGACTCGAGGTGCTAGTAACTTCCGACCTGCTTGCCATCGAGGGAGCAATGACCGCGGCCTCTGGGTAAGCCACAATAATGCTACCTAGAGGTGAAGAGGACGTGAGAAGACTCACCTCTTAATATTTTTTATCACCTATGTTATGGTGTGTATCTGTTTCCATATTTCTTGAAGATTAAGGATTAAGGATTAATCGTGAGTATGTGAGCATGACTCGAGGTGCTAGTAACTTCCGACCTGCTTGCCATCGAGGGAGCAATGACCGCGGCCTCTGGGTAAGCCACAATAATGCTACCTAGAGGTGAAGAGGACGTGAGAAGACTCACCTCTTAATATTTTTTATCACCTATGTTATGGTGTGTATCTGTTTCCTTATTCCTTGAAGATTAAGGATTAAGGATTGTATGTGAGCATGGCTCGAGGTGCTAGTAACTTCCGACCAGCTTGCCATCGATGGAGTAATGACCGCTGCCTTTGGTCGAGCCACAATAATGCTACCCAGAGGTGAAGAGGACGTGAGATGATTCACCTTTTAATAGTTTTTTTCACCTATGTTATGGTGTGTATCCGTTTCCTTATTCCTTGAAGATTAAGGATTAATTGAGAGTATGTGAGCATGGCTCGAGGTGCTAGTAACTTCCGACCTGCTTTCCATCGAGGGAGCAATGACCTCGGCCTTTGGGTGAGCCACAATAATGCTACCCAGAGGTGAAGAGGACGTGAGAAGACTCACCTTTTAATATTTTGTATCACCTATGTTATTGTGTATCTGTTTCCATATTTCTTGAAGATTAAGGATTAATCGTGAGTATGTGAGCATGGCTCGAGGTGCTAGTAACTTCCGACCTGCTTGCCATCGAGGGAGCAATGACCGCGGCCTCTGGGTAAGCCACAATAATGCTACCCAGAGGGGAAGAGGGCGTGAGAAGACCCAAATTGGTTTGTTTTTTTATGAATTATATTATTGTATTTATCTCATTCCTTATTCCTTGAAGATTAAGGATTAAGGATTAATCGTGAGTATGTGAGCATGACTCGAGGTGCTAGTAACTTCCGACCTGCTTGCCATCGAGGGAGCAATGACCGCGGCCTCTGGGTAAGCCACAATAATGCTACCTAGAGGTGAAGAGGACGTGAGAAGACTCACCTCTTAATATTTTGTATCACCTATGTTATTGTGTATCTGTTTCCATATTTCTTGAAGATTAAGGATTAAGGATTAATCGTGAGTATGTGAGCATGACTCGAGGTGCTAGTAACTTCCGACCTGCTTGCCATCGAGGGAGCAATGACCTCGGCCTTTGGGTAAGCCACAATAATGCTACCTAGAGGTGAAGAGGACGTGAGAAGACTCACCTCACATCTTCAAGGTGAGAAGATTCACCTTTTAATAGTTTTTATCACCTATGTTATGATGTGTATCTGTTTCCTTATTCCTTGAAGATTAAGGATTAATTGTGAGTATGTGAGCATGGCTCGAGGTGCTAGTAACTTCCGACCTGCTTTCCATCGAGGGAGCAATGACCTTGGCCTTTGGGTGAGCCACAATAATGCTACCCAGAGGGGAAGAGGGCGTGAGAAGACCCAAATTGGTTTGTTTTTTTATGAATTATATTATTGTATTTATCTCATTCCTTATTCCTTGAAGATTAAGGATTAAGGATTAATCGTGAGTATGTGAGCATGACTCGAGGTGCTAGTAACTTCCGACCTGCTTGCCATCGAGGGAGCAATGACCGCGGCCTCTGGGTAAGCCACAATAATGCTACCTAGAGGTGAAGAGGACGTGAGAAGACTCACCTCTTAATATTTTTTATCACCTATGTTATGGTGTGTATCTGTTTCCTTATTCCTTGAAGATTAAGGATTAAGGATTGTATGTGAGCATGGCTCGAGGTGCTAGTAACTTCCGACCAGCTTGCCATCGATGGAGTAATGACCGCTGCCTTTGGTCGAGCCACAATAATGCTACCCAGAGGTGAAGAGGACGTGAGATGATTCACCTTTTAATAGTTTTTTTCACCTATGTAATGGTGTGTATCCGTTTCCTTATTCCTTGAAGATTAAGGATTAATTGAGAGTATGTGAGCATGGCTCGAGGTGCTAGTAACTTCCGACCTGCTTTCCATCGAGGGAGCAATGACCTCGGCCTTTGGGTGAGCCACAATAATGCTACCCAGAGGTGAAGAGGACGTGAGAAGACTCACCTTTTAATATTTTGTATCACCTATGTTATTGTGTATCTGTTTCCATATTTCTTGAAGATTAAGGATTAATCGTGAGTATGTGAGCATGACTCGAGGTGCTAGTAACTTCCGACCTGCTTGCCATCGAGGGAGCAATGACCGCGGCCTCTGGGTAAGCCACAATAATGCTACCCAGAGGGGAAGAGGGCGTGAGAAGACCCAAATTGGTTTGTTCTTTTATGAATTATATTATTGTATTTATCTCATTCCTTATTCCTTGAAGATTAAGGATTAAGGATTAATCGTGAGTATGTGAGCATGACTCGAGGTGCTAGTAACTTCCGACCTGCTTGCCATCGAGGGAGCAATGACCGCGGCCTCTGGGTAAGCCACAATAATGCTACCTAGAGGTGAAGAGGACGTGAGAAGACTCACCTCTTAATATTTTTTATCACCTATGTTATGGTGTGTATCCGTTTCCTTATTCCTTGAAGATTAAGGATTAATTGAGAGTATGTGAGCATGGCTCGAGGTGCTAGTAACTTCCGACCTGCTTTCCATCGAGGGAGCAATGACCTCGGCCTTTGGGTGAGCCACAATAATGCTACCCAGAGGTGAAGAGGACGTGAGAAGACTCACCTTTTAATATTTTGTATCACCTATGTTATTGTGTATCTGTTTCCATATTTCTTGAAGATTAAGGATTAAGGATTAATCGTGAGTATGTGAGCATGACTCGAGGTGCTAGTAACTTCCGACCTGCTTGTCATCGAGGGAGCAATGACCGCGGCCTCTGGGTAAGCCACAATAATGCTACCCAGAGGTGAAGAGGACGTGAGAAGATTCACCTTTTAATAGTTTTTATCACCTATGTTATGGTGTGTATCTGTTTCCTTATTCCTTGAAGATCAAGGATTAAGGATTGAGGATTAATCGTGAGTATGTGAGCACGGCTTGAGGTGCTAGTAACTTCCGACCTGCTTTCCATCGAGGGAGCAATGACCGCGGCCTTTGGGTAAGCCACAATAATGCTACCCAGAGGTGAAGAGGACGGGAGAAGACTCACCACTTAATATTTTTTATGACCAATGTTATGATGTGCATCTGTTTCCTTATTCCTTGAAGATTAAGGATTAATCGTGAGTATGTGAGCATGGCTCGAGGTGCTAATAACTCCCAACCTGCTTTCCATCGAGGGAGCAATGACCGCGGCCTTTGGGTACGCCACAATAATGCTACCCAGAGGTGAAGAGGACGTGAGAAGACTCACCTCTTCATATTTTTTTTTTCACCTATGTTATGGTGTGTTTCATTGTCATTTGGCAATAAAACTATTGACTGACTTAAAAAATGTTTTCATGATGTGTAGAGATAAGGCAGAAATTATTGTAAGGTGCATATTTGGGGTGCAAAGTCCTAGAGGTGCTCGGAATCATGCAAAGTTTGAACATGTCCTCGTGGTCAAGTACCTATCATGTCGGGGCCTGGCTCCGCTGATCCTCCTGCTGGCCTGCATCTACCTGGGCTACTACATCCGACTGGCGTCTTTCACTGATGAGTTTCCCTGTGACCTGCATACAGAGGTGCTGTAGAATGACAGCATGGTGCCGTCTGCTGTGCAGTGTAAGCTCTTGGCAGTGGGTGTCTTCAGGCTGCTCAGCTACATCAACTTGGGGGTATATGTGCTTACTGCTTCTTGCTCTGCTGGTGGTGTATGCTGCTCTTGGACCAGCTCGCCGGAGCTCCAGCTTCCCCCGGCCATATGAGCTGCTGCCGGGCTTTGTGCCTGGTCACGCCCTTCTACAACGACCTCAGTATCTACCTGTTGTTCCTGCAGGAGAATCTGAGCAAACTCAAATCGTTTAAGTGTCTGCAGGTGGGTCCCAGCACAGATACTGTAGGTCCAATACTGTGGTTAAAATATGGCGACTGTGTTTGCTGTTGCTTTTTCTTTGAAAAAGAAATAACTTTGCGTATTTACAGTTGCTTGAGTTGTTGCAATAGGCTGGCGATGAGGGGTTTGACACCATGTGCCTGCTGCGAACTCTGGGTCAGGTGAAGTCTGACGTGTTAGACACTAAGAAGACATGCTCACGCAAGATCAGCAAAGAAACTAATAAAGCCTCACTGAGGTGAGGAGGAATATTTAGTCTTCTAATGGAGGCTGTGTAACTTTAGTGAAATAAGATGATTATCTGATGGATTTATCCTTGGACATGTTTTATTTTCCTTCAGCTCTTTCTGACTAGTTCCTGAATGATTGACCTGAAAAGGATACGCCCTGCTGTGATGGAAGAGAAGAAATGTGAAAAAGAAAAATGTACACTTAGATATATCTGAATTTCTGGTGGTGTATTGACCTACAGCAGGTCAATAATCCAGATCAAAAAAAGAGGAGGCCTACCTATATTAATTCACACAGTCTGTAGTTTGGCCAACAAACATTTTACCTCTCAGATGTCTTATTTTTAGTAAATGTGAATACTCCAAGGACAAGTGTCTCAGGTCTGAGGCAATCTGCTGCTGACCCCTGACCATTTTCTTTTCTGAAATGAAATTCCTCTGTTTCCAACCATCTTTTTCTATGGTACATGCTACTTTTTTCAGGATCTATGCCTTCCAATCATAATTAATAATATAAGCCATGTTCATTGGACTGAAATCTGTACATTAATTTTCCAGTCGCATGAGCCCATTTCCTGCCTTTTATGTTAGAATGAGAGACGTTTCTGAACACAGGGTTCAGATGTAGAAGATGTAGTGATTGATGAAAGTTTGTCCATCCAAAGTGAGCATAAAATAAACATGAATTGAACCTCTAGAGCAGCTGTGCCTGGACTGTAAAGCATGTGATTATTTACACATAAATGCACTGATAACAACAGCTGGTATACCGCATGTGCATGTTGAAAGTAAAACAAGACCCTGGGTTGTCCAAACTGAAAGATTGATGGCAGCTCTGCATTTTACATGAAAGATGAATGAATATTCTTTGGGGAAAATAAAATGTCAACATCAATTGCTGTCAGAGGTAAAGCCTTTCAGGCTATCCGGGGCCCTTATACAATTAAATAATGTTGTTATCAATTATATCATTATGAACCCAGTACAGACAAGTCAAATGTGGGAAATTCCATTTCACTCTCCTTGTTAAATATCCGCAAAACCAGCTTCTCCGCGAATGTTTCCATGGATATTTTCTTCTTTTCTTCCAGCTGTGCTGTTGCATCTTGTGCAGGTTCAGCACGTGTTTCTGCACATACATAGCCAGACACTACAGCAGTTGACACAGGCACACTCTCCTTGATGACCTCTGGTAACCGTGTTGGTGCCAGTGACTTAGTGTCCGGACTGGTGGATGCCTTCCTTCTCATTGGTTCTTCGATGATCTTGGGCGACTCTTGAACAGACATAACAGCAACTGTAATGGAGATGTGATAGATGCTGATGGTTGGGAATATGTGACCACTGTGGTGCATCGATAAGAATGCAGGGGAAGCTTCGATGTTATCTTCAGTAGCCTTTAATTTCTCAACAGGCAGGTGGATGCATATGTGTGGTTCTACAATAAATGCAAAAACAAACAGCATTAACATACAAACACAGCAGCAGTGCTGACCAGACACAATAAGCACTAATGCTAATGAACGCTAAAGCATGTATTATGACTGACATAACCTAAAGTTAAACTGCTAATTAGCTGGTAACAGAAATATAACACATTATAAGCATGAAGGCATCATCATTGTAAGCACTTCGATAATAATAACAACAGAGTTCCATACAGAGCAGCCCACACAAGTGAAAGTATTTTAGCTTAATGTTAGAAACCATTAGCGTGTTAGCATGTGGCTAGTGGACTTTATGTTAGCACAGTGGACAACAGCACAACACCACAACATCAACACAAACTCAAGGCGCCAAATATAAAACACTACTCACTTGTTTCTGAACGCACACATGCCTGGACGGCTCACAGATAGCAACTCTGCACACACTGAGCAGCCTTGTTACGTCTGTGTGTTTTCTTCTCCACTTTCAACGCAAACTCCAAGCGAAACTCAGTGGCCGGCAGATAAGAGGTTCTTTTAGGTAAGTAATTAGCGGATTCCATCCACCTCAGACAATGGATCAAACCACCAGCCACACAATAACAACAATGATACACACACAATGAACATGTCCTTCATCACAGCAACCCTCCTTCTACGTCTGCAGATATTGGAGTTGGCTTTCTCCACAGATGAGAAGAACCTGTAGATGTCGCAACACTGTTCGGACTGTTGAAACTTCAGGTCAAGAATGAGCTGGAATACATTGGAGCCAAGGAGGATGTTGTCGCGGCCTTCCATGACAAACATGGGGACAGTAATTTTTGGAATTCCGATAGCGTCGATCTCGACAGTGACTTCGATCCAGCAGTTGAGTGGCAAAGGATTTCCATCAGCTGCACACAATTTTCCAAACTTGTACTTTTTCCGCAAATCACTGATGCTACCAACTTTTACATTTGGCAAATTGGCCGCCCTCGATTCATAACCCACTACTGATATACTGACTACTGAAAGCCACTGTCCAGTAGGGCTTTAGTCATTTTGCCCTGAATTGAACAGTCAACTTCATACTAACTCATACATAACTTCATTCCCTGTGGCCAGGCCATAAAAAGTCAAAGGAGGGTTAGTGTGTTTTGTCACCTTCTCAACAAGGTGTATTAGATTCATGCCAAGGATGGGTTCTCCACTGGAGACACTTTTGATGACAAGCATGGGGAGGATAACAATCACCCTTGGAGCTTGTTGGAGCTCCCTTTGCAGTCAAGTTGAACTTGACAAAGATCACGCCACGACATGGCACAGACCGTCCATGAGATAATGTCATTTCATGTAGCCATGGTAGACGGGAATGCGAAACGGCCTGCCTTTGGCAAATTGTCTGCCATCCACTTTTCAGTCACTACCATCACAGTAGAGCCAGAGTCCCATACAGCTGTAGTCATTTTGCCACCAATGCAACAGTCAAGTCGATATACTTTTCCAACTGGTGGAGCCAGTTTTTGTCCAGTGGAGTGGGACTCAGGTGGCTCACTGACCCAAAAATCACGCGATACTTGCATTGATTTCTGAAAATCATCCATTTTTTGTCCAGTGGTCTTGGACTCAGGTGGCTCACTGACCAAAAAGTCATACGCTTCTTGCATTCATTTCTGAATATCAGCCATTTCTTCTGACCCTTCTCTTTGCAAGTTGGTGCTTGTAGTTCCCTTGGAAGCACAGGCAGACACAAGTGGCTTTCTTGCTACTGGTTTATTCGAAGTTCCTCTTCGTTTCCACCTTGAAAACTAAACATAAGAATAGCATGCACAGCAATGAGAAATAACATTTAACAAAGTAAAATACAGAGAAAACCAAGCAAAATACCTTGTTGGCTGCATGCTGCACAAGGGAATAATCTATCTTTGGCGGTCGGCGTCCACTTAAAGTCCGTTGTGACAACTTAAACTTAACTCTTAATTGATGCACAATTGTTTACTTGCTTGCTTGCCGGTTCCGCTGCTACTGAGTCCTCCTCTCGCGAGAGCAGCCTAATGAGATACTTTTAACTAGTGATGTTACGTGCTGTGCCGAGGCTTCGGAGCGTGTGTCGAGTAATCCAGGAAGTTTTCCGCAATGCGCGTATCGAGGCTTGTATCGTTTTAGACCAATGAGGTCATTGATGACGTCCGAAGCCTCGATGCCCGGCCATACCGCGTGACTGGTTCAAGAAGTGGTTCAGATCTTGACACACATAAGATGCATTACTCACAAAACATCCATCTTCATCTTCAACCGCTTATCCCGTTAGGGGTCGCGGGGGGGCTGGAGCCAATCCCAGCCGACTCACAAAACAATTACAGTTTATTATACATGTATGTTATTTACTTCCTAGAAAATATACATTATACTATATATTATATAGATATAAATGGATTACATGGTAATATATTTTTTTTCATTGTTTATATTCATTCCCAACAGCCTTTACTGGCGCAAAATACAGATCACATGGTTAAGATCATATCTGCCTGTATTACACTCTTTGGCCACCAGGTGGTTGCGTGTGCACATGAAGCCTCGAGAAATGAACCCTTTTCTGAACCAATTTGCTGGAAAGCTTCAATGCTTCATGAAGCTTCAACTCGCCATCACTACTTTTAATTTAGCTGAGCCTTCAAAATAAAAGCACCACTACATTTACCAAACGAAAAAAGTTTACCAGTAAACAAATTACAAAACATATAATACAAATTAGATTGCAGTTCTAAACCACACTTTTTGCAAAACACTACACACAATCCTCTACATTTGGCACAATCTTCATGAATATCTTGAACACACTTCCATTCAAAATGCTAAACCTAAATTCCCTACTATCCACTCTGGCTCCTCACATAGACAAAAAAATGTTGAACAATTGTTCTATTAGCAGTCAAAGCTTTAGCAATAAGAGGGCCACAGGTGAGCTCCTCTGTTTTGGAGCAATGAAGAGGAAGACCAAGGGAAGAGATACTCTGATAAGATTTGGGCCATTTTATTTGACCATGGTCTAACAATGAGGGAGGCTGGGCAGAGAGTACAACCAGAAGGTAAGAAATCTACTCTCATTACAGTACTGTCATACTGCATATCAATATAGTACTGTAGTACAGTATTGCAAGTGGACCGTAGTACTGTAAAAAGAAAGTATGTTTCATATACTGTATGTATGAGACTGGGAACTACTACTGTACTACACAGTATTTACAGTGTTGGCCTCTACACTGGCTCCCTGTCTCTCAGAGAACTGATTTCAAAATACTCCTGCTGGTTTACAAAGCACTAAATGGTTTAGGGCCAAAATACATTTCTGATCTTCTGCTATGTTATGAACCATCCAGACCTCTCAGGTCATCTGGATCAGGTCTGCTTAGTGATCCCAGAGTCAAAACTAAACATGCAGAAGCAGCGTTCAGTTTTTATGCACCAAATATTTGGAAAAAGCTCCCAGAAAACTGCAGGACCGCCCCAACTCATAGTTCTTTTAAGTCAAAGCTTAAAACTTTCTTGTTTGCTGCTGCCTTTTATTAAACCAAATAATTATCTTATACTGCACTATATCTTTTACTCTTGTGTGTTATACTCTATTTTAGCTTCTATTCTAGCTTTTAATTTTAGCTTGTTTTTATTTTCTAATCTTTAACGTTTTTATGACTGTTTTAATTATGTGTTAATGTTCTTTTGCACTTTGTCGCAATGTTCTTGAATGTTTGTGTAAAGCACTTTGAATTGCCCTGTTGCTGAAATCTGCTATACAAATAAAGCTGCCTTGCCTTGGTCAGGGAAAACATTGCCTGTGATGATGATGAGATGCTGTGGCCAGACTGAAACAGAAGACATGATGCAGACTCATTTTTTTTTTACTGTATACAGTACATTTTTCTATTGTTTGTTCTGTATGTAGAACACTATACAGAACACTTTTTGGGATGCATTTTTGTTTTTGTATGAAAACAAACTAAAAAAAATATTTTACAAGAGATGTATTTTTATGTTGCACACTGCTGAAGAGCTGTCAAACAAAGTCATTGTTCTAAGCATGACGACAATAATCAATCTATCCATCCATCCATACATAGTGTAAGAGTGCAACATTGAACATGCAAAAAGGAATAAGTCTCCTGATAATGAATTCATACTGGTGTTTTCCATTCATAGTAGTGCTTTACATTGAGCACATCAGTGTTCAACTGGTTCTTAGACATGCCTATTCATATGATGGTGTGTGTGTCATTTAAACACAAAATGCCATTTTCAGAAGACATAACAATGTTTTGAATGCAGAGTTTCATTTTGCAGGAGATCTGTTGAGTTTTGCCTTTTGTGTGTGTGTGTGTGTGTTTGGATTTGTGAGTAGAGTCCTGAGAATGAGGTACGCTTTCAAAAAATGTGTGTAAACAATTGAAAAAAACTCTAAGATCTAACAAAACTGTATTTAAAATATGCTGCATTGCCAAATAGAGACAAGTGTTGTCAGCACTTGATTTTAACAGGCCGAGAAGAAAAGTAACAAATGACGGATTATGGTTCAATGTAGATAAAGGTCAACGGGGTCAGAAGTCATGTGAGCTGGTGCAACTCAAAGCCTCATGGATAACAGAACACTGCCATCAAGTGGACGGTCCAAATAACACATCATCTGTCATGTGGGACTGAGTGGACAAGGACAGAATAACTGGAAAAACACAATGTTTTAGAAGAGGATGTTATACATTTATTATTGAACCAGCTTTTGAAATCCAAAAGACGGGGTAAGGGATTAAAAAAATCATTGCACTACTTAATAAAGTATTACTAGTAATAACTCTCATACAAAATGTACAAATGTTTGTTAAAAATGTCATTATCATCATAACAGGCCTTCAAATGATTTTGGTTACAGATATAATACATAATGAAACTATGACACCGTTTTAATTATAGAGTTTCATAAAGTTTAAAGGAAAAAATATTCAAACAACCCAACAGCTTGCATGGAAAAAGATGAGCAAAATGAATTGAGAAGCACTAATCAAACTGGGTGTGCCATTTTCTGAAAAGACATAAATAGTGGGACTGAGGTAATTGCTATTGTACCAAGCAACAACAACAAAAAGAAACTGTCCAACATAAAACAATCCCAAGACACAAAATGGATGCATACGGTCACAAATATGGCCTTTGACCCCCAAAGAAAAAAGATGACAAAAAAAAATTCCCTCCATTCCCGTGGATTTTACATGACTTTATACACTGATAACACTGAGGGAGAGTTTTATAAAACAACGTTCTTCCTGGTTCTCCACTCTTAGTTTGCATTTTCTGGGTCACATAACTCAGGTTTGAACAAATCTATTGGTCTGATGTGATGACTGGATAGAGACAAGTTGTACGTGCAGAAAAATTAAGTTTTAGAAAAGGCTTCTCAGATGTAAGACTGGCTGAACTTCTCTCTATAAGGCCTATGTTAGGTTGTCATCTTGAAACAAAACACCAATTGTGATAAATAGCTATAATTCCTTTAGAAAGCCTGCTCTGTGCATGAGGGGAACATCTCGGAGTTGCATTATCACATGCTGACATAGGCCTTACAGAGTCTAAGAAACGGATGTGCAGTGAGACGAATAAAAAGGACGTATTGGGGTACTGGAGCTACTAGAAGTCGACGTGGAGAACATTTAATGCGTTCAAATATTCGTTCTCATACGCACATGGACGGTGGGAAAACTGATCAGTGGTTTGCTCAGAATGAAAAGGTCTTAAATCTACGTATTAAAGTGCTGAAGTGTCACATCCACCGTCTGGTGAAACAGCAGATTTAGCCATGACCTTAAAAGTCTCTTCAAACTTGTTCCCTGTCAAAGATGGAGAAATCATCGCATCTATATCTACCAACATGTACAGAGAGCTGCTTGGGTACCGGGGCAGATATAGACGCATGTTTTCAAAGGCCTCGTTCCCGTAAGAAAGCTAGTAAATGGAGCATGTATGAATGTTTTGGTGACGTTTTTTAATGAATGTTTCGCGTCCACCTTGTCAGCTCAGCTAATGTGCCTTGGGGGAGAGCTTAGTGGATATGTCGAGAAAGAGATAAATTATCCCGGACCTGTTTCCTTTAAGGCCCTGACACACCAAGCTGACGGTCGGCTGTCGGACAGTTTGGGGCCCAACGGTGAGCGTCTGTCGGCCTAGTTTCTGCGTTGTGTCCCGCACTGTCGGCTCTAGTCTGCCCGTGTTGGAGGTTTTTCGGTCGATTCAGAAAAGCAAGCTAACAAGTAAAGTCAAGAGGAAAACACAGAAGGCTCTTCTCATTTTCCATCTTCATCTCATCTGATTTTTCCAATACACGGATATTTCACAGCCTTTTCTCATTTGGGACAAGAACAATGCAGATGGGCAGACACGGAGTGATGGAGTCGAAGTTGTAGAGCTTACAAATCAAAAGAAGAAACGTGACATAGAAGCATAGTTAACTTCCCTGGAGGTTTTCCTGGTCTTACACTTTGATTTTAAACTCTGATTCTTGAACAAATCCTGGCTATAAAAGGTCTGAAGTTACCCTCAACCTCCAGTGTGTCTAAATCTATCTGAAGTAGAGTGGGGAAAAAAACTGGATTAAGGAAGTCAATGCACTGTACCACATTAACTGTATAAATACAACAGGAGAAGCAACGCACACCCACACACAAGCGCAAGCACACACACGCTCACACGCACATATAGAGAAAATAAAGTCTATTTTTCACTGTTCCAGTGGCTGCTTTGACACAGTGTACAGTATCTTTGTTACAGGCTGCTCTCACGCCAAGGAATGCAAGAATACATATACAGAAATTAAAATTAACTGATACTGTTCAACTGTAATTATAATGAGTCTAGTAGTAATGACAGTCTCTGCAAGCTGAGATGTGAATGCTTAATTATAACCAGAAAAATAACAATGAAATTATCATAATCTTTGGACTGCCAGTTCTCCCTAAATGTTTGTTAGTACAACTATACAGAAGTTTTTCTTTGTTTTCTGTCCAGGGCTCATAATGAGTTTAAAAAAATACACATATACTGTATATGTCCACCTGCACATGACACTGTGTGTATGTGTTTCAAAGGCCATTCATAGTAAGGGGGTAACCATGAGCAGAAGGCAGAGTTGTAGAGGTGTAACAGAAGGCCGAAGAAGTCCAGCGATAAAGTGAGCGTGAGTCAGTAGAAGGTTGCTGACCCCAGGTGAGAATTACTGTTCAGTGTCCTGGGGGATAAAGAGTGAAGGAATAAGGAGCACTGGTCCCAGTTATGTGGCAGAATGTGTGAGAGAAAGCGTATGATAGGAGGAGAGAAGTTCACTGATTGGTTGGTGCATCCAAAAGGGAGTCAGGGATTGTGGGTGTTGGGCGTTGGTATGAGGTCACTCAGAATCCCGCTGGACCTCAGAGGCATCGGCTCGACAGATAGGACAGGTTCTGTTAGCCTGGAAGGAACGGAAAAAATAAAGAGGTGACGGTTAAACGGATAAAAAATATACCTCAAACATCAATACATAACGGATACAAACGCCGCAACGGAAAATGTTCAAGCTGTCTGCTTATTGAAGGCACTTGTATGTCAGCAGATTAAAAGTCCGGTCACACCAGCATTTAAATCAGCGAAATTTAGTGACAAAATCCAATTATCGCACTGAAATCGGCCGGCTATAGCCCTTTTGGTGCCCTAGGTGAAATTCAGACTTTATTTATTTGTTCATTTGTCCAACGGGATTTTTCTTTTTTTTTTTTAAAGGGCAACCAGTGCCCCTCAGAAGGTGGCACCCTAGGCGACCTGCTCGAGGGAGCGTAAAGTAAATCCGCACAAATTTCAACGAACTGTGACACCCAAATTCACACCGCTGACCAATAGCAAGCTAGTATATAGCTATACCAATCCAAAATGAATTTTGACAGTGCTGATTCCAAGAGTCCCAAACTGAGGAAGCTATCATAGCTAATTAGCTGTGTTGCTCCACCCACTTTCACCTAGCCCGATATATATAACATGTCGGAGTGAAAACTGCTCACATAAAATGGTTTGCAGTCAGTATGAGACAGGAGTTGATGGTTCAAATACATCTTTTGAATAAACTGTGTCCACTTATTGTCCTGTTAGCGAGCTAGCTTACTGTCTTCTAGCTGTCGGTTAGCTAGCTTGTTAGCTCAGAGAGCCGTTTTCTCTCCTCAGTTATTGAATGAAAAGATGTAAAATCCTGAAAACTTAATACCAGCGGTAATAGAGTGCTCCAGGGATGACGTATTTTTGTAGGCCAACCAGGAAGTTAGCATCGCCCTGGGTTCCCTCGAAAAAAAGCCAATGGGATTTTTCCATTGGGTTTTGGATTATTGCAGAAAATAAGCTCTGTGGCGAACAAACGTTTATGATACTTACATGTTTTGTTCAGAAAGATTCAGCATTAAAATCTCTTAAGTTTGTGTTAACCACAGACCTTATTTCAGGCATCTAACTAAAAACCCATTCAAAAAACCCATTGACTTCCAGACGAGGGAACCGGAAGTGCTAAAATGCTAACTCATTTCTGGGTTTTAGGACTCATTCCTGTAGCTCTCTATCACGGCCCAGTACTGAGAGAATAGAAACAAGCTCAGGGAGCTATTGTGACAGACCAGTTTAGCGGCAGCATGTTCCAGCTGGCTGTCGTGTTAGTACAGTAGTTCGCCAACTAGTCCTGTGAGCAGTCACCACATTACCAAGCTTCCAGAACCAAATATTTTGCTTAGACACGTGAATGAATTTCGCTATGCCACGTTCTGGTGGCGCAGTGGAAAACAGTTGATACATTTACAGTTATCCAAATAGCGGAGTGTCTTTACTCACCTTAAGCCACTTGTCTACACACTTGGCGTGGAACTCGTGATTACAGGGCAAGACCCTCAGGAGCTGGCGAGACTCAAAGTCGCACATGCATACCACACACCTGTAAGACAAAGCAAGGTTGGTGCCATTTAAAACAGCAAACTCACACCGCCTCAAACCTACAGCCACCCACGACAAAAGTTCAACACAACACGTCGATTGCTAAAGGCAGAAAGGTTCTCACAGTGTTTGCTCAGATTGATGGTTGTTGGAGTTGAACCGGTACGACGGAAGCTGTTCTATATCTGCCTTAGTCAAACCGCGGGGCTTGGCCTCCCCGAGGCGTTCTGCAAGGTTCAACAGGGCCTGAAGGTG
This sequence comes from Sebastolobus alascanus, assembly GCA_916701645.2. Taxonomy (NCBI): domain Eukaryota; kingdom Metazoa; phylum Chordata; class Actinopteri; order Perciformes; family Sebastidae; genus Sebastolobus; species Sebastolobus alascanus. The sequence continues at coordinate 952,612 of CAKAOJ020000162.1, read as the reverse complement.
TCACACAGAAATGCAAAGTTTAGAGGACAAAGTTCACCATGGAAACAGTATTAAAAGCAGTTAGGAAACAGATTCTCTCTAGTCGAAGAGTAGGAGAATAAATGACTGTATTAATGAACTGGATTTCCAGGGAGTGAGTGGATTTCATAGTATATACTGTATGTGCTGGGGCTGACAAAAACGCGTATCATGTGTTAACATTATTATTGACTGAACATTGTGGCAGCAGTTTGTCCTACCTCGTAGTTCTCCACCTCTCCGTCGTCCACGTCCAGCTCTAGATTGATAGTGGGGGCCACATTTGGGGGCACGGGAAGCATAGACCTGTATGTGGTACACAAAATTTAGTAGTCAGCATTTGTCTCTGAGGTGTACTCAAATCTACTGCAAATTCACCTGTGTACTTCCAACATAAACTTGAGGAAGTTCAAAACACTTACAGGAAGTAAGGCAGGAAGCTGGGGTGGTAGGGTGATGGCGGTACAGCCTGCGGAGAGCGGTAACGCCGGCTTGTGAATCGGCGAGGCATAAAGTGTGGATAGGGCTGTGAAAGATGGGGCAAATCAATTTAGTCCACAAAGTGTGAATGCTTCATTTTTACCAAAAATCCTATATTATAATCCAAACAAAAGATATCATGGTAATGAATGAACTCACCACTGTAAAGAGCTCCTGCGACAGGGGGTCGTGGTGCGAGAGGAACTGGAGTGGTGTGGAGGGCGGCAGGGTGGGGGGAGGCTGGTGGTGATGGTGATGGTGGTGATGGTGGGCGTAGCTGAAGCCTCCACCTACTGAAAGCTGCTCTCCCAGAAGCTCAACCTCATTTTCGATCCTCTGTAAGGGCTGAGAATAAACACGCTACGTTATCGATCATGACAAATGGATAACTGCAACTTCACAAACATGAATGGCTTCCTTCATGCATACCGAAGTCCTCATGTTGCCATGTTTTTAAGCACAGAATGATGCAAGTTCGTATAAATAAACGCCAGATGAACTAGAAAATCATTCACGTACCGATCGTGGCTGTTGCGTCTGGTAAGGCAGGAACTGTGCGGGTGTGGGGAGGTGGGGCGGGTGGTGAGAGAGGTGAGCTGGATGGGGAAGCAGGAACTGAGGGTCACTGGACAGCAGCGAGGGAAAGGCATAGGGCACCGGCAAATGTTGCATCGAACAAGCCTGTAGCATCTGGAAAAAAATGGTGAATAAGAAGAGAAAGAGAAGAAAAAGAGAAAAGTTATAAATGCATGTTTTCTCGCCGTCGTGATTGTAATGTGACAAGTCTTGCCACAAGGTGGCAGCAAAGACCTGGAAGATTCACAAGTCCCCTTTAAACAGGGAAACGTTGTGCAGCTCTCTCATACTTTTTACCCACTTCACTTTTTCTTTGGTTGAGCAGTAAGAGAGACTGTACAGCACAAAGTGTGCTTTTCTTATTAACAAACAAACCCACACACTCCTACAAACTGCACACTGCTGTGTTCCTCTCACCGGGTGGTAGTGTTGTCCAGTGCTGAAGACCACACTGCAGGCGGGGATTTGTTGTTGTGAGGAACAGGTAGGGGGAAGGTGCTGACCGCTGCACAGAGGCGCTGCGAGACTGTGCGGAGGGACCGGGGTCACTGTGTAGGAGACCGGTACACTGGCCTGCTGCAGCTGGGGAGAAAACACACGGTTAATATGCCGCCTCACACAAACACAGCTACGCGATGACTCCTAGCGATCTCACGCGCAAATTGAAAGTATTTGCAGACTAACCTGTTCGTGCAAATCCATCACCATGGCTCCTTGCTGCTGTTGCGTCGCGTGATGCTGTTGCGCGTGATGATGGTGGAAGTTATGATGGTGAGCAGCCGGGTGCAGTAGCCGTGGCGACAGGGTGGGAGGGTGGAAAGCTCGGGGCTCCTCCAGAGCTGCCCCGCCGCCTCCAGCTGCGAGAGGCTGACCGTAGGCGCTGGGTGTGTGCGTTGGGTACGTCTGGTGTGTGGGAGGGTGGGGGTTGTGGTGGTAGTTTTCATCCTGGTGCTCCGACGGCGACAGGCGAGGCGCGGGGCCTTGGGTGGAGGGGTAGTGATGGGGAGGCAGGTGACGAGTGGGTCTGGAGAGACGGCCGCGCTGACGCCTCGCTGGCGGGCTGGAGGTGGGAAGAGAGGGACAGATTTAAATTTGGGAAGCTCAGTTAACTTAAGCTGGGCATACACTGTACAATTTTCGAATTGTTGAGTAACTCCTGCTCCTACTGTACGAGTAGATCGTTTGCGATACAAAGCCAAATCTCATGATTTATGTGGTCACAGTGTATCGTCAGCAACGACCTGAGTGCTCACACTGTACGCGTAAAAAAAAAAAACAGGGCCCGTCGGCCGCTGCGGACCGTTCTGCCTGTTGACAATTGTCAATAAAGATTTGTTTGAAAGCTCTGAGGCAGGTAAAGTTTGTTTGCTAGCAGAGGTCTGTACGGGTCACAATGCTAACAAGGCAGAAACTTGCTGCCTTCGTCATCTGTGCCATCGGGTCTGCTGAAACATCTAAAAAAAAAGAGCCGCCGGCGTATATGGACTTGCAGGTGGCTAGAAAGACGTGTATGGCAGCCAGTATGGCTTGTCCATTTTGCAGAGAGAATTGTAGGTAAGCTAGCTACATTTCACTATATCTATTGTAGCCTACATTGTTATCTTGATAGCTACACTCTGATTACTGTAAAAAGAGTAGAAATAAGGCACTGACGTTGGGGAATCGACTCGTGGCTGCTTCAACTGTGCGAGAGCCTGTGGACGGCCGACCAAAATTTCTGACCCGTCAGAAATCCATCCGACTGTTCGACTGGGAACTGGGAACTAAGTTGCAGAAGTCGCAGGTTGCAGTTGCAGGAAATCAGCTTACCTGCGTCTGTGCCGAGCAGGGGTGAGGCATCTCTCCTGGTGGTAGTGCGTGTGGGGGTGAGGCTGTCTTCGACTTGGGGGTCCTGACTCCCAGGGGCGGATTGGGGGAGATGGGGTGGACGGTGGGGGGGCGGATGAGGTTAGCTGTTCCAAGACAGACTGACTGGACAGCCTCTGGCGCTTTGGACTGGGGCTTTCCTCACTCTGTAGAGGCAAGGGGTGGAAAATGGAGGAGGAGGAGGAAAAAGGGGAAAGAAAAGGAGAGCGGGAGAGAGAGGATGAGCGTTGTGGTTAGTGACCCATAGCACTCGTATCAAATCAATTTCACCGTGCTTAGCAGTCCTACAATCCATACTACTGCATAGACACTAAGTTCCTTTGTGACTCATGGCATTTCCTGTATGGTCCACAGTGTGTGTGTGTGTGTGTGTGTGTGTGTGAGCTTATATGCATTTGTGTGCATGTGTGAAAGAGAGCATATTTCACCACCAGCGCTCTGAGGCCCTGAGGGTACAAAGTCACTTCCTCTCGGCGCGAGGAAATGCAAACGCAAGACAAGCGCTCACAGGCCCATGTGCGAGTCATACGTACGCACACCCTCAACCGGAGAGCTCGACAAATACTTTCTCTTGAAAGAGCCGGCGATACACACAAAAGCCGCGACATAGCTGAACATGTAGTCATCCGGATTTAGACTGACTAAGGAGTTATCATATATCCTCTGTTTCAATCCTATCGACTCATCTGTGAGTCACTTCACTTACAGTCAAGCAGTGACTCTCCCACTTGGCACTTGGTGAGGCAAGAACACACACGCTTATGTGTCAGTTCTTAGTCACCCTCCCAAACCCAGACCTTAGCTGTGCTCTGAAGGACACACCGCTTCTTTAAAGAGACACCACACACACACACACACACACACACACACACACACACACATTTCTTCATAGTTACCATCACTTTTTCCCCCCCCTCTACTTACTTGATGCCGGCTTCCAACGCCCCTCTTCGTGGGAGAGACACGTTGTTAAAGTGTGATAAAAAATGACTCAGCGGCTGTGACTTTCAACACACACACACACACACACACACACACACACACACACGGAGACACACACATACACAGCTCAGCAACCTTGAGAGCAGTGTGATAGCTAACAGGAAACAGCTGGAGAGCAGGCTACAGAAACACACACACACACACAGTTATGGAAACGCCTGCAGACATGCGCAAATTCACATTCACACATGGGCAGCTGCCACTGTTTGAGTTCTACGGCCTATAAAGAACAATACCTTCTGAAGCTCTTTAGAGGCAGACGCTGCTGTTCTAACAAACCTGAACAAAAATGTATTTCGTCTGCGGGGCCAAAAACACACTGTAACACTAATGGCTCTATCGCTCACGAGCACTGGATGTGACCTGGGCTTGCCCAGCTTATGGGAAAGACAAACAATAACGATGACTTCATTTAGTCTTGACCGGAGAGGACTACGTGATAGGAGAGGGCTGGAGAGAAGGACGGACAATGGGAGAAAAAAAGAGAAGCGGAGATAGAATGAGTGCGTAAGGCAGATGAAAGAGAGAAGCCGCCTCGGGGCGCACCGGACCCTAAGTGACAAAACATATTTGGGTCGTAGCGAGGGCTACACACCACAATTTCGAGTTTGTCTGTCTGTGTCTGCTTGTGATTTTAACGTTTTGTTCTACGATATAAAATACATCAATCCATACCCCACTCGTGAATTTTGTAGCCTTTATATGCCTTAAAAAACGGTTGCTAACATGTGGCTAAATGAAACTACTAAACGTCATCACGCCGACTTTACAGCCTCGTTGTTTATACTCGCGTTCATGTGAGCGTGGTGTAGTTCGTTTATAACCCGACGTTAGCTTTTTACTTCTGGCGATTGCATTCGCACTTCAAAAATCATGAAAGTGGAGTTCATTTGTGGGAAAATCCCATTGGCTTTTTTTGTCGAGGGAACCCAGGGCGATGCTAACTTCCTAGTTGGCCTACAAAAATATGTCCTCCCTGCACCACTCCATTAGGTCCACATTTAAATAATTCAACATATTCCTTTTGGTAAATGAAACAAAAATGTGGTCAACTTCATCACGAAGTAAAGCTATGATCAAAAGTGACATGGAAGACACACTGTATCTATGCCCATTTCTACAGAGGCTGGAGGGTACCAGCGGTATCCCCCCCCCCCCCCCCCCCCCCAAACCGCTCTGCTCTGCTGAACAACAACCCCCCTCTCTTCCAACCGACACCCCACAACCTCTGTACCAGCCTAGCCCCGACACCAACACCCTAGGGACATCTACTGTGCCCATTTTCATATCTAAGCCAGCCTCCTCCACCCCGAGCCTGACATATCCCCTCCTCATATCCCCTCCTCATATCCCCTCCTCACACACCCTCCTCACACACCCTCCTCGACAACCTCCTCCCATCCCCCCCTTTCCTTCCATCAGATAAGCTGAACCCCTCTTCCTCTCGCCTCCTCCCCCTTTTTCCTCCGTCTGCCCGTCCTGTCCGAGACCCCGGCCTAAAAATCTGAGGGGACGAGACAAGAAGTTCTTAGACAGGACACGCGCACACACAGAGAAACACACACACACACACACACCCTCTGTCTTAACACATGCAGACTATTGCCCATTAGTATGAAAGTTTGATGGGCCTGTCTACCCGCGTTAGTGGGAGGGGAGCGGTGTCAGACAAAGGAGTGTGTGCGTGCGTGTGTGTTTGTATGTGTGTGTCCTCAAGCAATATGCCTCAACGTGGCCTTATGTTCTAATAGAGTGCTTGTTGTGAACACACACACACACACACACACACACACACACAAACACGTCTGGTCCAAACATGTTTCCACTAAAGCCAGAAAAATAGAGAAAAACAAAACATGCTGACTCTCAGAGGTTCAACACACACACAGACAGACGCACACGGTGACTCGCGGCAAGGCCCAGAAACATTGTGAACACACATTCTGCAGCGTTCACCATGTGGAGACCACACACACACACACACATACAGTACACACCCTCCGTTCCTTTCACTGTGTCCACATTCAGCATGTGCACACACACCAGGCTGGGCAGATATCCTGAAGCACGAGGACAGACACACCCTACCACGTTCTAGTTCACTATGTCCACATTTTGGATGAGCGTGCATCCACCCGCGCACGCACGCACACACACGGTAACTGTGGCCAGCAGCTGTTGTGGCTTCGCTGTCAATGCTGAGAACCAAAATAAAGAGAGGCCCACAGAGTGCATGCAAATACTCACCTAAGAAACACAACTGAGCCCAGGTTTCTCTTTTCCCAGCATCCATGCCCCAGAAAATGTGAATGTGCACACTGAGCAAACACGGTCATTTGCTTTTACAGATTCATTAATATTTGCAGACATGCTCCCACTAACGCTCAAACACTTCTCCCTCCCCCACTTATTTTCTTTCCATCAACAAGATTTCAAAGCCCATTTTGTTTCCTCTGCCACTGTTCCTCCCTTCCTCCCCCTCCCTCCTTCCCCTCCTTCCCCTTCCCTCACTCCAACCAAGTCCCACAGCTGGAGGTGAAATCATTAGCAATACCCCCTCCCTGTTTTCGGCCTCCCCTCCCTCCCTTCCTCCCTTCCCTCTCTCCCTCCGAGCTTTCTGCAACACCTTCCTCAGCATCCTGCCTCCCCTCTTCTTCCCCTTCTTCGCACCGGTTTTCGCTTCAGCTGCTTGCTTTTTAACGCAGGCCTTTCGCTCGTGACGATGACTATCATTAACTGAAGTACACTTGGGTTTTGAATTATGCTTCTATGAACTAGTGTGTTTTTATAATACTGCCATCATTGACATGGCAACATTGCTGAAATGATCATTATGTTAAAAATATGCAGTATTTACATATTTTTTCCCCTTGTGAATTTAAGTTTATAGGTTCTAATAAAGAATAAGCAACACCCTCAATGGAAAAGAAAAACTATATGGTTAGTGTAGATATTGTAGATATGAGAGATGAATGGATGTATCATCCAGTAATCAGCTGATAAAAGGTTTCCACAACTGACCATCAGCTGATTACTTTGTAGCATGGTCAGCTCCTACAATGTCATTTCACTCAAATTAAAGAAAAACAAAAACGAGTGGGGGGGCATACTTGCCACAGGCTTATGCAGCAGCGGGCTCTCTAAAATTGTATAATGTGTATAATAATGTATACCGTATAAACAGCAGACTCCAGCATTTGTGAAACGTAAAGCAGAGTTGAGATTTGCAAACTGTGCTGTTTGAGTTTCTCAAGGAGGTACGGCTGTTAAAAGCGTTTGCACAACAAGCATGATTTAACAGCCTGAGAGCACGACATACTGAACAACATCAACTGTTTCTTGTAGGGCCGGGCAATATGACGATACATCTGCACTATACTGTATACTGACTGTGCAATATCATTACTACTCAGGTGTACTTCATACTGTGCAATATTCAGGTGGAATTTCATTTCATTCTCACTGTGCAATATAATTCTTCCACTTGTGCAATTTTTTAATAGTCTGTTTATTGTTAATACTGCTCCTATTTTTATACTTCCTTCTATTTAAATGGTTCATATTTTGTTTAGCTCTTTTTTTTTTTTACTGTGTTAGCTGATGCTTCTTGCACTATCCCCTTTGCTGCTGTACACTGAAAATTTTCCCACTGTGGGACTAATAAAGGAATATCTTATCTTATCTTATATCGTCAAAATGATATAAAAATCTCCATCGTATACATTTTTCTATTTCGTTTCTATCATGATATAGGCTAGGCTTATATTTATTTCTTTTTCACTTAAATCTTATATTCATTTTGCACTCAAGTTCTTAAAATGGGAAAATACTCCATGCTTTTCATTTGTCTAGCATTTAATTCACAGAAGGGTATAAAAAATGAGGCTTTACCATGTGGTTATTTCTATTTATTTATTGACTTACCAGAAAAAACGCTATATTGTGATATATATCATTATCAAGATATGAAATTACCTATATCGTGATAGAAGATTTTGGCCATATCGCTCAGCCCTAGTTTCTCGGAGCTAAAGCTTCAACCAAGAAGGCTCAAGTTCCGCTGAAAAATACATCATTTTTAAGTTTTTCCATTTAGTTACTTCAGCCCATATTACCTTTCAATTGTTGGGTTTGTTTTAAAAATAGATGAATGGGAATGTTTCGTAATAATAATAAATTTCGCTTTTACTTTATTACTGTAAAGTTGTCTAAGAAAAATGATTTGAAATGACAACATTTTAAATAGGTGAACATAATCTGTGGATCCGAAAATAAAATTGATTCGATTGTAACGTCTTTATAACTCAGTGGGAAGCAGAACTGACGTGCAATGTTTCATACTGATGCATCTGTAGTAAACACATGTACTTCTGAAGTACTTTTTATTGGACAAAATGTTATTAAAAATATATATTTTGACCATAGATATTCCACACCACAGTAGTCCCTTTCAGATAGCTTGTTCTAGGCGGGACTGTTGCGGCGTTATTCCGACTAGCTGTTCTGTATAAAAGGTACGGCGGCGGAATGGGGGGACAGAGTTGTTCCTCATTGGCGCAGCATGAACGCAATCTTAAAAACACCCATATATTTAGAATGTTGTATCATGTAACACAAGTATGTTAAAGGTCTGTGGCTTACCTTATCACTCTCCTCTCCATATGCATGATCTGGGTGGCAGTGGTAGGACCCGCCAGAGGCTCCTGCACAGAGAAGGGAAAAGCAGAATTTAACACAAGGTCACACAGTGAGACAACATCGGCCTAAAATCTGTAAAGCCTGGTGTTTATTATGCACACTTCACATTCAAATAAAATGTTATACTTGCTCAGGAATCCTATATAACTGTAACACATCTAATTTTCATATACTGATTCCTGTTGAAGATTTTGTTTGGGATGTCAAATACATCAAAATATCAAATATTTTCCAGAAAATTCAAAAATACATTAAGGCATTCAGTGCTTGTGAAGCCTTGGAAGTTCACTAATATTCCCCAAATGATGCTGAAATTGGAAATTGCAGAAAATATGGGATTTTTCATACATTCGCCACCACCGATATTATTGCCAACGATTAGTCAACAATGTAATGACATTCATTTCATTCAGGTTTTTTATGTGATTTCAATCCAACCAATGTGTATATGGCATAAAAACATAGACCTTTTCTGAGCTAAATCTATCATTTTATTTTATTGTATTTTATTTATTTATTTATTTATTTATTTCGTGTGACCAAGTCCAACATGGGATGGGGGGTCCTCTTTCTATGTTTTTATTTCATGTCAAGGACACTCAGTTATGTTTGATATGATGACCTTTGCCATGTCTGGGGAAAAAAATTAAAATAAAAAAGATTTTGGAACAAACACAGACCTTGAGTTGGTGTGAGCGGCCAAATCATAAAGTCACTTTTCTACACTTTCCCATATTTACAGATGAGTATCCTTACGCTTAACAAAGTCTTGTCCTGCTCCGTGTGAGTTTGAATTCATTTGACTAGAACGCGCTCCTGTATTTAAGTGTATTATTAGAAAACAGAAACACCAAACATGTTGATAATACCTTTTGTTGAAACTGATAGCATCGTTATACCCAGGCATTGTGGGGAGACTCCTGTTTATCTCCATACAGAACTACGTTTAATCCCTTTGCTGTTATTGTTCTCGTGCATCTTGGATTTAATACACAGCGGCAAGAAAACAATGACAACATGTTTGTGTGACGGGGTGCTGACCGTGTGTACGGCACAACAGTGACCGAAACACATATGGTGTACTCTCAGATCAGAGGCAGTAGATGTAGGTCCACACACACACACACACACACAAAATAAACACAGTAATCCTGGATTAGAGAAGCTTTCTGATGATACCGCTGCTTGCATCACCGCTAAGACTTTTACTCTTTTGTTTTTCCACAATCCTTTCATCTTTTTATTGTCTTTTATATTCATTCTGGCTTTTGTTTTTCCCTTTGTCATGGGCACGTCTTTAGCTGGGGACGTTCTCACCACAGATGGTGGCAGTGGTGTACACACCAAGGGTAAGCACTCCCAAGGGCACTCCAGACAAGGCTACCTTTACGATAGAGATGACGAGAGCTAAACTAGAAGGGAATAGATGCAAAAAAAAGCCTTTTAAAGGAGCATTTTTTAACCTCTCGGCTGTTTGTTTGTGGGATTTTTTCCTGCTCACAGCCTCGCTCTTTGAAGAAAAGCTGTGATTGACAACAAAGAAGAGAGGGGGGGGGGAGAAAAAGAGAAAGAAGAGGCAGACAGAGTGAGGTTTTCACAACTGAATTCCTAAATCCTTAAAAAAAAAAGCATTTCCTCTCCAATCCCTAGAGCAAGCAAAATAAATGGATTGAAAAGGTTTAGTTAAGTAAAGCTTACATTAGTGTAGTGAAAACCGGCTAAAAGGCTGTTTTCACCGAGAAGATTTGGGACGGAGTGCTGGTGAAGCATTCATGGGACTCGCCGGCTGCGTTGCGCTCTTCTGTACGACACTCATTCACCGGCCACAATAGGCAAAAAAATCCAGCTCCCTCCCTCAATATGGTCTCACTTGCACATTGTCAGAGTCCGGTAAATTGAGTCAGAGACGAGTCATTCAGTCGGAGTCACTCCACAGAGCTCAACACAGAAGCTACAGAACAGGTCTGAAATGTTTCGATGACATCATGTCCACTGTTGGATGAACAGACTGCACACAGCACGGTACACGCAGTTTAGTTTCTACACTTAGGGCCTCGAGGAAAGTTGAATAGCAGGAGCGCAGTGTGAATTTCAATGTGTGTGGACACGGTAATTTCTTCTCCTGCATCTAGGAAATTTTAGAAAATGCTAATATGGGCAATTTCATGAATATTATAAACTTTAAAATATGTTAATACTTTAAACACATACACACACACAAACTCTCTCTCTCGTCAAGGTAGATAGTGGAGAATTCTGCACACTGTCTCACTGTAGGCCGTGTCGATGTCAATGTTGCAAATGATGGTGGGAAATAGTGAAACGAATCATAGAAAAGAGGATGGGTGGGGGAGAGAATTCAATAAAACACTCATTTTAATTTCAATTTGAAAGATTACCAAAGGTAAACCGGCAAGAAAACGCACATCCAAAACGTATTGTATGTAATGTACCATGTAATGTAATGTAATGTAATGTATTACATTAAACCATCATAATCCCTACAAACATGTTCGTTATGGACAGCTTTCATTTACAGTAACTATTTGAAGATGACTAACCTTTATTGCACCACTACATTGGACCATTTATATACTTTGAGAAAAACATTTTCACATCTAGTGAAATGAATGGGATTTGCAAAGTGAAATTGTATCACTTCCCAAAGCATGGTGGAAAAGAAAACAAGCCTAGAAGAAAGGTGCAAAAAGTAAAGTTGGAATGAGAGGGTGTCCGTCATAGAAAGAGGTGTGATTGTGAGCAGGACATTTTTATGCTGTATTAACCAGACGATATGAAATGTTTTAGTACTGAAAACAAGAGAGTACTACTTTACGAGTCTCACAAAAAAAGCACACCACCATCTCGACTTTGAAAGTTTAATCTTGCACTGAAGTGTCAAAGTTGTGGGTGGTATAAAGGTGGAGCATGATACATGTATTAATTAAAGGGCAGGGCCATTATTTTTACACTTTTTGAGGTTTTTATATCTTTCTGTAGCTTCACAGTGGTGTTCCTTATGTATTCAAACAAAAATGTATGTCAAAATGCTATTATCCCAAGCCCTTCTTAAAACTTTTTCCCACGTGGCCTGACGTAGGTTTCTGCATGATGACGCTGCTACAAGCACAGTATATACAGCCTTATAGTCAGTATATTAACGTTACATGCAGTAACTTAGATGGCGGTCGGCACGCTCCCTGTTTGGAGAAGCAGACAGGAGTACCGGCACGGAAGCTAAACAATGTACTGCTGTGTGGACGCCATGTTAGTTCAGATCTGAAAGTCACACAATTACACAAACAAACTAACCGATGGATGCAGCGGTAGACCAGCAACTCCTGTGTTCCTCGAGGTAAAATTACTGTTTTTGTGAATGGAGTCTGGTCTGGTCTAGAAGGCCGCGATATAACGGCTTCAGTCCTCCGTCAGAAAGGGCTGTCTGATGGCGAGGTAAAGTGGCAAAAATATTCAAATTATAGCGTACACTTAAACTGATACGGATTTTTTTAGGTTACAAATAAACGTTTTTCTGCTGCTTCGACTGCTTTCTTGCCGTCAAACAGCTCTTTCTGACAGGGAGCTGAAGTCGTTATATCGCGGACTTCACACATCTTTCCAGACTCTTTCACAAAACAGTAATTTTACCTCGCAGAACGCGGGAGTATACGTACAACCCCACTTCAAAAAATTCTAACTAACCCTTTCAGTTATTACCAAACTTAGCACAGCTAACTTTGACTCTAGCTAGTGCTAGCGTTCACATTATTCATAACCTTATTGAGTAGCTTACTTTAGAAACCTACGTCACTGCTTTTAGTTATCGGCTGAGTGGGTGTTTCCACTTGGAAAAAAACGGGAAAGAACGCAGATGGACCGGCCCTTTAATATTAACGTTAAGTAATCAACGATCAATAAGCTTAAGTGACAGTCTGAAGAATGAACCATATGAGGTTTTATGAGGTCTACCGTTTGTAGACCTCATAAAACCATTCCTATTTTCACACCCAACCACACCCTCCCAGTGGCTGCAGAAAATTGCCTTAGACTTTGGATGCTTGTGTCGGAAAGTTAAAAACAAAACTATGGACGTACAAGTCCATGATACCCGGTGTTCCGTCTAAAGCATGCAGCAGCCTGTGTAAGAAAAGAGGATGTCTTGGAAAGAGGGTGAAAGAAGAAGGCCGGCACAACAGTGATGGGAGGTGAGGATGAAGAGGGGGTGTGAGGGAGAGAAACGACCGGGGGAAGAGAATGTCGGGGGACAAGAAGAAGGCAAAGTGGCGGTGCAGAAGAAGAGGACAAGGATGGAAACACACATGAAAGGGTGAGAGCACTGAGGAGGAAAGGGAGATGGGAAAAGATAAAGAGTGGAGGGGAAAAAACAGAAGGAAGACGACTGGAAGGAGAGAGAGAGAGAGAGAGAGAGAGAGAGAGAGAGAGAGAGAGAGAGAGAGAGAGAGAGAGAGAGAGAGAGAGAGAGAGAGAGAGCAGGGTGGGGGTTGTGGCTTCCCCTCTTGACTGCTATTGATTTTCTGTAAGCCTCAGAGTGCATCAGCTATTTCTATCCATTTCCTCCACCTCTCCCTCCCTTTCTCATCCCCCCTCCCTCCCCTCCTGCACTCAGCTCAGACACCCTCCTCACACATCCTCCTCCTCCTCCTCACACTCTCCATCACTTCATCACCATCCCTCCCTGCCACCGATCTATTTCCCTATCTGCCGGCCTGTCTCTCTCTCCCATATATCCCTGCCGCTTTATCTCACAGCATCCACGTTTCCTTGCTTTCCCTATCGCAACCATCTCTGCCCGTGATCTCCGTCGCCCTCTCTGTTGCAGTCTTTCTCTATTAAACTTCCCTTCTCATGTCAAAACACGGGGGAAAGTGGGCGAATAGAAAGGGCGGTTGGGTAGATAAGATGATAGATAAGTGACGGGCTTACTTAACAAATCGCCAAGTGAACGGTAACAAACGGGGGAAACGGACAGAAACGCTGTCGACTGCTGCCAAACTTGTACCGATTTACATACAGAGAGACAATTTCAGCCAGGCATATGTGTAACGCACATATAACGCATCACCCCGCCTCCTGAACACATGTCACAGCACACTTCACACCCTAGCGCAAAGCAGACTCGAGTAACAAGCTGGCACACAGGCTTAAAATAGGCGGGCATGTAACGTCTGCCCAGCCATTACCTGCCTAACACTGCTTCACACAGGCCTGATGGCAAAGCGTCTGTGCGTCTGTGTGTGTGTGTGTGTGTGAGTATATAAATGGTACCGATTCTACCTCTCTCCCACTTCATTGTCCTCCTCCATCTATTTATTGTTCTCTCCTTCCTCATTATCTTTCTCATTATCTTCCTCTCTGTTCTGTTACTGCTGCAGTCCTCGAGGTTGCTCCTCCATCCCGCACTTCTTCTCAAGTCTGAAAACTGCTTACGCATCCCACAGAGCATGCGCAGGTGTTCGCACTCGACACACTCGATCGTGAAGTTATTGTGTATCAGGCAGCAGTATTGCTTTGGCCAGAATGAGAATGCACTGGAAACATAAAAGACACAGACGCAAAACCTGTTTTCAACCCTAGAAAGTAGAGAAAATACAATAACTGACAAAGTAAATGCAATGCTATTGCATATCCTTCCTTGACCAACCAATCACAGCTGGCTTGATTCACACAGCGCTGCAAGTACACATGATGTGCAGTTGAAATTTTGAAGGTGAGTATTTAGTTCACACACCAATGTGAGCTATGGCTACCCAGAAACCTTTTCTGTGCATCATTTGACAAGGATCAATTCATATCATTTTTTCTGAGGCTTGTTTTGATGTTGGGGTTTTGAACCTTCTACACATCCCACACATACCTGAGCTTGGAATTTCATATTATGTGGGTAATAACAGCCTATATAACCATAGAGACCGAGCGCAACGCGTCATAATCTGAAAACTAAGCCCACCGGTACGGAGGACGGAACCTGCCAAAATCAAACATAAATGAAAAAATAAATAAATGACTCGATAAATGAATAAATATGTCATTAAATGTAGCAAAAATAATATTAAAAGTAAATGTAGCCATTAATTAATTGATCAAATGCGACATAAATTGATATTTCTGTTTTAATTTGCTTCTTTATTTATTTACCTTTGTATCAATTACCTTATTTATTTACTTTTCTGTTTAATTTTTTATCTATTTATGTGTGTAATTTTATTATTTTTTAAATTAATTCATTAATTCATGTATTTATTTCTGCATTTATTTAATATTCAGTTTTAAATGCATGTATTTATGCATTTATTTATTTATGCATGATTATCCCTTTGCATTTCACCCCTTATCTATTCCCCCAAACTTATTTATTTCTGTAGCAAACTACTGTAGTAGGCTAAGGCATACAAACATAATATTGCATAGATTTATCCACATTCCACTGTAACACAAGTTGCATGCTGTCAAAATGCTTTAGCTTAACTTACAGAAATATAGTTAGCCTAAAACTGACATTTGGACAAAATGCTTGCTGCACACGTCGGCATAATGAGTGTCAGGATCCCACAGTTTTCCCATTCTTCCTGCTGATGCCTCACTTTTGTCTTCTTAAAGGCTTGGTTTTTCGGTTCGGAGGCTTATAAAAACGTAGTTCTGAGTTCTTTACCCTGTTGGTAGAGCACCCCACCACGCATCAGCTTTTAGGTATCGGTCTGTTGTTAACTAGCAGACGAAAGTGACAAGGAGACACCTTCCCGCAATATAAAGTCAATAGAGGGCGATGAATTGTTCTCCCCTCCGTTGTGGGCGGGACTTAAAGGGGAATACCACCTAAATTAAGAGCTCCAATATGTTATTTCCACGGCCTAAGAAAGTGCAATCAATATTTCTGAACATTGGCTCCTCTCTCTCCAGAGAAGTAAGTCTCAAACTTGTGATGTCATGGGGTATAAAGTCTGGAGCTGCTCCATAGACAATGAATGGGAGACTGATTTCTTTTTTATACCCAAATGAGCTTTATTCTATTGCAGTGTTGTCAGTTGTGAAACAGAAAATGTTCCCATATTCTCAGAACATTCCCCGTGGTGCTCTCAGTGTCATCTAAAACATCTTTCCTAATTCATTGTCTATGGAGCAGCTCCAGACTGTACACCCAATGACATCACAAGCTTGAGTTTTAGCACTCTAGTTTTTGGATTTGGAAGAGAGTTGTTCATGTTTACTATAATTTTTTGGACTGTCTTAGACCATAGGAGTAACACGTATGAATTGTGAAAATGGGCGTAGTTCCCTTTGAATTGCGCTCTCTATGACCATGTTTCTTTCAAAGTAAGAGCCACTACTCCAAAATATTACAGTCCCCTTCCACTCAAAAAAACTTGTTTTGCTTATTGTTACTTCACTTGGATGATTGACCTTTACTGTACAAAATGGTGCATGCATGTGCACACTAGACAATTGTTTTTCTCTGTGCTCACCTTAGATCTGAATTTAAGACGTGTACGTACAAGGATGACTTTGTGACATCACTAGTAGTTTGGAAACCAATCGTGATCGAGTATGGAGCGTACTCAAGTGTGATGTGGGAAACAGAACTACTGCTTTGAGAATGGACTTTCAGTGAAATGAGAGACATCTTGTGTCCAGCAGTTACATTTTTGAAATGAAACCTATTTGCTTATTCTTAGATTCAGGGGATCTTTAATATATTCCTCTTTAATATATTCCTCTTCTTTGGCGACTCCTAAAATGAAGCAATTACATCTTGTCATCTTGTTGTTACATGTTTTGGTCACAGAACTGAGAGTTGCTAATCCTAACACGCCGGCTTACAATGTGGGCGCACAAAACACTGATGCATCAAAAAAATGAATCCTTTGAAATGTTTTAGTTTAGAAAAGAACTTCTTAAAGTAGCTTCTAGCGTGTTATCCAGGCCCTCGGCGCTCGATACACACTAGCTGCTCAAGGACAATACCTGTCTGACTGCATTATGATTCCCACACAGTTTAGCTGCCAATAACAGCTCCATCGTATCGTCTACTTCGATTAGAGTATTACTACTGGTTGATATTTCAGCTAAATGAATTTCCTACTTTACACATTGCAATCTACATTTGCTTTTCACTTCTTCTCAATGCAGGAAACGAAAAGCGGTTCTACACATTTCTACGGTGACGTCTGTATTCTGTATGTATGCATACGTTTCTGACACCCCTGTTCCTGCTCCCAGCCCACCCAGGCAGCAGCTAAACAAGGCGTGTGCACATACGCACACACTGTCAGTAAAGGTACATGAACATACAGCTTCACACTCCTCCCTCCCCTCCTTATTCCCCAATGAAAGACAGAAGCCAGCTGAGAGGGAGCGTTAGAGGAGAGAAAGTAATGGACAGGAAGGCAGAGACGGATGACAGTCTTAATTCTCTTCTTCTATCATAAATCTCAACACTATCACCACAAACTGAGCTATCAACTCGTTTAGACTACATTCTGAGGAGCCGGATGGCGATAACTTGTAAGGAATGCACCGGTTCTGTGTCTATGGGGCAAAAAAAGCATGATTTACAGCCCCAGGATTAATGAGAGTATTCCTATGAAAACGGGCAATGTTTGAATTGAAATTCAAATATAATCTATTCTGTATTTGAGATCATTCTTACCATAATAATGCCATAACAAAGTCACACAAACACACACAGTGGCTTTTGTACAACAGGCACATACTGTATGTGGACTGTGTGAAAAGGTTTATCCAAATCAGTGAATTCAAAAGCAACAAAAGACTGATATTGTCAGCATGTTGTAAACAGTCCAAAAAAAAGCATGTTTTCTTACAACTATAAGTCTACAAAGCGACCAAAACAAATGTATTTACTACCTCAATCAACATCTACACGGACTTGCAGCGGGGTATTCAGTCCATGCACATGTGCAGTGCCAACTCACTTTGCATAACCGTTACAACAGAGGCAGAAAGAGGACAACAAGAGGTGGAAATAGGGAAGGACACAGACGGGGGTCATGTTGAAATGATGAGAAAAAGCTGAAGATGCGAGCAAACTGTTGAGACACAGAATTGCTACAAAAGCAACTGGAGGTTAAAGTGCAAGAAATGGTAGAATAGTTGTTAGAATCTGTGGCTGGTGAGAGCTGAATAATCTTTAAGTTGGATTTAAACTTGTTGAAAGGAGTTCACGGCAGTCCCGCATAGGATTTGACATAATAATGTGAAATTTACAGTCCAGTGAGTAAGAGGCTGTGAAAGAGAGAGAGCTACAAAACAACACAAATCTAGCTGCCTAAAGACATCTGAACTACATCAAGTGGACATTGGAACCATGGATTTGTACTCATGTCACAACCAAGCCACATCCGCTGGACAATCCCACTTATATCAACAGGGACAGGAGGCTAAGGCTGCATCCACACTAATACTCTGATCTCCGTCCAGACGAGCGTTTTAGGGCCGTTTCAGAATTAATCTCCGTACATACTACCTCACCTGAAAACGCATATCATATGACCATTCACGTACACTTGGCATGCGTGCGCCGGTGTAAACAGGAAGCAGCGCTGGACACAGGAATTGATGCAAAGCGCTCGAATAATAGCCTGCCTCCTGCGCATGTAGGCAGTAGTAACATTATAAAATGCAGAAGTTAACTGCAGACAGCTGCTAGCAGAGACAACAAGGTCAGCAACGCTCGGAACTTGTTATCCATGTTGAAATTAAACACTGGTGGTCGAGGCTGATGTCTTCTTCCGGAAAAGGTTCGCGTGACGGGGCGTGACGAATCAGGGAAGGACGCGTCATGATCTCGACATTCACTCATGCATGCATTTCTCACACGTACTTTTACCTACACTCACAAACTTACTGCCTCTAGTTTCAGCTCCAACCCCTCTCTCTACCGTGCCTCCATCTGCTCCGGGCCAATCATTTTCATCTTTCCAGTCACAGTATCCATGCCTCCTCCCAGGTTGCACACTTAACTGCGGTCCGTGAAGCATGCTTCCTCTATGCGCTTGGCTTACAATAATACTTGTGACGTCGTGGGTCTTCTTCCACAGTCAGCCCTATTCCGTGAAACTCGTTCACATCCTCCTTTTTCCGTGTCTCCTGTGCTTCAGTCTAATCATCTCTCCCTTTCCTTCCTCATCCTCTCTCTGCACCTGACCTTCCCAAATGTCATGCACTGCACTTCCCTCCCAACATCAGCTCCAATAACTGCCTAAAACCAACCCACGACTTCTTTTAACTCTCCTCCTCCCCCTCTCTTTTCTAGTTCAGTTTTCGCACTGACTGGCCTCTTCCTGTATTGACCGTCTCTCGCCCACTCCCTCTTAGAAATACATCTTCTTTTTTTTCTTCAAACCAGATCAGAGCCCATCCATTGAGCGTAAAGCCAATTTGAGGTCACTGTCCTCTACCCCCAGGATCTTCTTTTGCTGACCAAAGTGACTGCTCTGTTGTTTATTTGGAGTGACGGAGTAGCAGGGAACCCCTGCTACTTGGTCGATCCAAGTGAAAGAGTTTCTCTTCAAACCGGAGGGGGTTGCCTGGGCGACAAGACAAAGGAAAGTTGAAAAAAAAGAGAGAGAGAGAGAGAGTGCATGTTTCCACTCCTGTTCCAGACAGAAGGATGGAGAGGATAGGAGTGGAGTGGAGGGGTAAAGGTAGAGTGGCAGGAGTGTCTGCCCCTCTGCTGCTTTGGGCAATCCATTAAAACGATCCCTCCATTAGACAAATGGGAGGGAGGAGGCCAGAGAAAATGGACCGGAGGGGTACAGAAAGGGTTGACTGATCCAAAGGGGAGGGGAGAAATGAAAGTGGCTAAGAGAGGACAGGCTGTGACCGAGGTGGGTCAGAATCAGGATAAGATATCAGCTGCTACAGACGATGTTTTTATCCACTTGGACCAATTTGGCAGCACCTTTGAGCATTTGGTGGGAACTTAAGCTTAAGTACTTCTACATTTTCTGTGCTTCTCTTTTGCACCTCGAGTCTAAATTTTGCAGACGTGAGCTCTCGGGAGTCTTTTTACCTCGTTAGACATGTTAACTTCCTAAAATGGTGAGTTGTGTGAAAGGTACACGAGAAAGAACGTCAAAAAAGACGATAGAAAAAATGGGAGCACTACAAACTGTATAAAACAAGCATGAAAGCACAAGGCACAAAGGGTGCAGAAGATTTAGAAAGAGCTACTAGAGAGAGTGGGAGGGATTGAAGAGTACAGGATATCATTAGCTTTCATGCCCGACGCAGGTGACTAGCACAGGAAGAATGGACTAAGTATCTCTCCTCCTCTCTCACTCTCTCCTCTCCCACCAAGCAGGACCCATTCTGGAGATGGAAAGAGGGTCTAATAAAAGGTGTGTAGTGTCGGTCCGGCTAGCCAGCTGCTTCACTTGTGTAAGCGAATATTCAACTATAAATTAGCCCCGAGGCTTAGCACTCAAAATAAAACAAATACCGGCTGTTTTTTTTTATTTCAAAATAAAGCAACTGCTTTACTTTTGAAGTGCTTCACAGCTACTAAATGAAGCATAACCCTTTTACCACTTTCGCTACAGTCAGACCTTATTATTTGTGCTACTTACACGGAGTACAAATTAGCGATGCGCCGATACCGATCAGATATCGGGCCGAAACTGATTCAAATAGCTGGATCGGATATCTGTGACAATGGGGCCGATCTATTCAATTCAATTCTATGTGTATATGCTATATACATTATATACTGTAATTTTAATTCCAATTTGTTGCTGCATTAAAAAAGATTTACACATGAATTGCAATTCCTGTTAATTTGAAGGTTTTTTTTTACCAAGTTGATGGTGTACGATTTATTCTTTTATTAATAAAGAGCAATTAAATAAATGTATATCTATGTATTTATCGGTCACACTTTGATTTACAGAGTTAAGGAGCCATGTTTAAGTCAAGCCTGATGTTGCCTTACACATAAAAGAATGATTCCAGTGAGTTCCAAACAGTGAGGCATACAGCTTATTAAATAAACACTTATATCAGATCGATACCCATAGCCCAGGTATCGCTATCGGAACCGAAAAAGTCGGATCGGTGCATCCCTAGTACAAATGTATACACACACACACACATACTTCTATTCTTTCCATATTACTGTTTTTTGTGTGCTGTGCGTTTCAGGTCTAATTGAAATTAATCCAGATAATGAGTGAGTGCCTATAGAATATCCTCCCCCTCTAGATCGAAATCCATTTGGATAGAAATACAATACAGTCATTCTATCCATTGATTTGTGCTATCCTACATGTCATAGCCAAGCTACTATGACAAAGTGCGGGTCGTAGGTCACAGCAGACCGATAAACTCTGCCGATGACTAGTTCACCGTCTGTGGTCTGTCTTTTTAGTCATTTTTCTAATCCAAAATCTCAGTTCTTCCAGGTATCTCCACAAACATACAAACAATAAGCGTGATTTCATTCAAGCCTATACGAAGCTAGAAATATAAGACACAAATTGCTAGACACCCTATAGGCTGGCAGTCGAGGAAGGGCCTTTGTTTGTTTATGTATGTTCAGCTGTTTTTTCTTACTCTCACTCTCCCAGACAGGTAATTCCAGTCCCAACACACAGTTGCTCAGTCTCTCGTGTACACACACGCAGGCACGTTTTGTGTCAGTAAAGATACAGACTTTAAAGGCGGTAAGAGTGGAATTCAGACTGGTACATTATGTGCATTGCATTACATTCATTTCACTGTGGAGTTGAATTGTCTGCCCAAAAGAAAAATAAACACCCGTAGTGACTAAGCTACATCGCGAGTTGCTCAATGAGAGGAATGACTGGGTTCTTAGTCTGTGCATGTTAAGTTATCCCAACATGCAGAATTAATATGAGTAGTCCGTCTGCTCAGGACAGAGCAAAACATTCACTGGGAGGATAAGCAACTATAAGAAATTCCTTTTAAACCCCTCTTTTAATTGAGCCCTTACATTTTGATAGTCAATAATTCAAATTTATGCGACAAAAACTGTCTCGCGATTTGTAGATAGGGAAATGCTTTTCAATTTGTTTCATTAAGAAGTTAAAAAAATATTCCCCAAAGTCCCGCAGGAGACAACTATACCGACCACGCATTTTCCTAACCTGAGGAGCCTGTTAGCTGTGCTGAAATAAAAGCTTTCCCATAGCCCCGCTGAATGTGAAACTCTAGCTGCGCTGTTTCTATGTTGTGTGGTTCACTGCACTGCACTCGCTGTGAGTGCCCTCACATGTATTCTACACCCAGCGCCAGTCCATGCACACTCTCGCTAAGTTTTGCTTGGCAGTGAAGCACAGATATCAAAGTATGGCTTACCCAGATAGTTACTAGTAGAGAACCCCCTACCTGAAACAGAATATGCCCGTCCAGCTCTAAGGCAACGGTGTGTCTGTTCAGCCCAGTCGCACAGCAGTTTGTGAAATAGTCACAAAATTTAATGTATTGATTCGTGTACCTGGACACAAATTTCTAATTTTTTCGTGATGGTCAGCACGAAATCAATTTGTATGTAATCCACGTTATTGTTAACCAGGAAGTATAGAAAACGGGGAACGCAGCGTAGGGAGGGGGTCGGGGTTGATGAGAGGGTCAAAAAACACCGGATTTTCGCCCAGGAGACTGGTGTTCGTGTCACGTGTGAAACCACATGTCAAAGTTAATTATTTGTCACGTAATTTCCAGACTTAAGTTACAGCACTTTTGGAGTTATTTTAATCCAAACCACGATCTTTCCTAAACCTAACTAAGTAGTTTTGTTGCCTAAGCCTAACCAAGTCGATCTATTCCTAAACCTAACTAGGTAGTTTTAATTTGAAAAGACTGGAGTGGAAATTGACACGTGTGTCACGTGTTGCTGGACATTCGTAGGAAAACGCACGAAAAAATACGCTATTGAAAGTCGTGCTGCGCATCACGTGGAAAAAAAGGGAAATCTGTGTCTAAGTACACGAATCAAATAGATTAAATTTCTTGACTATTTCACGAATTGCCTTGGGACTGTGTTGGTCTGTTAAAACAGAGGCCATGGTCATCCTCTTTCCTATGGCGTGACACATTCTATTTTATCATTTAGCTGATTCTCTTGTCCAAAGCACTACATCAGGTGAAGATTTGAAGTACTGTACTATGATTTTAGTATGTGAAAACAAACCTGCATCTTTAACAGCTATACAAAAATATACATAAAATGAACATAAATGTCACTACAAAAATAAATGAGGAGTACCTGTTTTCTCGGCTATCTAGCCATCATTTTGTACCTATGTCTAGTTTAGACAAAGATTGGCCTGTTCACACTGTAAGCCCTGTTACCTAGCTACATCAATATTTGTGTAGTTGACCAAAAGTAGACATGTCACAGTGTCTTAAGAAACACAGTCTAGGTAACTAACTACGCACAGCAGTTCAGTCCGCTTGAGGCTACCCTAGTCCACACCACAGACTGCTGTTGTTCATTTACCTACTGTATGTGCACCGCATCCACACTGCAGCTCTGTGGCAAGCACATAAAACACCCCGTCTAATTAGAATACAACAAATGTGTTCACACATGCACAGACACTTTTGTCATGCCAACCCCAGGACAGCCCCCTCCTTCTCTCAATTTGCCTCCCCGAGGTATTAAACACCTCGACTTCTATACGCGTCAACTTGGTGCTTATGTAAAGATAAAAGTCGAATAAAAGGTGCGATTCATCTAGCTCTGTTTGGTCGAGGGTACATTACCCACATACACACACTCAGTGACAATGACAAGTGGGGACATTTACCTGCCGCCGGGATGCGGTGCGCTCCGGGAACCGAAGGAAGCCTCTGAATGCCGGGAGAGGAGGCGTTACTTCCCGGGGCTCGCTGCTGGTGCTCCGGGTGGATGCTGTGAGCTCCAAGTGGTGCGCAACCGGCACCGTGCTGCTGTGGATGTAGTTGCTGCTGCTGCTGCTGCTGATGGTGGTGTTGGAGGTGGTGGTGGTGATGGTTAGATCCCATGACTCCGCTGCTGGTAATTCCATTGCCATTCCCACCACCGTACTGCTGGTAATACCCAGACCGAGAACGCGATCGAGTCCTTGGGGGCTCCATGGCCATTTGGTGGTGGTGGTGGTGGTGGGGGTGGGGGTGAAGTGGATGGAAGAGAAAAGAGGAGGACGCGGCTGGGGACTGCGGCGGAGAGCCGTTAGTGGATCCGGGCTGTACAAAGCCCCTAGCGCCGCTCTGGCTGTAACTATAGCCCCCGAGTCCTCTGCCCCCCTCCGCGCCCCCGTACTCTGTTCGCTCCGCCGACTCCGCCGCCCCCGCCTCGTCGAATAAATCAGCCCCTTTAGGGACAGGCTCCGGGGTGGAGGGCAGCCGGGGGCAAACTCTGGGCTCCCGAGTTGTTGGCTGTCCAGTGGCTGCGATTGGCATTTCCTTTCGGGGGATTTCCTCTGTTTCTTTTTCTTTTTTTCTGCGTTTTTTCCTTCTCGTTTCCTCTCACAGAAGAAGCTTTTAGTCACTGTTTAAAAAATACAAAGTTGGAGAGTGGCTAACAGTTTAACAGCGCTCTTTGTTACTGTTCACACAAACACTTCATATTAACCCGCCACTGCTTATTTAGACCAGCATGTGTGTGTTCTCACTCTGAGGAAGCTACTTCCCTCAAGTTCGTGTAACGTTACTGAACACGGCGTGATTCCACCAAACTGGTTCAACAACTAACGTCAAACAACGTTGTCTCGTCGAGATATCATCGACATTCTCGTGTTTTTAACTCAACACAACTGTTGCCAAGTGTCGGTAATTTAACTACAAAAATACGGAGCTACTTCCACAGGATACGACCGTCAAATATCACGGTTCACCGGCGACGTTTAAGTTCACAACAACCGAGCGGCGAACACGGCCATGGCTCGGTAGCTCACAGGAGGCTAACATGCTAACGTTAGTGCGCATCGCATTGCTGTGGTAAACACATTATTACACTTATTCTAACCGTACAACAACCGTGTTAGCACACCGGCTCGCTTTATCACAACCGTGTTAATGCTCGGACTGAGTTTAAGGCGACTTTGTCCACTTTAACAACCATTTAAAGTGATTTAGTTTGTCTGCGTAATGTCGTTCACTAGCTCGGCAAGGCAAAGCAACCCCTCCTCCTCCATCGACCCAACACAGAGAAAAAAGCCCGTAGCTAGCCACCCACGCCTCGAATCCCTTTAAATTAGCTTGGTTAATAGTCACAAAACAATAAGGCTTTTAAATAAAACTTACTCGAGGTGATTTCATTGAGTTAGAGTAACCCCGGTAATGTTTTCCCCAACTGGGAAAGAGGCAAACAGCAAAGCGCACAGAGAAAGATAAAAAAGTGCTCAACCTAAAAATTACAAAGAAAAGACCGAGGCTAAAATTAACACAATCTTAAGGAATGACCCCGCCTCTGAGTCTACCGCTGAAACCCGGTCTAATTCCCCTGCCTTGAGTAGTTTTTTTACAACAACTTACCTTCAATGCGCTCTCCTCGACTGTACTCCTGACTCGGATCTGTCGATAATATGGTGAGCCCAGCGTGTGAGTGTGTGCAAATGTGTGTGTGTGTGTGCGCCCAGTGTTCGCTCGGTGTCAGCGTGAAATGTGACAGACCGTCAACGCTCAAGTCGGATTTTCACCAGACACGCCCAATCGATACCAGAAAAACAGAACGCGTCTGTAGTTGCTTTTTAGCGTACGCCTCTCCCACACGTTCACCGAGAACAAAAGAGCACGAAACTATATTTAAAAGTGTTAAATATGATTTGTTTTCACTCACTTTACTTTAGAACCACGAGTTTATACTGATAATATGATTTGGTTGAGGATCGGTAATCGATTATGTCTCCTGGTAAATCAGAAGCTGCGGATAGCAGAGAGGCAGGCTAAAAGGGGCTTTAAATTATTTATTTACAAATACCAAGCCTACCCATTGCAGCTGTTTTCTTCTGGAGCCCGAAAGTTCGCTTTAAAAATAAGTATTCGCTGTGTTTGCAAAAGTCGCGTACAATTTTACAGTGGCTAAATAAATAAGATAGATAAAAAGAAAGGAATTAAAGAGTGACAAACGGGGGAAAAAAAGAGGTTTATGTAGCCCACGTCTGAAATAAATCGGCCTAATTTAATTTTCCCCATAAAAGCTAAATCAGTCTGCTTGTGTGACCTTCTACTTGCGTGCTGGTGAGCCAAATTTCTCATGGTTAGAACAAGTTTGTGCATGTGTCCTCATCCCTACACACATCAGTTGAGCTCCTTATGTTCTTACACTAGTGAGATGTGTTGGAATATGGCAATTTCTCATGTTTTCTAGCAATGAGTGAGGCTAAAGAGAGCACCTATTTTATGTGGAGGGCTGTTGGGTCATAGGTCAGGTTATGGCCTGTATGAATAATGTGTAGTGCTGATATTCTATGCATCATCTGTGTGTGTGGGTGTGTGTGCGTGAGGGGTGTGATGGATGACATGTGAAGGGAAGCATGCATGTGATCTCTGTCTGTCCTCTCTCTCTTTCACACACACACACACACACCTACACCCACCCCAGTCCATCTCACCTCCCATACCATATTCCCTTGGTCTCTCATTTCACACAAACATCAACCCCAACCCATCAACACCACTCCTAATACACACATAGGCTACACCCAACACACACACACACACACACACACACAAACACACACACACACACACACACATTCTCTCCTCATTACACTCCCTTTCCCTACTTTGATGATATGCAAATATCCCTCCCACCCCACCCTCCTCTCTCCTCCCTCCACCCTCCTCCCTCTCTCCCGCAAGCAGCAAGCCTTCACACACACACACACACACACACACACACACACATCACAGACACTCACACACAGGCTAATGCGCTGTGGCAGCGTCCACAGACAGGCGGGGAGGATCAATTTTTCACCCAGTGTGCTACCGATATTCATAAGATAAGGCCACAGAAAAGAGAGGGAGGAGAGAGAGAGAGAGGTGGGGGAAGGAAGGGGAGCCACAGAGATGGGGATAAGGAAAATGGCGAGTGGGTATGATGAAGGAGAGGGAGTCTGAAGAAAGGGTGTGCAAAAAAAAGGGTGAGTGGGAAGCAGAGTGAGAGGAAAGGGGAGGATGAACACGGGTGAGAAAGTAGAGAGGGTGGGGAACGTCTCGTGGGTGTGTGAGAGGGTGGAGGCAGGATGAGTAAGTGGGTTAGGGGTGGTAGGAAAGGGGGATGGGGTGTAGAGAGGGCTCTGGGGGATGGGGTTGGGAATGGATGGGGTGGTAAGGGAAAAGGAGGGATGGTGTGTGTGTGGAGGGGGGGGGGGGGGTATTTTGCTGACGTGCTCTCTTATTGGCTTGTTCAAACGCTGGGGGAGGGGCAGCCACAAACCATACTCTCACCAGCTGTAGGGAAGAGCAGAGAAACAAAGAGAGAGAGAGAGAGAGAGGAGGAGGAGGAGGGTGGGGGGGCAGATATGTGTTTTAATGTTGATATTCTGGTCTAATTAGATTCCTGTCTAAGTGACGGAATGAATGGTGCTGATCAGATAGAACCGGGCGTAGTAGAAGAGGGAGCGGGCTTTGTTTGAGTTGGAGAATTCTGTTTTTAGTGCACATGAGGGGTTCTTGATCTATAATTCAATTTCACTTGAGAGACAGAGAGGAGCAAATTGCCAACGCTGTCTCTCATGGATACATTCAAACTCACATGTATTTGTATTGTGTGGAAAAAGACTGAGTGCCTTCTGAGGAGCAGCTGAATTTCAGATGACACGTCATTGCTTTAATATCTCCGGCGTTACCTAATCATTATGCAATATGTTTTTTTTTAAGGGTATATGTGACAATAAAGACATTTCAAATGATCCATGTGGTTGAAATGTGTTAGCCCAGGTACAAAGTTCACTACAAAAAAGAAACGCATATGGCCATTAATACAGTACGATGTCTACCTACGTGTAAACATATTTAAATGTCTTTAAACATGTCTGTAAAATAAGATTAAATAGAAAGCATGGACAGCTTAGCAAGAGAAATACCATTCCAGCACACACACGGAGGCAGATTGAGAGCCATGTGTTTGTGGAGCCCA
This sequence comes from Sebastolobus alascanus, assembly GCA_916701645.2. NCBI lineage: Eukaryota > Metazoa > Chordata > Actinopteri > Perciformes > Sebastidae > Sebastolobus > Sebastolobus alascanus. Next base: position 924,846 of record CAKAOJ020000162.1, on the reverse strand, counting down.
GCTGAACCCCGCCTGCTAAACCAGTCCGCTGGCTGTGACAGACTGACAGGCAGGGAAATAGAGAGGGTGGTGTGCTTGGTTGTGTGTGTGTGTGTGTGTGTGTGTGTGTGTGTGTGTGTGTGTGTGTGTGTGTGTGTGTGTGTGTGTTTGTGTTAGAAGAGAACACGAGAAGAGAAATTGAGACAAAGGCAGATTGACCAATGCAGCCAGACGCAAAAAAATAAAACAGAAAGGACAGAGACAAACAGGAGAGACATAGCGACATGGAGAAGCATCCAAAGAGAAAGAGAGAGGGACGCATACTGTTGTCATACATGGAGAATGAGAGAGAGAGAGAGAGAGAGAGAGAGAGTAGAGGAAGCCAAGCTTTCTGTGGCTTAGCCAGACTGGAGCGGTGGGACTTGGCTGGCTGTGGACCCTTGGCTTCACTATTAAAGCAAGGAAGAAAAAAAATCACAGTAAAAAAATGAAAAGGGCAAAGAGCTATGCCAAGAATGCACAGGCAAGAAGCAACACATTAGGTTCTTTCCTTCTGCCTGCCTCTCTGTTTCCCCAAGCAGATCTAAACAATAGGTGGGATCAGCCACGAGGACCGAGCGCTCTATACACTCAGAACCCTGCTGAGGTCGACTCTGGAAGTTTGAAACTGTATATGATGAGCATATCACCCCTTTAATATACGTTTTTTTTTTTTATTTGTTTCCTCTTAAGTAGCTTTAAAATCATCTTATGCCACACAGTCTGACTGTCACATATTCTGTATGAGCTTGTTCCAACTTGTCACTGAAGCTATGTGATGTTTACACTGAGTGAAATATTTAAACACAAGAAAGACATGGTTTATGGCTGGTATCTTTCAATCAAATGGTAACATTTAAGATGTCTTGTGTGCATCATTTTATACACATTTTCACCAAATTCAGCCTGACATATTCAGGGCCTTTGCAGTCTCCATTAGACTTTAACATAAAGTTCTGTGGGTTTGATCAGTGTTTCGCTGCATGGCCTGAGTTTGCAGTGACTGAACTAGAGTTACTAAAAAAAGTTAAATTTCTAGATCATTTATCACACTCATCAGTCTACAGCCACCCTAGCAGGCTGTACTTAGGCACTGCGATGCTTTGAGCTTAATGCTAACATCAGCATGCTAACATGCTCACAATTACAGTCATAGATATATTACAATATTACAATGCTAACATGCTGATGTTTACTGTAGGTATAGAGTTGCCGGTGTTCACTAAATTAGTATTGTATCTTAGCATGATAACATATGCTGATTAGCACTAAACAAAAAGTACAGCTGAGGCTGATGGGAATGTCACTGTAGGTATTTGGTCATAAACCAAAGTATTGTACACATTAGAAACGTGACCCTATGAGGGAGCTAGAGGAAAATTCGTGAAATCTCCAGTGAGACTATTCTAATTCATCCTGACGGGGACACAAAACTGGCTTGTCCATTTTCAAAGGGGTCCCTTGACCTCTGACCTCAAGATATGTGAATGAAAATGGGTTCTATGGGTACCCACGAGTCTCCCCTTTACAGACATGCTCACTTTATGATAATCACATAAAGTTTGGGGCAAGTCATAGTCAAGTCAGCACACTGACACACTGACAGCTGTTGTTGCCTGTTGGGCTTGAGTTTGCCATGTTATGATTTGAGCACATTTATTATGCTAAATGCAGTACCTGTGAGGGTTTCTGGACAATATCTGTCATTGTTTTGTTTTGTTAATTTATTTCCCAAAAATATATACATACATTTGCTTAAAGCAGCATATTTGCCCACTACCATGTTGATAAGAGTATTAAATCTAACTGGAATCGAAGCCGGGCCACTGATATAGTGTGCACGCTCTACCAGATGAGCTACTGGGCACCCCCTTATAAAAAACTATGGCGACACTATGGGAAAAGTCAGGGGATCACTGAAGTTAGTATGATTCATACTCTGGAGACCAAGAATATCTGTACCAAATTGGCATGGCCTTCCATCCAATAGGTTTTATTTTTCAGTCTGGACTAAAATGGTGGACCGGCCAATTGACCGACCAACCGTCTTTAAAATGTCAACTTGGCCTTTACTGTTTTGTTAAGCAACTCTTAAAGTTAATGCCAACGCAACAACAAATGGATGCTAGATGTTTAGTTCTTGGTATTTATGGCATGGCATGTGTTAGTATCTGTTGCGAGTGTGTGTGTGTGTGTGTGTGTGTGTGTGTGTGTGTGTGTGTGTGTGTATTTCAAGTGCCGTGTTAGCCATTTGGAGGATTGGCATTGCATATCAGCCCTAAAGAGAATTGAAAGCCGGAGCGGCATCAACACCTGTGTAATTTCTGTTACTGGCACACACACACACACACACACACACACACACACACACACACACAGACACACACACAAACAAAGACCATCCCTCCATTGGTTTCTTCACAGACCATACAAAACAACAAAATATCCCATAATGCAATCTGACTGACCCAGCTACTCACAGCTACTAATCATGTAGTAATAGTCACCATGCCATAATCATATCACTACATAGAGGCATGAGGGGACTTATAGGCTTTGCCAGATTAATAGTGAAAAACAAGGCCTTATTTTTCTGACTTTTCCATCCGCTGATACCCTAAGTAGAGGATTATAGCCTTTAGATCGTCTGACTCCAGAAAGGCCGTCACAGAGGGGGATATTTGTGGAAAAAACACCCCCGAAATGGCTCGCCACACCATGGTGCACCAAAATATCCAGCCGGCTGTGCCAGATGAGCACCAGAGCGGCTTTGAAACAGCAAAGAATGAGATATTTTTTTGGCTCGGTTAGAAAAGCTTAAGCTGTTTCCCTTTTTTGCTTCTGACAGTCTGATGATTCAAAAAGAAGCAAGGAAAAGTCATCCTGAAAACTGATATTTTCACATCGACAAATGCCAATATCAGAGAAGTTCCACACAGGTACCACAAAGTGAATCACCATGTGGTCCTTTGGTTATCTTCATCTGTCAAACGTTTGAAATGCTGCTTGATTTTGTTTACCATATGTCTTGTGTTGCGATGCTGATTGTGTGTATGCAGCTGAGATGCAACCCCAAAGCCATGTCATATTCTGGGCTTGGGGGAGAAAGGAGGATGCCAAGAACTGAAACGTGATGATGAGTGGGTGTGTGAGAGTGAGTGGGGGAAAAGGAAGCCTTCCAAAGGCTCTTTTTTGCTGTGTGTGTGTACTTTCATGTGTACGCACATGTGATCAAGAGTGCATTTATGTGTGGGAAGAAGGAATCCTTCCAGCCGTTTTCTTTCCTGAGCCTCTTCCTGTCCCCCCCGCACAACAATTCTCAAAGCCGGCGTCGGAGGGTTTGGCCTCGGCAAGATCCAACCCACCAGAGGAGACGGAGGAGAGGAGCCAGTGTTTCTCGCTCTCCTCCGAGCTCTGTCTGTTTCCACCACTCACTGAATGTTACTATAAATCCTGTTCACACACAAACATTCCCACATCTCTTCAGCCAGTGTGTGTTGTTGGTGTATCTCATATGACTTGGCAGAAGTGAACCGTGCATATGTGTGTGCCAGTGCGGGAATGTGTGTGTTAAGAGTTTTGGCAGTTTTCTCAACGCAGCCTTACCAAAAGATCCACTGGGAAATGTGGTTTTAACGCCCCCTCTCCTCTCTCCTCTTGTTTCCTTTCTCTCTCCATTTCACAATTACATCGCCTCTGTTTCTCCATGCTCCGCTCCCTCTTTCTTTTTAATTCCTCCCTTTTCTCTCAGTTCCTTTACATTTTCCTCTAATTCAACCTGTGGATTTCCTCGCTGCTTCTCCTTCTCGCTCCAATGACTCCAATCTCTGCTTTTTTGGTGCATATTAACTAGCTGTTCTCTATTAAAATAATGACATCATCATTTCCATAAAAAAACATTGTAAGATGCGCATGCATATAGGCCTCTGATTCAGGATGTAACCCTCCTAGCGCTGTCCACACACAATGAATGCTGATGGAGAGACATGATAGGTTATCCTGTAGGGAAGGCTGGTCAAATGAAATAGCTACTTGGTATTCCATCCCTCTGCAAAGCATGACACACAGGAGAGGGATGCTGGCAAATATGCAAATGATGAAATACTTCATATATTTCATGGCCTTCTGAAGTTCATCAGGAACAGCAATGATACACAGATGTGTTTGTGATGTGCGAGGGCTGTGAAAATGTACTTTAAAACATCACAAATGTTGTACATCTGTATATACTGTATAGGCCTACATGTAACTTAGTACATTTACTCAAGTAATGTACATAAGCACTTGTACTTTACTTCCATTACACTACTACTCCACTTCATTTCAGAGGGAAGTATTGTATTTCTTACTCCACTACATTTATCTGGTGGATGTTGTTACAATTTGAAGAAGTAAAGTTTTACAAAATATGATGCATTGTTATAGATTAAACTACCCAGCAGTGTATGAAGTCATTAAAATTAGTCATAAAACCTTTTCACAAAACTACCTATTTGCATCCGATTCGACTGTTATCAAGCCATTAAATGTGTGTTATAAGTCATTATAAGCCTCATAGATGTGGGCCATTATGAGCCTACTACACCTACTACGTTGTAAAAGTGAAAGCGAAACTTAAAAGCAACACTGTAAAACTGAATGAAACATTTCGTTTTGAACACAAATAAAAAGGCTTCTTTAGGTTTAGGCAACAAAACTACTTAGTTAAGTTTAGGGCAAAACATTGGGTTTTGGTTTAAAATAACTATGTTTCAAAAGTGAAAGTGAAGCTTAACACTTGCAAAGACAAAGACAACTACATGTTGTTGATTTCACATGGGATACAAACCCAGGCCTCCCGGGTGAAAACCCTGTGTTTTGTGTCCAGCACAGACTCATGGCAGTTTGTGAAATAGTCATGAAATTTAATCTATTTGATTCTTGTACACAGGCACGCATTTCCCTTTTTTTTGTGACAATCGAGCAATATACTGTATAATTGGATAATCTGCATTCAAAATAAAGTTTAAAAGAGTAGGCTATTCTAGCAATTTAGCATTGCACTCCTATAACATTGTCAGTCTCACAATGGACAGATTCAGGTGTGCTAACTTCAAATCTCCAGGTGTTTATCATCACCTGAGGACATTTATCAGACTTCACACAGCTCCCTCTGTAGACACAAAAGGCTTCATACAACCTTTTTCACATATGCACTCCCAAACACCTGTAAACAGACTTTGATGTGTAAAAATGGTGGAGTTCCCCTTTAACGTTTTAGAAACAACTAACTAGCTACAACATAAAATGCTACACAGGCTTACAGAAATGCATCTGCAATAATGATGCAAAAATATAATATAACACTGACAAAGGTCGATTTTCATAATGAGCACTTTTACTTGTAATACTCTGAGGACATTTTGCTGCCAATACTTAAGGATTTTTACTAAAAAAAAATGATGCCATCGTTTTACTTATAATGGAGCAATTTTACCTTGAAGTGTTGCTACTTTTAATTAAAGAGACAGTGTTTAGGCTTTGGTGGCATGTAGCGGTGTGGTTGCAGACTGCAACCAACTGAGTACCCCTCCGCTCCCTTTCCAAAACTGCAGTAACGTGAGCCGCCGAGTGCAAAACCATGGTAACCTCGCTCAGAGGCCATTCTTACCATAATAACATTACTTTAGGAGCGACGGAAGTCAGACGGCAGCTGGCAGATGGTTTCCACTCTGCAGCTCATGCTGCCGCAGTTTCACAAGCGTGTCGGAGAACTACGGTGGCCTTCAGGTAACGCAACATGGCGTCACCCATTGGTTTGTGGACTACGGTTTTGAAGCCTCCTGTTCAGCATTTTGGCTGTCGCGATCTTAGTTTTTGGCCATCGCCATCTTGTTTTTTTGCAACCACAAGTGACACGAGAGGGTGGAGCTACAACCAAAGTACAACCAAACGCTGATTAAGACATTTTTAGGCAACCAAAAAGGTTGCAATTAACTTTCATGAACTGAAAACACACTTCCACCACTGTAATTTTCTGCCTGCTATCATGCAGTCGTAATTCTCTTTAGGTCATTCATAAGCAAGAAACTAGTCCCACTGACAGTGATAGGGATCGAACCACACAGACGTTTGCCTGTCTTCAGTCACAGTAACTCGTTCTGCTCTGCAAAGTTCATCAGAGTCCATCTTCTTTGTCCCCGCTGAGTTGGGGCCGGCTACTGTCTCCATCCTTGTCTCGCTCATCTCTCCTCGCCCCTGTCCCTCCCCGGGTCTACTTCCATCACCTATCCCGAGGGGATAACTGCCTCCACACACACGCACACACACACACACACACACACACACACACACACACCTCCCCCTCTGTCTGTCCCTCAACCAACCCGACCTCACCCTGCCTCTCCCTCTGCTCTTTGGCTGCAGCCTCTTTATGTGATGTCATTGAGGAGAAGTACAGCCTTTTTGGTGTGTGTATGTGTGGGAGTATAAAGGGGTGTATGGTGTGAGTCAGTGAGCGGGGGCGTGCATGTGTGTGAGTATGTGACAGTGAAAGAGAGAGAAAGAGAGAGAGAGGATCGACAGAAAGAAGGAAAGAAAGGCACAAGTGTCGGGTTTCTCTTTTCAATTCATAGGCTCAACTCCTTGTTTTTAATCTAGAAAAGAGGGTGAAAACAGCAGGAAAGGAGAGAAGATAGCTGGGAACTTGAGCTGCTGACAGCTGTTTTTGTCCCTTCTCTCCTCACCCCTCTTTCTTTCTTTCTTTCTTTCTTTCTTTCTTTCTTTCTTTCTTTCTTTCTTTCTTTCTCACTCTCTCTCTTTGCAGTATCATGACTGTGTACCCAAAGCATTTGTGTATATACAACTGCCCATAAAATGATGCCTATATTTGCACAGCTTTATATCATAAAGAGAAGACGTGATTAGAGATGCGGCCTGTCTCTTTTTTTCCACTGATGATAGCTTTTCAAATCTTCAAATCACATCTTTCTCTCTACCTGTGACGTCTCACTCACCACATCCTGGTTTTGACTTCACGAGACGCCGACATATCTGCCGTCTAACGGTTTTCCTGTCAATTTTCAGTTCACACACATACGCTCACATATGCTCTCGTAGGATATATTTTCTCACAACGCCAGGCAGCTAAAGTGCAGGCGCCCGTACTGTACGTTAAATAATTATATACCATCATGGTAGGCTACTGTCCAATCTGTGGGAAGCCTGTCTACTTTGGTGAGTGTGACCTCTTTCATTTTTTTACTCTATATGTCTGTCTTCCTCTGTCTGACTGTCTGGTATTTTCTCTCTGATTTTTTAGTCAATGTCTATCATTTACTTGTTTCACCTGAATAGGAAAAAGTATTAACCCCCTGGGACCCGCAGAATCGCAAGCGATCCCGACCGACTTTACTGTCTTTCAGAAGCTGTAGCAGATTTGATTTTGAGGTAGAGGGACCATACAGATGTCATATGAAACTAGAAAACCTAAGGTACCAATCCACTGGTACCAACCATGTCATGTTAGCCTGTCGGGAAGGTGAAATTACGCTCCAAAAGTTAGGCTAAATTTTGGCGAGGAAAAACTGGCATGGCCATTTTCAAAGGGTTCCCTTGACCTCTGACCTCCAAATATGTGAATGAAAATGGGTTCTATGGGTACCCACGAGTCTCCCCTTTACAGACATGCCCACTTTAGGATAATCACATGCAGTTTGGGGCAAAAAAACAAGCAGGTTTTTGCATGCAGTATAAATGTGTTATTTTCGCCTATATTGAAATGGTGTATTTTAATATATCTGCATACTGGGGTTCCTAAACAGTCTTAGAATTACATAAATTGGGTATCACTGTAAAGCTGAGACGCTTGTGGATCCAATGAGCCCAACTGTATCCATGTGATGATATTAGTCCCCATAGTAGCCATTTCATTGTAGTGAGACCATTTTTTTTTTTTTTTAATTTGACCTCACTGTATGAAATGACCTGTGGTGACCTCTAGGATAATCACAGCCTCATGAAACTAGAGACCTAGGGCATTCAGAGGATTGATGGCTTTCCTAGGTAGACTGACAATAAGGGGGTTTCTGAGCAGTTTCCAGAACAGAAGTGCTCGCCATCCAATTGCTGAAAAATGCAATTCTTGCAGAAATCTCTGAATGTCAAAAGTTTTTGTTACCAAATAACAGCATGGCTTTTTCTATGGTGTTCCTCAAGGTCTTGGCGTTTTAATGTTGTATTTTGAAGGGATTATTGATCATTTTTATTAGTTCTAATGTGGTAAAAAATGGTTAAATTTAGCACCAAATCTGTCTAACAAATGGTGTCAACCCAAAAATTGCTGCAACAACTTATGAGACATAATAGAGCATGGGAATGGCCATCATATACTTCTATCATAATGTTCTAAGCCCTTATAAACTTTTACAGTTTATTTTAATTCATTCATTCATTCATTCATTCATTCATTCATTCATTCATTCATTCATTCATTCATTCATTCATTCATTTTTATTTCCGATTCATGACTAGAACAACTTGACACATAGTGCTGAGCTGCATCTTAGATTAATCTTCAGGTTCCCAGCTTTCAGATGATGTACACCACTTCTATGTGACATATACTGCTGACCTGCTACCTCCCCCCAAAGTCCCCCTGTGCCCCCCCCCCCCCCAAAAAAAGACAAAAACAAGTTTATGTGGGTTTCAGAGGGTTAATAAGAAGGTTGTATTCATAATAAAAGTGTAACAAAAGTCACAAAACAGTAAGTCTGTGGGATAGATAAAAGATAGAATGTGTTCATAATATTAACAATATACCTTTCTTACAGTGGATATTATTAACCTGCCAAACACAGGTGCACCTAATAATGTTAACAATGGCTGCATTCCATTTCGATGTACCAGTATTAAGTGCATACTAGCTCACAGTAACATCCTAAATGGAACTGAGATATTGTTAACATTGTTCGTTACACCTGTGCTTTTCCCTCAATGGCAAGTCAATATATGTGATATTCTTTCTGATATGTGCTACAAAGGTTTTGTTTCTTTATTCTTTCTCCTTCTCTTTCAAGCACACACACAAATGTACGCACACGTATCCATGATAACAACAGGATGTGGGTCTAGCCAAACGAGCTTGCATGCTGCTCTCTGGGTTTCCTCCTTTCTGTACCTTCTGTCTCTATTAGTTGAGTCCTCTCCCTCACTCAGATCTAAAAACCAAGTCTGTTTTGTTGTTTATATTTTACAACTAGTTTTACATTTCTATTTGTGAGCTAGCTAAGTTCAAATTCTCTGGCCTACTTATCTCTTTTACTTTCAACGCCACACTCTCTGGTCTATCTGTACTGATGAGAGTAGCCGTCTATATTCAGAACCAGACACTTGAATCTCCCTATTTCTTGTAAATTAATTTAAAAATATTGTTTAGCATTTAGGGGGATCTATTGGCAGAAATGGAATATAATATTAATAAGTGTGTTTTCTTTAGTGTATAATCACCTGAAAATAAGAATCATATTTTCGTTACCTTAGAATGAGCCGTTTAGATCTACATAGGGAGGGGGTCCTTTTCACGAAGCTGGCCGCCATGTTTTTACCGTAGCCCAGAACCAACACATTCTCACTCCCAACTCGTCAAATACCGCCGCTTGGTCAGTACCTCTCGGCATCGGAGACCAACGCATGGGGTACCCCTCTTGCGTTACTTTTGGATGGACCAGGAACGGTGTGTCAATATACGCTTCTTACATGCTTACGTTTCCTTTCAAAATAAACTTCCGTTTTCACAGGAAGTTAGGTTTAGGCAACACGACCACTTATGTAGGGTCAGGAAATGTCATGGTTGACGTTAACTTCACTGACTAGCGACTCACGTGACTCACAGGACTGACGATACTTACGACTCACGTGACTAAAGACTGACTTGAAAAAATAAGTCAACGTTTCTCACGGGACACGAACACGGTCTCCTGGTTGAAAGTCTTGAGTTTGTCTGACCCATCCACCACCACTCCCGTCCGCTCTGAACGGACTCTCACGCTATTAATACTACGTCACTTGCTCCGACCGATGCCGCCAAATTGTCCCACATTTCAGAGAATCAAAGAGTGTATGTGTGCAAATGCAAAATTCATCTGACATTTTGGTTAAATATCTATATATAAAAAGAATATCCCAGCCAGCCTCTCATTAACACAGTCCTTATTTTTCTAGGTGAGAAGAAGAGGTCCTTAGGGAGGGACTACCACCCTCTGTGTCTCAAGTGTCAAAAGTGCAACAGACAGCTCACAGCTGGACAACATGCAGAGGTATACGTGGACAATGATTGAGGAAATATATGAGGATTCTTTTAAGTAATTAAATGAGTGAATGAGAAGGACGATGCACTAAATATGCTCTGTTGATTGTGTTTCAGTATGATGAGAAGCCATATTGTTCACACTGCTACCTGAAGATGTTTGGTCCAAGAGGTATGGCCGTCCCACTATGAAAGCGCGCGCGCACGCACACACACACACACGCACGCACGCACGCACGCACGCACACACACACACACACACACACGCACACACACACACACACACACACACACACACACACACACACACACACACACATACACATGCAATTTCTGAATACTTTTGTTCTCTGTGTGAATCTTTCTTGACAGGTAACAGGTGACTGGTGTCAGCGGCCTCGGCACAGTGCAGCTCCTTCATAGACACCAGACTGAGCCAACATGGACAAACGATGACATACAAAAGACACGCGGGGCCTGGTTGTTGGCCAAAAATAGAGTAAATAAATAAATATGAATGATCATAGTCAGATATCTGCCAGGCAGTCCATACACTGAATCCAATGTGACTGTTATCAGGACATTAAATAGCCATTATCAGCTGCTATAATCACCATAGATGTGGGTCATTAGGAGCCTTCTACGCCTACTACATTGTAAAAGTGAAAGTGAAACTTAAAAGTAACACTTTCTGACATGTTGTAAAACTGAATGAAACATCATGTTTTGAACACAAACAGAAAGGCTTCTTCAGGTTTAGACAAAAAAAAACACTTAGTTAAGTTTAGGGAAAAACATTGTTTTTTGGTTAAAATAACTATGAACACAAAGAAAACTACACATTGTTGGTTTCACACAGGATGCAAACTCTAGTTTCCTGGGTGAAATCCCTGTGTTTTTTGTCCCCGACCTCCAGCCCTTGTGGAGTTTCACACTGTCTATACAACAGCGCATGACTTCCGTTTCTGCTCCTGTCATAATTATGGTCGCTAGAGGTCGCTGTTGTGTTCTTTTATTCCTTCTTTCGATGATCCACCATGTCAATAGATGATAAAACCTACTAGTTGTTGCATCTATGGGGCTTATAGCGACTGATAACGCCTAGCCTGAAAACAGTCTAATCGGCTGATCCACTCTAGTTGACTATCATTTACACCTCCACAAAATTAGCTATTTATAAATGTGTGATGACCACTTGGTGCCATGTGTATGTGATTGTTCACTTTTATAATGTAAATTAATTTAGCATGTAAGTCAGTATTAATAAATGCATTTTGAAACATGCCAACATCAAACCCTGGTGGATGTCTCAGTCTCTGTGGTGGACTTTGTAATCAGTAGCTAACATGCTCATATCTGGGCACGCGGGGCAGATGTATTCGCTCACAAACTAACAAATACTCTAATCACAGACAACACACATGCACATAAAATAAAATGAGTTGAGCTATAGGGTTCTCCCTCTCTCCCCCATCGAGCAGCCAGGGGAAAGGAGAAGGAAGGAAGGAGGAATGGATGAGGGTGGTTGCTGTTGGCAGGGTAAACCAGATCTTATGCCAGCAGAATCTGCTGGAATGGGTGCCACGGTGAGGCAAAGACAGATCTCACACACACACACACTTACACACACACATGCATTCATGCACACCGCTGCCCCTGAAGCAGTGTGCCTTGACTGCTGCAGGGGCTTGTCACCCAGTGGTGGGTGAAGTGCATTGACACACACGCATAGAGAAAGAAGTGTGCTGATGTGCTTCCCTGTAAAGTGTCATGTGTCACACGAGTGACATTTCAGGTATTTGCCCTTGAAGGATAGAGGGATACAGAAGTAAAGGGTAGAGGAGGCAGAGACAGTATGGAGAAAGGTGATGGACAAAGGGAGAGAGGGCTGATGGGATTATTTTAACGTCTAGCAAAGAGCTAGCAGAGGGATTCTGTGTGTGTCTCTCCAGCATGTCTTTGAACCTGTCCGTCTCCCTCTCATCCCCCCAGATCCCTCCTTCATCCTCCCTCCTAACTCACCCTCCTCCCTCCTCCCTCCATGTCTCCTTCACCCCCTAACCCCCTACCTTGATAGATCACATGACTGCTGTGATACCAGCTGGCTGGCTGCTCATTTGCATGTGTTTCAGCTACATTCTCTTATTAGGGAGAGGGGTGGTGGTGGTGGTGGTGGTGGTGGTGGAGAGGCCGAGTTATAGCTTGAGAGGGGCTGAGGGTTAAGGGGGAGCGAGGTGCTGTGGAGAGCGCTGGGTGATTGAGGGGCACCGTGAGGACTGAATGAAAAGAGTAAGAGACCGTGGATTTATAGGGGAGACAGGAAGAGAGAAGGGAAAGTAAAATAGAGGAACAAAAATCCCTGCATTAAACCTGGCAACGCATTGCATCTGGATTAATCCACCATGGGTCCAAACTGAGTGTTGCTTAATAGAATTTATCAGTATCTTTCCATGTGGTGGCTGCACCAGAAAAAGGCCAATTTGTAGCCCCAACCTTAAGTTCAATGAGTAGGTCAGGAATTATTAGGCTACTGCTGGCCAAATATTAGGAATGATGACACATGATGAGGAACAGATAAATTAAGGAGTTTACATCAGAGAAAAAAAAAATGAATGAATGAAGTATGTTTCTGAGGAGGGGTCACTTTGCGTGGGACTCAACTCTTTGCACTTGACTTCATTTGTGCATCACTGTCGACATCTAGTGGCCATAAAAGTTATTGCTACATTTCAAAGGAAGGCAGGCAGTGACATGAATGAATAGAAAGGCATCAGTATACTTGAAGTTTATTGAACATTTTGAAGTATGACGATCACAATACAATTATTGTTTGTGTAACATAGCGTTGATTTTGATTATTAAAGTTTAAACCACATCTAGTAAAAAAAGTCTGCCCACTACCTTAAAGCTGGAGTAGGCAGATTGGAGCAAATATGATAAAAAAAAAAAAAAAAGTAAATTATAAAACGGACACTATATCCTGACAGTAGTGCATGAGACAGGTAATCAGAAAAAAATCATGTGTTTATCATCTGTTTCCTCTGGTGTCCTCCGGTGCTCCTAATGGCATCTGCAAGATTTCACAGACCGGAGGAAAACAACCAATCAGAGCTGAGCTGGCGCCTTGCCATCTCTGAGCAGCTGTCAATCACTCGCGAACTCCAATCAAACGGTCAAACTGGGCAGCGCTGATCAAATATGAATCAATATTCTGTTACTGTAATGCCTATTTCTTGCATAAAATGTTTTCAAAAACGTGTTGTAATGTACTGTTTAGCTGAAAAATGAGAAAGTTTGCGACCCGGCCGGCATGTTGAGATCAAAAAAGTAAAGAAAAATAGATGAACAAAAATTAAAATTCGATATCATTTAATTTTATATGTCCTATTTAATTATTTATTTATTCTTGTATTTATTCATATATTTCAGCATTTATTTATTTTTATTTATTTATTTTTCCATGTATTTATTTCTGTATTTATTAATTTATTCTTGTATTTATTTATACATTTATTAATGCAATTTTCTTTTATTTATTTATTTATATTTATTATTCTATTCATTTATTCTTGTATTTAGTTATAAATTTATTTATGCAATTTTCTTTTCTTTTTTATTTATTTAATAATTTATTTATTTCAGCATCAGCAACAAAATACACGTGAAGGTAGACACAACTTTTATTTATTTATTTCAATATTTATTCATTTATTTCCATATATATTTCTATTTATTTTTATTTATTTATTATTCCATGTATTTATTTCTGTATGTATTCATATATTATTGTATTTATTTATACATTTATTTATGCAATTTTTTTTATTAATTTATTTATTTATTTATCAACTTATTTATTTATTATATGTATTAATTATGTATTTATTTAAACATTTATTTATGCAATTTATTTATTTATTTATTTATATTTATTATTCTATTCATTTATTATTGTATTTATTTATACATTTATTTATGCAATATTTCTTTTTTATTTATTTATTTATTTATTTATTTCAGCATCAGAATCAGCAACAAAACCAACGTGAGGATAGGACATTCAGTTAGCTCACCTAGTAGAGGTGAGCTAACTGAATGTCACCTGGTAGATGTGAGCTAACATAAAATTATTTATTTATATATAAAAGTTGATAATTAAACAGGAAATATGAAATTAAATGGTATTTAATTCTAATTTTTTTTAATCTATGTTTTCTTTACTTTTTGGCTGTTTTCACCTTGATTTGACGGAGGCAATGACGGTTGCGGGCGAGAGGATGACGTGGAGAAAAGGTGCCTGGGCCGGATTCTCTGTGACAAGTCTTGATGGGGCGCCTGCTCTACTAGGCGAGCTAACTGAATATCCTATCCTCTCAATTTTCTTTTCTTTTTTATTCATTTATTTATTTATTTCAGCATCAGCAACAAAATACACGTGAATACGTAAACACGTGTATTAATGCCTATTTTTTATTGTACAATTAGTTATTAATCAATTAAATCCTATTGCTGACGTCTTTGAATTGTGGGAGTTCGGATTTCACAAGCAGCACTTGAATGCATCTTCAGCCAACGGCGTTCTTTTGTGGTGCGCATGCGCAGTGAGCCAACTAGGAAGCAGAGCAGAGCCGACTATCTTGACGGATTATGTGGACATATCGATGAAGGAAGCCGCTTTCGAATAATTTATTTGGGGTTTATTATATTCTCGC
This sequence comes from Sebastolobus alascanus, assembly GCA_916701645.2. Taxonomy (NCBI): domain Eukaryota; kingdom Metazoa; phylum Chordata; class Actinopteri; order Perciformes; family Sebastidae; genus Sebastolobus; species Sebastolobus alascanus. The sequence continues at coordinate 909,831 of CAKAOJ020000162.1, read as the reverse complement.
GGAAAGAAGGGAGACTCTTGAAAATGGAAGGCTGACAGCTTAAATGAGAGTCAGTGTCATTTCATGTACATATACTTGTATGTATTAAAAAACTGAGCGACAATGATGTCAGAATGCGACCCGACAGAGACAGAGACCGGCGAGCCCGGGCTGGTCACCGGAGCAACAGCGGTGGCCGCTTCGGAGTGTAACTTTCACTCCTCGGACCCTCCGAAGGTATTATTTGACAGGAACGGGATAGGTTTGGGACTTGTGGCGAGCCCCGGGGCCGCCGTTCGTATTTCGGACTCCTGTGAAAGCGTCCTGACCGAGCTGGAGACGGACGGCTCCGGCGAAGAGGCGCTGTTGTTACCGTGCTTAGCAGGAAGCTCGTCGTCTCCGCGGGGTGTACGAGAGAAGCGGAGCAGACACAGCTCGTCGTCGGATAAAGACACCCTGGCCTCCCCAGGTAAATTGTTTTGGATCAATGCTTTTTGAGATCTGATGAAAGGAAGTACATAAGTGGGCAGTTAAGTTAGGGAACCAATGCTCAATGATATGTCTTGAGGAACATATGTTTTTTTTTTTTGTCGCATATGGTTCAGTCAGTACAAAATGACTGACTGATTACAGTTAGGTGTTACTGATAACTGGCAATGCAACGTGGTCAAAACGTTGTGATGTCATGCAAGAGTTAACCATTTCACTGTGGCTCTCCACTGGGAGCCCTTCAAGGGCCCCTGGAGGGTCTTGGGCCTGATTTAGGGAACCAAAGCGTTGGATATTGATAGGATATTACGCAATAACTTGTTGCCCCGGCACATTAGTAAAGTACCCAGTTTCTAAGCAAACAAACAACTCTTTTAATGTTACGGAAACTACCCATATACATTCATGTTACATTGAAGGCGTTAAAGTGGGGGGGGGTAGGCAGAATATTTTTGGCATCATTGGGCAAAAAATTCCATAATAACCTTTCAGCATATTGTAATTCTAGTGTTCGGAGAGAAAACTAGACTCTTGCACCTCCTCATGGCTCTGTTTTCAGGCTTTAGAAAATCTAGCCCGTGATGGGAGACTTTGACCAATCACAGGATATTTCAGAGAGAGAGCGTTCCTATTGGCTGTTCATTCAACAGAGGCAGATGAGAACACTCGCAAGCTCCGATCAAACGGTCAAACAAGGCAGCGCTGATCAAATATTAATTAATATTCTGTGACTATAATCCCTATTTCTCACCTCAAATGTTTTCAGAAACATCTTGTAGTGTACTGTAAAATGAGACCGTTTGTTCCGGCTGGTGGGCGGTGCTTGGTATTTCCTCAACTGATCTCAACATGGCGGCCGAGTCACAAACCTTCTCATTTTACAGCTTAACAGTACACTAAAATATGTTTCTGAAAACATTTTATGCGAGAAATAGCCATTATAGTAACAGAATATTGATTCATATTTGATCAGCGCTGCCTAGTTTAACCGTTTGATCGGAGTTCAGGAGTGATTGACAGCTGTTCTGAGACGGCAAGGCTCCAGCTCGGCTCTGATTGGTTGTTTTCCTCCGGTCTGTGAAGTCTTGCAGATGCCATTAGGAGCACCGGAGGACACAGAGGCTCATGCACTACTGTCAGGATATAGTGTTCGTTTTATAAAAATAACTTTGTTTAATCATATTTGCTCCAATTCTACCCACTGCTGCTTTAAATTTGTATTTGCATGGAGATGGAGTCTGTACCCTATCTGTCTACCCTGTGTGTGTTTTACAGTCAGCTGATGCAATAAGTGCATGTTATCATCCCTGTGGGTGATATGAGCTGGCACTTTCACCTGGTGACATGAACACTACATGGAAGTCCAGCCATGAGTAGAGTTCATAGTAACTGTAAAACGTCCTCACTGTAATTAGAGATGTTCCGATACAATTTTTTCCTTCCCGATACCGATTCCGATACCTGAACTTGCACTATCGGCCGATACATAGTAACGATGCGATACCAGCGTGATAAATATAATATCTTCGTCACTTTTCGGCTATCTTTGTGGAATTTATATCATCATTGGATTGCGGTTTCCAACGTTTGCTGCTGCAGTTCGTCCTTTTTTGTCCCGTTTGCCTTGGTGAAGTCGTCGTGCTCTTTTGCATGATGCGTTATTTCAAATGTTTTATAAGATTGCTGTTATTGAAATTGGAATCACTAGTTCCACGCCTCAAAACAGAAGCCTTACATACTGTACATATCGCCGTTTTACACACTAGCACCGCCCTGTTGTTGTTTGCTATCGTCACGTGACAAACTACCTGCAGTCAGTTCTTCTTCGCTGCTCTAAAACAGTAGTCGCCAGTGGCAGCCATGATGATACATCCATGGTGAGAGCACAGTGAAGGCTACTGTTTTGGAGCGGCGAAGAAGAATTGATTTTCAGTTAAAAAAGTTGATTTTAAATTATGATATCGGATTGTTGCATAGACTGGAGTACTCGCCGATTCCCCGATCCCGATTTTTGGGCAGTATCGGACACATTTCCGATACTGGCATCGGTAGAGTTTTTAAAAATGTCCCAGTGTTAATGCCAATTCAGATCAAGCCGTTCTTTATGCAGATGTCTTCCTCAATATTTGTGTAGATTCAAAAAGGAGGCAAACCGAATCTATTTTTTTTGCCTGTGTATTTGTGTACTTACATATTTGCAGGCATCACTTTGTTTTGAACTATAAAAAGAAGAAAAATGGTATAGTGGAAAACAAAGAAAAGGTGATCTAGTCACCATGGAAGCAGCACACATTCTGACTTAACTACTAATTGGATTTGACACCACTCCCCCTCATACCACCCACCTCATCATTTTGTTTCCTTTCATATTCACTTCTATCGGTCTCTCTCTCGTTCTGCTGAGATCTATTGTTTGACCATGTTCTATCGGGGCCAGAAATCTAGGCCAAAGGTAGACACGCTGAGCCTGAAATCGCAGGTGTTAGTGTCCCATTTCCTCTAGCCTTTTAGAAAAACGGTGTTCAGGTCTAGAATTACAAAACCGTTTTTATCCAGTGCATTTCAAACTAGGAGATACATTCTACTTCCTCTATTCAAAACCATGCAAGTCCTTCCTGCTCAAATTTACATTGATATAATCTGCATTGCTCTTTTGGTTCACCTCCTGTTTCTACTGTCTTCTTTCACCAGTGTCTATGAGTACTGCACTGCAGTGTGCAGGAAGTAATGTGAAATGGTCTTATTTTAAAGTTCCGCAAAATATTGAAACATTTAATCATGGAACTGTCTAAGCATAGGACAAAGATCTCAATAAGTAAATCACTAATGAATCAAGAATATGAGCTTGCAATGACTTAGATTTGACCCCCTGAGACCGCGATCTCGACTGACTTTACGGTCTTTCAGTGGCTGTTGCAGGTTCAGTTTAAAGCTAGTGAAGGTCCAAATATCATATGAAACCAGAAAGAAAGGGAAGGAGGCTAAATTTTGGCGAAGAAAAACTGGCATGGCCATTTTCAAAGGTGACCTTTGACCTCTGACCTCAAGATACGTGAATGAAAATGAGTTCTATGGCTACCCACGAGTCTCCCCTTTACAGACATGCCCACTTAATAATAATCACATGTAGTTTGGGGCAAAAACCATGCAGTTTTTTGAATGCAGTATAAATGTGTTATTTTCACCTATTCTAAAATGGTGTATTTGAATATTTCTGCATACTGGGGTCCATAAACAGTCTTGGAATTGCATAAATAGGGTATCACTGTAAAGCTGAGGCTCTTGTGGATCCAGTGATCCAATGATTTCGTGGTTTTGATATCAAAGGTTTTTGATACCAAATCACAGCATGGCTTTTTCTATGGTGTTCCTCAAGGTCTTGGTGTTTTCATGTGGTATTTTGGAGGGATTATTGACAGGGTTGGAAATTAGCACCAGCCACCAGCCAAATGCTGGTAAAATATGCAAGTTGCTGCTAGATTTGCTTCACTCACCAGCCAAAAAAACAATGGTAATCTATTGGATGGCTGGTAGGTTTTGGAATCCACCAGCCACAGTGGCAAGTGGGCAAAAAAGTTAATGTCAAACCCTGATTATTGATAACTTTATCAATTCTCGAGTGGCAAAAAGTGGTTAAATTTAGCACCAAATCTGTGGAACAAATGGTATCAACTCAAAAATTGCTGCAACAACTTATGAGACATAATAGAGCATGGGAATGGCCATCATATACTTCTATCATAATGTTCTAAGCTCTTATACATTTTCACAAATTATTTTAATTCATTCTTTCATTCATGTTTATTTCCGATTCATGACTAGAACAACTTTACACACAGTGCTGAGCTGCATCTCAAATTAGTCTTCAGGTTCCCAGCTTTCAGATGATGTACACCACTTCTATGTGACATCTACTGTTGACCTGCTATCTCCCCTAAAGACCCCCTGTACCCCCCTAAAAAAGACAAAAATGGGTCTATTGTGGGTCTCAGAGGGTTAAAGTTGTCTTTAAAGTTCAGTGTGGCCACACGTCTTTAGCAGTGAACCTTTTCAGAGTGCAGTGTTGCGACATCTCACACACTGTGTGCTCTGCAGGTCTGCAGGTCTCTAGAGCTCTGAGTGAGCTGCACTCCTGCTGTGAAAAAGCTCTGCGGGGCCCGTTGACTGACCGAGGGCTCGAGAGGCGGACATTAAATTTGCACAAATTTGCAAATATGCAAAAGGAATTTGTGCTGGCAAACACACAGACAGACATGCAAACACTCTGCAGTCCAGTACAGTGCATGATGATGATGATGATGATGATGATGAAGAGGGAATTTGGGAGAGAGGAATTATACATGTGTATTTACTTTCACTTCAGCTTTCAATGGGGTGAAAATAATGGGAAGAGAGAGAGATTCCTGCCTCCTGCAGTCACACTGCACAATGACATTATCAATGACTTTCATCAACAGTACAATCCAGTGCAAGCATACATCCATCATCAGGCAAGACAGCTGAATAAACACACCGAATCTATTGTTGGAAATTAAACGATGAAGATAAAATATTGTGTCAGCTCTGTCTCACACAGAGAAATAGAGTTGTAAATCAGAGGCGCCCCGCAGTACTTTATCACAATCTATCTTTAGGTCTGTGTTGACGCCATATTATTTCTATATTAAAATCAAGACAGAGCTGTTGAAATAACAATCAGCTTCCCTGCAGACCACCAGAAATATACCTTCATGCTGGCCACACTTCTTCTGGCAGGGTAGCATAAATAATAAATAATAACTTGCTAATTGTACATCTATCAGAAGACCTTCCAGCTTCAGGGGGGTTGCTGTGGACTGCATAGTAGCCTAACTCAGGGAAATGACCCGTCTCATACGAGTTATTCGGGCAATCTCGGAACCCACTGGCTTCTGTAGCCAATGGGCTGTTAAAGCTGCAGTGGGTAGAAATGGAGCAAATATGATTTAAAAAAGTTATTTTTATAAAACGGTCACTATATCCTGACAGTAGTGCATGAGACAGGTAATCTGAAAAAAAAATCATGTGCCTCTGTGTCCTCCGGTACTCCTAATGGCATCTGCAAGATTTCACAGGCCGGAGGACAACAACCAATCCGAGCCGAGCTGGGGTCTGCCGTCTCTGACCAGCTGTCAATCACTCGTGAATTAAGATCAAACGGTCAAACTAGGCAGCGCTGATCAAATATGAATCAATATTCTGTTACTGTGATGCCTATTTCTCGCATAAAATGTTTTCAGAAACATCTTGTAGTGTACTGTTTAGCTGTAAAATGAGAAAGTTTGTGACCCGGCAGCCATGTTGAGATCAGCTGAGGAAATACCAAGCACCGCCCACCAGCCGGAGCACTGTGGCCTGTGATTGGACCAAAGTCTCCTGTCACGGGCTAGATTTTCTAAAGCCTGAAAACAGAGCCATGAAGAGGTGCAGAAATTTTGTTTTCTCTCAGAACACTTGAATTACAATATGCTGAAAGGTTATTATGGAATTTTTGCCCAATGATGCCAAAAATATTCTGCCTACTGCAGGTTTAAGAAAATACATAGTTTGAATTTGACTCTAAACAGACTATGATAGGACATTTTAATGTATTTGGTCAGGTATAGATGGGTCCACAAAATCATCCCGACATGTTTGTACTTTTTAAATAATCCAGATACCTGATGTCATTTTGGCATAGCTCTCCATCCTTCTATTCTCCCCTTCCTTCTTTTTAATTAGCTTCTCTCTCAGCCCCCCTTCAAGTGAGTTAGCCTCAAAGCTATCTTTGGTTTCTTCTTATCTCTCTGTGACAAATGGCATGTTAACTGTCCTCCCGTCCCTTTGTCCATTCTTCCCTTCCTGCCTGTGCCTGTCCGCTGCATCCCACTGTGACTTTAGTGTGACTGATACCGAGCATATGGAGCCTCTCTGTCAGCTGACTGTTCTGCCCCGTGTGAGTAGGCGACGGTAGAACGTGTCATGTCATATGATTGGGCCTTCATCAAATGAATAATTAGCACCCATCAGAGAGCAGTCTGATCCAGAGAATTATTTAAGAACTGCAAGGTGATAGAAAATGCCATTTAATGACGAGTGGCAGATTCACACATTCAGCTCTGTCGCCTCACAGGAAGAAGGTGCTGGGTTTGAATCCACTGACCCACTGGACCCTTTGTGTGTGCAGTTCTCTGTGCCTGTGTGCGTTTCATCCCACAGTCCTAAGACATGCAGATTTGATGAAATATTGTTTCTAAATAGCACACATGTGTGAATGTGTGTATGATAGACTAGCGACCTGTCCAGGTTGTACGTCACACGTCTCACCCAGTGAGTGCCGGGAACAGTTCCAGCGTCCCATGACCCCGAACAGGATAAGTGGTTTAGAGATGGATGGATGGCTCTAGTTGCCTCTCACATACAAACAGTGTGCATGATAGGACACACTGGAATGAATAGGTGGGTAATTCTAGGAGAAACAGTAGATGGAAAAGATTGACCTGTAGATAGGCTTCCAATCTTATAGACATTATTTGGATTAAATGATCAATTTCAGTACATTTTGTGCATACATAAAAACTGATCTTACTACAATCTTCTTTTTAAAAAAATCACTTTTAAAAACTAGAGCAGTACCATCTTTTTACTTTTAAATAGGCTTTGCAAAGATGACAGATTGTTTTTCACTATCATTCATCATACACAGATTAAAATCGGCAATCGGCTCCTTTTTTATATGCTATGACTGCTTGTTAGCAGTGACACCTGTGGCAGTTAAGTCAGCGACAATCAGCGTCCTGTTGCTTGTGCTTGCACTACGTAGACGCGAGCGAGCGTCGGTCAAAACAGTTAGGCGACACACACAAGACTGAACTTGATTGACCGCTAAAACCACAATATCACTATATATATTTCACATGCTTGGCAGTAATGTTAGCTTACCAAACGAAGGTCCCTCCATGAATCGAAGGCCCTGCCGATGTTGATACTATCCGTGATCCGTACTATATTGACCGTTGTCAGAAGGCCCAGGGGAGACACCGTAGTTTTGGTCTCCTGGGTCAAAGTCAATAACGTTACTCGCTCCAGAGTTAACCCCCGTCACTTCAGTCAGCAGCAGGGAAACAAGACACGGGAAACCTCCGTTGGTCTTGAGGAGCTGCAACATTTATTTCTGCACAAACTGCATCTTCCACTGAACATTCACTTGATTTTCTCAAAGCTAAACTAACTCTCTTCTGCTCCGCTGCTCGCTCGTTTTCTCAAACACTCGCTGCCGCTCTCTCTCTCTTGCTTCACCACTCACTTCCCACGTGCACACACACTCTTCGCACTGGCTCTGCTATACTCCCACAACACTAGTTTTCCTCCGACGTCGGTCACAATCATGTTTTGCAAGACGGGCTTCACCAGACACAGATTTTTTTGTGCTTGCGTGGAGTTCGTGTTTGAGTCTGAGTTCTGGTGGGGGCTGGTCGTTCGTTGGTGTTAGCGGACTCCATTTCTAACCAAACATTAGCTATTGTTGCACACTGTTACCCCTGTAGCGGAGCTGAATAAAGGCACTCGCGAGCACGAATGACATCACATCCGTTGGATTTTCCCGGAAACACAGGCCGGGTTCTTCACATTAAAAGCAGCACACATAAAAAACAACAACAAATGTTTATACATGTAAAAACTTACATACAGTTCCTTTAACTGATTGATATTAATTTAACACCGTCGCTTAGAAGTGGCATAATGATACAGTGTCATTGTTCCATTCTTTAAGAAAAGCCGTTGCTATTTTACTGTAGCAATGTCCGATTGCCCAAAATGTAAACATGATTATTAATCTGAACGTTTTATTTTTCCTATTCTAGGTGCCAGCAGTGGAGACTTCAACCATTTCCCTGACGATCCTGAGTTTGCAGATATTATCCAAAGGGCGGATCAAGCTTTCGAGAACGGCGTCTTTCCAGAGAGGATTTCCCAGGGTTCCAGTGGGAGCTACTTTGTCAAAGACCCAAAAGGGGTAAGGAGGGGATAGGGGACCATGGGGCCTTTACTGCCTCGTACATTAGGCTTTTTTGTTATTAGTTTTAAGAAAGCTTTATATATTCACTTTCCTGATTAATTTTTATGCAGCTGGTGTTGAAAGTGTAGCTAGTGATTAAATGTTCTAGCTTTTTGACATTTAGCTTACTGTAAGCTCCCTACAAAGTGTTTCTACATTACTCTTGACCAGAGTCGAGCTGCTGAGAGCGGTGAGGTGAGTTGGAAAGATCACAGGAGGAGGAATCCACAGTGAAGACTCGCTGAATAATGCAGCCAGCGAAGCTCGCATCGATAACAGATAGCCAGCTTGCATGGTTAGCATCAGATTAACAAGTTTAATATACACTGCAGGGAAAAGATATTGATCTCTAACTTGTTAGCGGTGTCTCTGTCACTTTGCATTTGTTGCTTAGAACTTTACATGTGGTTCTTTAATCGTGTTCTTTAAAGGTCCCGTGAAATTAAAAATGACTAGTTTGTATTGTATTCTGTATTCTCCCATAGTCTGCCATGTGTGCCAAATGTATGTCAAAATGCATTTTTGATATCTTTATCATTTTATTTTCCTTCTACAGAAAGTCATCGGTGTTTTCAAACCAAAGTCAGAGGAACCTTACGGTCACCTGAACCCCAAATGGACCAAATATTTTCACAAGGTACATACAATGTGGCCCCGTTCAGAACTGGCATTGACATGCGTCTTGGGTGATCCGATCACAAGTGGGCAGCTCTAACCCGTCTGTTCACACCTGGCATTAGAGCGTCTCCACATGCGTCTCCAGTGACCACTTGTGATCGGATCTCACTTCCCCGCTCTATATGCAAATAAACATGTACATCATTTCTGTTTGGAAAGATCAAATGCGTTGTTGTTTTTCACCAGCGGGAGACAGCAGTAGTTATATCCCACATGCTAAAAGAATGTGGCCATATGCGGCCCAGACCACCTCCGAATGTGGTCTGAGCGATCGGATCTCAATTTGAGTGCATTCACACTTGTACTTAGAGCTGTCCACTTGTGATCGATTCACCCAGGACGCATGTTAATGCCAGGTCTGAAGAGGGCCTTTTTGTCACACACGTTATTTGTGTAAACAATCTGAAGGAGTATAAGCAGACATTTCATAACACTCTAAACCAGGAGATTTGTTTTTTTAAACAGCTTACTCAAAGTTTCCTGGTTGCCCTCTCTCTCTCTCCCGCTCTCATAGCTGTGCTGTCCGTGTTGTTTCGGCCGAGGCTGCTTGCTGCCTAACCAGGGTTACCTCTCAGAAGCTGCTGCCTCACTGGTTGATACCAAACTCGGCCTGGGAGTGGTGCCGAAAACCAAGGTGGGGCCTCTGAGTGCATGCACGTTGTTGCATTTTTTGTATTTGCAACATGCCATCACAGTTTGACTGAAACCAGACTAAATTCTAAACTCCTGTAAATGTATTGAAACAGAATATTCGGTTAACACCTGAATGGACCGGGATGGAGATGTGAGATTTGTATGCCTCAACGCCAGTGACAGTCGTGGCCGGAGGCATTATGTTTTCGGGTTGTCTGTACGTCTGTACTTCCGTATGTTTGTATTTCTGTACGTCTGTATCGTGAACGCGATATCTCAGGAATGCCCTGAGGGTAATGCTTCATCTTTGGCATAAACGTCCACTTTGACTCAAAGATGATGATTAGATTTTGGTGGTCAAAGGTCAAGGTCACTGTGACCTCATGTTTTTGGCCATAACTCAAGAATTCATATGCTAATTATGACAATTTCACACACATGTCTAACAGGATAAAATGATGTAGTGATGACATTTTGGACAGACATGGATGTAAACTGCAACTTGACTGGTTGGCGGAGGCATACAACCGCGAGGAGGTACTTCTAGTTTCTAGCTGTAGGAGGAGAAACTATCCAGCAGCGGTCACAAGGTACAACTATTACCCAGTGGTAACTGAGCGTCCTCCTTCTTTTATCAGGTGGTGTATCTGGCCAGTGAGACATTCCACTACAGCGCCATCGACAGAGCCAAATCCAGGGGGAAGAAGTACGCCTTAGAGAAAGTCCCCAAGGTGGGACGACGCTTCCACAGAGTGGGCCTGCCACCCAAGGTAACACAGAGTGTTAACCCTTCATGGTCTAATGTCACCAACCTCTAGCTGTTTTGTATGAGCAATCAATAAGAAACATAGGCTGGAAACTCTTGTTCATTCCTGTGTGGTATATACCCCTTCGGCTTTTCTTTTCATTCTCTTTATGTTGTTGTGTAAAACTCTTTATAGCTGCATTTTGAGAAGGCCAATACAAATGGTGTAATTAGAACTACATTAGGTTGTCAAAGTTAACGCAATAATAACGCGTTAACGCAAATTCGTTTTAACGCCACTAATTTCTTTAACGCATTAACACAACTTAATTTTTAGGTTGTAACGGGCAGTTGGCCAGTTTTAAAGCTAGAGTGAAGATACTAGCATCATATGAAACTTTAAAACCTAAGGAATCCATTGGTACTAACCATGTCATACTAGCTTGTCACCAAGGAGGCTAAATAACGCTCCAAACTTGCGCTAAATTTTCTGCGAGGAAAAACTGGCCTGGCCATTTTCAAAGGGGTCCCTTGACTTCTGACCTCAAGATATGTGAATGAAAATGGGTTCTATGGTGTCACGATTTCAATCCTAAATCGGAATCGAATTGGCTTCCGATCTCGACCATCGAAATCAAAAGCAGGATCGAAGATTATTTTTTTTCTTCGACTCCGCCCCCTCCCGTGCGTATGAAGGAAAATACAGCTGTACTCAAGAAATTTAACAGCCATCTCACTCATGGTTTGAACTATAAACCAGCACAAAAATCACAATTACTAACATAAGCCATCATGTTCTGAACAGACACATTACATTACAAACACTAACAGAAGTAACATTTGCATTTTGAAACATAACACAGCAAACTTAAACTACTCAATCTAGCATTCGGGACTAGGCAGTTCATTTCTCTTTTTAAAGAAGAATTTGAAAGTGTAAATGACAGTTGTCAGGGCATAAAACCAATGATCTGTTGATCTTTACGAATCAAGACTCCATAGTCTAACAATGGCATGTTTAAATCGAAAATCGAATTGTGGATTTGGAGTATCGTGACACCCCTAATATATACATACATTTGCATAAAGCAAGCATATTTGTCCTCTCCCATGTTGATAAGAGTATTAAATACTTGACAAATCTCTCTTTAAGGTACATTTTGAACAGATAAAAAATGTGCGATTAATTTGCGATTAATCGCGATTTTATTTATATATATATATATATATATATATATATATATATATATACACTGTATATACAGTATATACTGTGTATATATATATATATATATATATACACTGTATATAGGGGACAGTAAAAGGAATCGTGTCACACATTGTTCCCTGAATACACAGGTTTATTCAATTAAATGGGTCAGAGGAAGCATAAATGTCATCTCGGCTTCAAATTGTGTTCTTTTTTTCCAGGGTCTTTCAAACAGTCATTGTGTATTCTTATCTCTTTGGTAGATTGCTGCTGTACTCGCATCCAGCACCAATTTTAGCATTTCATCAAAAACACGTGTCACAACGTATTGTGCAGCTCCCTGTTTCTCATCCGAGACAGCCCTCTTGATGATCTATAGCTTCGTAGATGTTGCGAAAAGGTGGCTGAAAGAATGCGTTCAGGAAGTAGTATGAGGAAGTTGGCTTCATGTTCCAACCGTCCTGCGCTGCTGACATTTCGGCCTGTTGACGTCACAATTTCGCGTTACATCAACCCACCTCATCATTACCATAGAAACAAGCTGCCTACTATATGTGATGCGGTGTGTGCTTGTTTCCAGGTGGGCTCATTTCAGCTGTTTGTGGAGGGTTACCGTGAAGCGGACTACTGGCTGCGGCGCTTTGAAGCAGAATCTCTGCCAGAGAACATCAGGAAGCAGCTGCAGTCCCAGTTTGAGCGGCTGGTAGTGTTGGACTACGTTATCAGAAACACAGGTGAGGCTGTGTCTGCGTTGACAATGTCAACTTGACATTTAAACACCGTGTTTACTCAACTTAAACACTGTCTGATTTTGCCACTCATCATATTTTACTGAAGTGAGTTTATCTTGGCACACTAATCATTTACAGCCATTGTCACCAGCGTTCTTTTGCGCTGCACAGTTGCTTGTTGACATTGTCGGCCTATTTGTAAAGTCACTCGTGTGTGACTTTTAATTCATCATCATGGCCGTCATCATTTTGATAGCCGTCTCGATTGTGCTCTTTCCCCACCTACATATCTTCGTAATGAAACCTTCTCTTTTTCTTCCTCCTCAGATCGAGGAAATGACAACTGGTTGATCAAGTATGAGAAGCCAGGAGAGAGGGAGGGACAAAAGGTGAGCTTAAATCAACACTTAGGGTGTGTTCACACTGATCATACAACAAATTCTCACCCTGTGAGCTGCTGGAACGCTGATACATTTTCACCGTGGGACGCCGCTCATGTTAAACACACACACACAAAAAAGCACAATTTTGAAAAAATATCTAATTGCGATTATTTTTTACTGATATGGCAGTTAGGATATGATTTGCAATATGAGAGGGAATGATAATTTTTACATCATTATTCTCATTTTCATTGAAAAATATATTAAACTGATTATGGTTTTTGCGGGGATCTGTACCAAACAAAGATGTTTTCTTAAGTCTGCAGAATAAGATGTGTAGGCCAGGACATCTCTGCTGCACCTAAATATTTAATTTAACCCTCTGAGACCCACAATAGCCCATTTTTTGTCTTTTTTAGGGGGATACAGGGGGTCTTTAGGGGGAGATAGCAGGTCAACAGTAGATGTCACATAGCACTGAAAGCTGGGAAGATTAATTTGAGATGAAGATCAGCACAGTGTGTCAAGCTGTTCGAGGCATATATCAGAAATACGCATGAATTAAAGGGACTATATGTAAGAATCAGAAATTGCTTGTTAACAGCGACACCTGTGGCCGCAATGCCAACGAAAGTCGGCGTCCTGTTGCTCGCGCTCGCGCTTGTGCTCGCTCTACATAGACATGAACGAGCACCGGTCTAAACAGTGAGGCGACACACGTCAGCTAACACACAATATCACTCTATATTTCACCTGCTTGGCAGTAATGTTAGCTGACCAGACGAAGGTCTTTCCATGAATCACTGCTGATCCTAGTGCTGGCTTTTCCTGCTTCAGCCTGCCGACCGCGGAGGGAACGGGGGGGGGGAACACCGACACCCGGTCGGGATAACGTAACTCTCTGCGGAGCCCCGTCACTTCACAAGACACGGGAAACCTCTGTTGGTCTGGAGGAGATGCAGCATTTATTTCTGCACAAACGTCCACTGCACATTCACTAGATATTCTCAGAGCTAAACTAACTCTTCTGCAGTGTGTAGTGTGCGCGCGTGCACGTGGAGTTGGAGCGAGCAGAGCGGGTGAGAACGAGCGCGGTGTGCAAGCAGGCTGGAGCAGGCAGCAGGAGCAGAGCTGCTGCGCGCTCGCTTACCCACACGCGAGCGCGCATTGGACACCGACCCGGTATGATTTATGCGCGTGATAAGTTACATATAGTCCCTTTAATAAATAAATAAATTATTAATTAGAATAAATTGTGAAAGTGTATAAGGGTTCTGAACATTATGATGGAAGTATATGATGGTCATCTCCATGCTCTATTATGTTTCATAAGTTGTTGCAGCAATGTTTGGGTTGATACCATTTGTTACACAGATTCTTTGCTAGATTTAACCATTTTTTACCACTCCAGAATTGGACAAGGGACACCTTTGAAAATGGCCATGACAGTTTTTAATTTCCAAAATTGAGCTTAACTTTGGAGCGTTACTTAGCCTCCTTCTTGACAAGCTAGCTGGTTGTTACCATTGGATTCCTTATAGCCCGCGATCCTGCGGGTCTCAGTGGGTTAAACACACACACAAAATAACTGAAACAAACACACACTTGATGCTCTGTCACTCATTCACACACAGGACACACAGGGGCCCACATGGACAGACAATAGCTTGGGTATTGTAGGTCTGGAACAAACCAGTGCCCCAGTGACTTTGCTGGTTACAGCAACCAGGACACTGTCTGATCCCCATCATCAATCATTGTTTGCATGCGTTGACAAAATGAGCAAAAGGTTGTCATCTATCTGTCCAATTAATCAGACCTTTGGACAGTGATCAATGACTAGTGTGGTCATCGATCATTAATCACTCAGTCAGTTGTTGGCGATGACTCCTCTGATCCTCTCTCCCCTCCCTGTAGAATGCAGAGTGGCCAGGGAACAGCTCCGACTCCTGCATGAAGATCGCAGCGATCGACAACGGCCTGGCCTTCCCCTTTAAACACCCGGACGAATGGAGAGCCTGTACGTTGGTCTCTTTCCTCCCTCACCTCTCTCTCCATTCATGTTCTGTCTATGTCAACGCCGTCTCCTCACTAATAACGGTGGTAAAAGCGGTTATTGACTTTCATCCTGAATTAATTACTTTTTTGTCATTTAGTCCATAAAATGGCAAAAAAAATGACACATCCATCACAAGCTACTAGAGCACAGCATGATTAGAATATTTATTTAAATTACAATGATGGCATTACCATTAATAGTAACAGAGTTAGCATTAATAATAACAATTTTGTAATTATGTGAAACACACGATTAGATTTTAGATTCTTTTTGTTTTTTAGATTTTAAAAATGATTATCAGTTAAAGGAATAGTTTGAAATTTTTTGCTTTCTTGCTGAGACTTAGATGATAAGCTAGAGCCAGCAGCCAATTTGCTTATCTTAGCATTATGACTGGAAACAGGAGGAAATGGCTAGTCTGGCTCTTAGTTAGTTAGTTTAAACAAAAAAAAAAAAGTACCATTCATTTATAAATGAATTCAAATGCATTGATGTATCATTGAGGTGATCCGGTGTCACATGCACATTTAAAGAAGTTACTTACCCAAACAAAAGACAGAAGAGTAAATCATGCCCACATGTGTGTTGACTCAGCAGAGATAACATTAAATGAGAAAAGTTGATCATCTGCAGGAGAATAAACATTTGAGAGCATTACAGAATGCCCGAGAGCCTTGCTGCATTATATTCCATTATGTTTTGAATTGTCACCTGCTGCCTGAATTTAGTGTTTTCCTTTAAATAAATAAAGACATTTACACCATAAACTGGTGCATAAAAAAAAATCCCAAGAATGCAGGAAATGAAATGTTTGACACTCAAAAACCCTAGCTACGGCCCTGACTGTTGCCTCTTTCCATCAGACCCGTTCCACTGGGCCTGGCTCCCCCAGGCTAAGGTGGCCTTCTCCCAGGAGACCAGAGAACTGGTGCTGTCCCGCCTCTCTGACATGAACTTTGTCCAGGACCTCTGTGAGGACCTCTATGAGATGTTCAAGGTACAAGCCACGTCATAACTTTCCTCTTCTCGTCCATTTAAGATTCTTTAATAGTTATGTAAACAGTAGCATTGAATGTAGTGACACAGGACACCTGCTAACAGGAGCTCTCGTTTTTCTCTTCAGACGGATAAGGGCTTTGACAAAACCATGTTCGAGAGACAGATGTCTGTTATGAGGGGACAGGTGAGTTTTCTTTTTTTAAGGAGTGTTTTTGACTCAATCAGCCTCTCTGCATTCGCGTCCTCTATTTTGTTCTTTCCTTTTATATCCTACCGCTCTCCATTCTCTCTCCCGTGGCCTACTTTCAGTCCCTTTCGTTGTTTGCTTTATAACGTCTTCACTACCCTCCACCCTTGTCTCCTGCCCAGCCTCACCTGTCCTGAGTCTATTCTGCTCCTCACCTCTAGCCCTGCTTTTCTTTTATCTCTGACCTCTGGATTAATGACCTCTGAGCATGATGGTTACATTGGTCAAAGGAAGACAACAGCAGACAGTTACTTCCATAAAACAAGTCTCTTTTTCTTCTCATAATTTACTGACCCAGTGTTGTTGTGTTCTGTTTAGGCTACATGATGCTGTCCTCTATTTCCATCAGAGCCGTAACAATTAATCAGTTTGACAGAGAATGAACTATTTTCATTGATTAATTGTTGAAGTCATTTTTCAACAGATTAGATTAGACTAGGTTAATCCATGTTGGTTCAGACTTCATAGGTGCTTAAAGGAATACTTCACCCACAAAATGACCATTTGTATATCATTTACTCACCCCGTGTTACCCTGGTACAGGGGGTCTTTAGGGGGAGATAGCAGGTCAGCAGTAGATGTCACATAGAAGTGGTGTACATCATCTGAAAGCTGGGAACCTGAAGATTAATTTGAGATGCAGCTCAGCACTGTGTGTCAAGTTGTTCTAGTCATAAATCAGAAATAAAAATGAATGAATGAATTAATTTAAATAAATTATGAAAGTGTATAAGGGCTTCGAACATTACGATGGTAGTATATCATGGCCATTCCCATGCTCACTTATGTCTCATAAGTTGCTGCAGCAATTTTTGGGTTGATACCATTTGTTACACAGATTTGGTGCTAAATTTAACCATTTTTTACCACTCGAGAATTGATCAAAATGATCAATAATCCCTCCAAAATACCACATTAACACACCAAGACCTTGAGGAACACCATAGAAAAAGCCATGCTGTGATTTGTTATCAAAAACTTTTGACATTTGGAGATTTCTGCAAGAATTCGGCGATTGGATGGCGAGCACTTCTGTTCTGGAAACTGCTCAGAAACCCCCTTATTGTCAATCTACCAAGGAAAGCCATCCATCCTCTGAATGCTCTAGGTCTCTAGTTTGTGGTTATAAAGTTTCATAAGGCTGTTATTATCCTAGAGGTCACCACAGGTCATTTTATACAGTGAGGTCAAGTTTAAAAAAAAAAAATGGTTTCACTACAATTAAATGGCTACTATGGTGACTAACATCATCACACATGAATACAATTGGGCTCATTGGATCCACAAGAGTCTCAGCTTTCCAGTCATATCAAATTTATGTAATTCTAAGACTGTTTAAGTCTTAGAATATACAGTATACAGAAATAATAAAATACACCTTTTGTTTTAATAAGTGAACATAACACATTTATACTGCGTGCAAAAAATTGCATGTTTTTTTTTACTGCATGTGATTATCATAAAGTTGGCATGTCTGTAAAGGGGAGACTCGTGGGTACCCATAGAACCCATTTTCAATCACATATCTTGAGGTCAGAGGTCGAGGGACCCCTTTGAAAATAGCCATGAAAGTTTTTTCCTCGCCAAAATTTAGCGTAAGTTTGGAGCGTCATTTAGCCTCCTTCCTGACAAGCTAATATGACATCCAGCTCTTAAACTGAACCTGCTACAGCCTCCGAAAGACGGTAAAGTCGGTCGGGATCGCGGGTCTCAGAAGGCTAACCTCACAAGACACTCTTTAGTGCAACCAGTGCACCAGTACTGATGGTTTCTGTATATCATACATCATGAACCCTGCTTATCACCAGGTGTTGAACCTGACCCAGGCGCTGAAGGACGGGAAGAGCCCCATCCATTTGGTGCAGATGCCCCGGGTGGTGGTGGAGCGCAGCCGCTCAGGCGGCCAGGGACGCGTGGTCACACTCGGCAACGCCTTCACACAAACCTTCCACTGCAAGCGCCCCTTTTTCTCCTCTTGGTAGTCGGAGATGGGTGAGGAGGGCAGCCGATGAGAGACTTCTGCAACAGCGCTTTTTCTTCTTTTTTTTTTTTGTCCTAAAGTCAGGAAGCGATGGAGAAGATGTGAATATCGCACTGGAGATTCATATTTCTTTGGCAAGAGAAGAAATGAAGACAAGGATGGTAAGATGAAGATAGTTGGCTTCGGCCCATTCCTCATTTTGTGCAGAGAAGCATGGGGAGCTGGAGAGATTGGCATACCAGTGTCTCCTAGAGACCTTGGGGCTGTTTGTGGTTACCATGGTGACTTGATTGGATAATCGGCTTTGCCACAGAGGTGGGCTTTGTTTATTGTTAGGAGGCAGAAAGGATTTTTTTTTTTTTACCCACCCAAAGTACCTACTGAAGTCTATTGCAAGGTCTCTTAGTGGTGCTAATGGCCAAAGAAGTACTTACAAATCTGTGGTCCAGTATGTTTGGGAATCTAAAGGACTGGTTTCACAGATCTCTCCAGAAAGTGATTTTTTTTTTTTCAAATCTGGGGCAGGGTTGTTCCTGGTCTGGGATAAAGTCCCATACTATTTGCTTTGCCTTGTAGGATTACTTATTTAAATATAGATGTGCACTTGCACCGCTGGAAGTGTTTGACTTCTACAGAACTGGGTCAAACCGCTTTTGTTAGTTTTTCAAAACCACATCTGTTGAACAAACACGAACCCAGTGTCCTCAACTCTCACTACTGCCAAAACCTGTTTGTTTGTGGAAAGAATATTTAAAAGCCTCAAGAGAAATGAATATTGTTGAAACTTGAATATGAAATTTGGGGAAGGAGGACTAGTAATAAACACGTTGCTTGAATGTAATCTGTTTACAGTTTCTACACAGATTCTTGCTCCTAAAACATTTCAATACGAGTGAATGCTGTAACAATGAATGTATTTGTTGTTTGACACATATTTAATTGCTGGCAAGCAGCTTTCTCTTGAACCTCGTGCCCTTTCTGATACATTATATGAAGAGGATAAGCAAAACGGAGGACAATGTTTCACACCTGCTCGATGCCGTTGTGTTTTCTTATGTATGCATCTTGAGATTTCTATTCCAACTCAACGATTGTACGAGAAAAGTTGTATATTTAACAGATGAAAAATAAAATTTGGGAAATTTCAATCTTGTTCTTTGTCTTCAAACGTTGCTGACGAAGGTGTGTTCAGCAGAGCTGGGATGTCTTGGATGACACAGTTTCCACACACCTGATGGCACCATTCTTAATAATTAACTGATGCCGGGAACGGTAATACGTCAAGACAAAGTGAGCTATAAATAACTGGTGCATTCAAATGTAGAATAACCAGTCTGTACCTGCTTTTCTACTATGCTGTATTCTGTACTAAGCTAACTGATATGACTTTTGAATATACAGCATATAACCATAACACTGAAAAGAGAGAAAACGCACTTCACGACATGATTATAATGAACAATAAACAAAGGTAAAACAACAGATCAAATAAATACAGAGAATATGATGAATATTGTTAATAACATCATGGCTCATTTGTGATTGTTATAGCGTGGGGATCAGTGTTATTTCAGCCTGGTATGTTTACTGTACATCTAAGGGTGCAACTAACAGTTGTCAGGATTAGTTTCTCTTACAATCTTCTTCTTCTTCGAAAATTTAGCCAAACTTTGTCAGCTTTGTGGGCAAATAGTCCTGATGGTGGCGCTACAGCAACTGTCTAAACTTTGAAAATTCATAACACATTTCAGTCGTATGTGCTATAACTTTGCCACTTTCACCAAAATGAGAGCCGAAATAAACCTGACAGGAATTATGAAGTCCATCCCTCTGCTTTTCTCAAAAACTGTAATTAAATCTCCTCTCACATTTTTTGCTCAGTTGACACCAAACTTGCTGCACTGCATCTTCAGACTGTCCTCCACAAACGATCCAGCCAGATTTTTGAATGATCAAAAAATTGAGCCCACATTGCATCAAAACGTTTTAGTGTGAACATTACTGTACACAGCTACTACAAAGTCTCACTAAATAAAGCTCCAATGTTCATGAAAATAAATGACCAAATTTTGGGGTCTTGTAAATGTATGGTGATAAATTTCGAAATTTTATCTCAAATACTGCATTTTTGACAGTATTTTGAATTCTATCCTAACGTAAACCATTGTAGTCAAGGGAAATCAAGCATTTTTAAACATCTGTTTGTCACTTATGGAGCAATCAATCTTTATCAAAATAAATTACAGACATCTTTATGTTGTCTGGATTAAGTACGCAGATTATCAGAATTAGTTTCAAATCTTCCTTTACATGCAGCCCTGGCGATTGCCAAGGTCATAGTGTGAATACTTATAGTTGGACAGCCTTTATGGGATCTTGTTTACCCGTAAAGGCCGCCCAACCATATATGTATGCCACGATCGCATCTTTCGTACTGTGTAACTGTCTGGGGCCAGGCCGACCAATCAGCTATGAAACCTATAATGTCATTATACATACAAACTCTGAAAATACTGGATCAGAAGCCAATGAAATGGCATCATTGTAAAATTAAAAAAAAACGACTATAACCTACTGAGCTTTTTAATTTGTCACTGATCAAATATATTTTTAAGTGTGTAAATGGCCTTGCCCATGAACTAGTGAGTCAATTCAAAATAAAACAGCAAAGGAGCCACTACGAGGGAAGCATTAAGAGGAGATTGTAAACCGGCAAAACGCTTAACAACATCCGGTCAGTCCTCTTTTCCAGTGAAAAACCCACAGGTTTGGAACACCCTACCATCAGAAATAAAAACATGAACTGATTTTAAAGCTTTCAACACTAAGGCAAAACTATGGCTTGAAAAAAAGAGCAAATCTGTGAACTAGGGGTGCACCGATCCAACTTTTTCAGTCCCGATACCGATAGCGATACCTGGGCTTTGGGTATAAGCCAATACCATGTACCGATCTGATATCAGTGTTTATTAATGAGCTGTATGCCTCACTGTGTGGAAGTGACTGGGATCATTCTTTTATGTGTAAGGCAACATCAGGCTTGACTTAAATATGGCTTTACTAACCTTGTAAAACAAATTGTAACAAATAAATACAAATATAAATGTACTGAATTGTTATTTATTATTGAAATAATAAATCGAACACCAGCAACTTGGTAATAAATCTTCAAAATTAACAGGAATTACAGTTCAAGTGTAAACCCTTTTAATGCAGCAACAAATTGGTCAAAACTTAAACAGGAATTCAAATTCCAGTATATAATGTATATAGGTATAAACATAGAATTTAATAGAATAGATCGGCCCCATTGTCACAGATATCTGTTCCAGCTATTTGATTCAGTATTGGCCCGATATCCGATCCAGCTATTTGATTCAGTATTGGCCTGGTATCCGATCCGGTATAGGTGCATCAGTACTGTGAACACTGAGACACACATGGGTTTACAGAGCAGACACACTTTCTTTCTCCTTTGTTGTCCTCACTCAACGTTTTCAGTCATTGTTCTTATTGTTGGTTTTAGTCTTCGTTTCAATTATTTGGATGTTTGTCTATATATGATCTATTATTTGTCTTTATGTTTGTATTGTATTTAGAGTGTATACTGTATGTATTTTGGCCTTACCAGGAACAAGGACTGCGAATTAGCTACGGCTAGAAGCCTTTTACAGTGCATCAGTTTCATTTTATCTAAATGTAACAATGCTTACATATATCGTCCCTGTCAAATAAACTAATAAAATAGAATAAATAAACCATTTAGTATGGTTCATCACAATGGTTACGGAAACACCTTGGTAATCAGTGACCTTGTAGAAAGTAGTGATACTAAAACCTTGAATGGACAGCATCACAGCATAGCTGTGTCTTACATGCATTGGAAAGATCCACAACCTCGCAGTTCATATGCTGCAGGTTAGACTGATAATCATTTTAATGGAGGAATTGATGAGCAGATGTTGTCATGTGGACACAAACGCATGCATAATTGAACTGCCCTAATTAAAACATCTCCACATGCATGTGCAAATGAAACACGTGCACCGACACCCACCCACATACTCCCTCCCCAGTGTGCCCCTTGTACCACGAAACTGCTAGAAGTGAAGAAGTTGAAAAGCGTCATCACCACACACTCATCCGTTTGCGCAGCAGCACACATCTGGAGAGGAAATAAAATATGAAAGCATCTGTTGCAATATGAACAGCGTCTGTGTCAGCAGTAGCAAGAAGCAGGGGGACACATAGTAGCTTAACACTGCCACCGTGTGGAAAATAGTCCCTATGCTGAATAACTCTCGAAATTCAAAAAGTAGTATTTGGAGTCTGCTATCACTCTCAAATTGACTGACAGGTCTTCTAAAACAATGACTAATATTAAACAACAGCCTAACAGTTAGAAGTATTTTTTCTGGTCATATTTCGAATAAAACTGGCCTATATTTTGAGTTATGATTGCAACACAGTCAGTGCTGTAGAATTTGGTGCTTTACAGCCACTAGCAGGAGGTAAGTGTCAACACAATAGGCCTTTTTCACAGCTCACAGTCACTTTGACTTGTCAGAGTAGGAAAAGCACAGGCGCTACTAATAACGTTAACAATGGCTCCGTTCTATTCAAGTGCTCCAGCATGCACAATACCAGGACCCTGAAACTGAAGCAGCTAAATAGGATTCAGCCGTCACAAATTGGAATACTTTCCTACTTACTTCATACTGTAACGCACACTAAAAACACCAGATATCGGAAATGCAGCTATAACACCTAATGCCTGCAGGGGGCGTAGGGCAACTATTACTTATTTTGCCCAGTGGGTAACTCTGGGGTCTGAAAAGTGAAGCCAATGCTGAAGTGCCTTAAACTTGCATTTCTTTCTAATAGTCAGCAGGGGGCGACACCTCTGGTTGCAAAAAGAAGTCTGATTGTATAGAAGTCTATGAGAAAATGACCCTACTCCTCACTTGATTTATTTCCTCAGTAAACATTGTAAACATGAGTTTATGGTCTCAATCGCTGGTTTCAAGTCTCCTTCAATACAGCATGATGTTCATTTAGTAAATTACGGTCCCATTTACAGTCAAATAGACCATAAAGCGGGGTATGCTTTAGGGCGTGGCTTGTGATTGACAGGTCGCTACCACGGCGTTGTCCAATCTGGGAGTTGTCCGTGTTTTCAGTTCATGAAAGTTAATTATAACCTATTTGGTTGCCTAAAAATTTCTTACTCAGCATTTGGTTGTACTTAGCTCCACCCTCTCGTGTCACTTCTGGTTGCAAAAGAACAAGATGGCGACAGCCAAAAAGCCGAACTCGAGGTTTCAAAACGGCAGGCCACACACCAATGAGTGACGTCACGGTGACAAAGTCCAATTCTTACATACAGCCTATGATTTTGCAAGTGTGATATCTCTTCGATATCCAGAGCATTAATATAGCAGCAAAAAACTATTTGTTATGTAAAGATATAGAGGAATAATGTCTACCTGAGCAGAGAATGAAGTTGCTCTCCCTCCCTGTGTGTTGTAATCCGAACTCTTCTTAACTTTGTTGACATCGCCGGACTGGCCGTGTGTGCTTTTAGTGCATGTTAGCGTGCCCCACTGGCTAGCTCACGACCGCCTCTCTGCATTGCTCTCAAGCGGCGGTTACAGCTGATAACGCCGTCCTGACCAACAGCGCCGTCTCAGAAGTGTAGCACCCACCGTCCTGTTCCCCACCAGGTTAACACTGTTAGCTCTGTCAGCACTGTTGCCTTTGTTTTCACTGTTAGCGCTGTTAGCACCGTCAGCTGCGAGCCGCCGGCTCAGCCGTCGCCATGTTGAGAGCCGTTGAGAGGCAATAGAAATGCTCCCAATCTCACATTTAGCACCTTTAAACTTTTTTAAAAAATCTATAGAATATAGGAAAAAATGTGAACATAATTAATAAAACAGTGACATTAGCTTATTATTATTATTTATTTTTTTACATTTTGAGACATGTCTTAGAATCTCTGACACAGGTCGAAATAAAATCAGACGTTCCTTTTATGTTCATGTCAATGTTTCAATATGTCATTCACCAATTCAGTGCAAAATAACTGGCCTAATTTGATTTAGATTAAAGTAGGCCAGAATCTGCTTCAGATGAAAACTGTAGACTAGTGGAGGAATTTACAGGCCTTAAACTCCTCTTTACTGAAGGGCTGCTCTTAAAGGGACTATATGTAACTTATTACGCGCATAAATCATACCGGGTCGGTGTCCCATGCACGCTCGCGTGTGGGTACGCGCTGCTCCTGCTGCCTGCTTCTGCCTGCTTGCACACCGCGCTCGTTCTCACCCGCTCGGCTCGCTCCAACTCCACGTGCACGCGCGCACACTACACACTGCAGAGAGTTAGTTTAGCTCTGAGAATATCTAGTGAATCTGCAGTGGACGTTTGTGCAGAAATAAATGCTGCCGCTCCTCCAGACCAACAGAGGTTTCCCGTGTCTTGTGAAGTGACCGGGCTCCGCAGAGAGTTACGTTATCGTCCCGACTGGGTGTCGGTGTTGGTGTCTCCCCCCCCACGTTCCCTCCGCGGTCGGCAGGCTGAAGTAGGAAAAGCCAACACTAGGATCAGCATTGATTCATGGAGAGACCTTCGTCTGGTCAGCTAACATTACTGCCAAGCAGGTGAAATATAGAGTGATATTGTGTGTTAGCTGACGTGTGTCTCCCCACTGCTTAGACCGGTGCTCGTTCATGTCTATGTAGAGCGAGCACAAGCGCGAGCACGAGCAACAGGACGCTGACTTTCGTTGACATTGCGGCCACAGGTGTCGCTGTTAACAAGCAATTTCTGATTCTTACATATAGTCCCTTTAAATGGTGTTGTTATGCGTTTTCTCTCCACTAGATGGTGCGCATGATCACTTTTATATCACGAGTGGCTCCCCGGCTCACAACTAAGCGATGTAGGCTACAGTCACCAGTCTGTGAAAATATGCAGGCAGTCAGGCACCGATGACTCGGCAACGACAGGAGTTAAATCTACAGAGAGCTGAGAACAGCTCCACAGCGTCACAGGTCCAATCACTTTTCAAACAGCACCACAGACGTGTGGAGTGAAGTAACCAGTGGAGAGTTTATACAGCCTACTTTTATTTATTTAGGATCTGAACACAGAGAGAGAAGTGAGGGAGACATTTAATATGATGATATAAGGAATCAATCCGAGCTCTCTGGCGCATCATCAAAACTCATCACGATGCAGTTACTTTTACTCGCAGCGGCGCTTCTCTTTACGCACGACCTCACCGGAGCGGACAAGTGCGCCTCCCGCTGCGATGTGATCTCGTGTCCGAGCCCCAGCTGTCCTGGCGGGTACGTCCCGGATAGATGTAACTGCTGCCTGGCGTGTTCCCCGGGCGACGGAGACCCCTGCGGCCGCAAAAACGACCTGCCCTGCGGGGATGGACTGGAGTGCAAGCTGCGCGCTGCGGGGAGGCGGCGAGGCTCCAAGGGGGTCTGCCGGTGTAAGACGGCGCACGGAGTGTGCGGGAGCGACGGGAAAACGTACGGTAATGCGTGTAAGATGAGAGCAGCCAGCCGCAAAGCCGAGCAGAAGGGGAGACCCGCAGTTAGCCAAGCGCACAAAGGACCCTGTGCGCCTTCAGGAGCAGGTAGGGCAGCTTTGGGTGGTGAGAGGGCTACAGCCTGGAGGGTGGAGGAAATTAACTTTTGGGTTTGGGTAATAAAATGACCATATCAATTCATAAAACATCCTGAGTTATATTATACATGTATGGTTTATATGTTGTGCTTATACTACAATGTGATCTTATTTTGCATATCAAATAGTGTAGAGTGCTGCCATCTCATCAAATCACCACAAAGAAAAACTAAACTGTAGTTCAGATGTTTTTTTTTTTCATCATACCTGATACAGTAGGATGGGCATTCAAAACAATATCTGTGATAGAGCTGCAACACTTAGTGGATTTATCCATCAGTAGCCTAGATCATCAGAAAATTAACTGGCAACTACTTTAATAATCGATTAATCGTTTTAAGTATTTTTTTTTTGTAAAAAAAAATGCGAAATATTCTCTGATTTCAGCTTCCTCAATATCAGGATTTGCTGCTTTTTCCTATCATTGTAAACTGAACAGTGACTGTTGGTCGGATAGAAAAACAATTTGGAGATGTCACTCTGGACTCTGGGAAACTGCGATGGACATTTTTCACTACTTTCTGGTGTTTTATAATCGAAAAGTAATCGACGGATTAATCGATTATGAAAATAATCCTTAAACTGGAATTGTTAGCCTATATTTTTAACATACTTTGGAATCAGAATCAGAAATTTGTTAATGTAAGAAAATAGAAATAAAGAAGTAACGTACATTTTGAACATAATGCAAGAATATATAACACAATATGTGTAGAGAAATATAAGTAATATTAAAAATAAGAATAAGAAATGAGAAATATGTACAAATATGTGCATTAATACACAATATGTAGCATATAACCACAGTGCAAGTAAGTAAATGTAAAATGCTGAGAAGTGGGATCTATTAACCGTCTTAAATATAAATGCAAAAATAGTATAAATAAGAATTAAATAAGAATTGGCTATTTCTTGAAATGTACAATATAAATGCATTATTAATGCTTTGCACAGTTGAATTATTGCACACTATTTTTCATTTCAATGAAAATTGAAAACTTGCTGGTGTTAAATTGTGTTTAAATCCTACAGTAATGATTGTGAATTGTGTGTGTGTGTGTGTGTGTGTGTGTGTGTGTTTGTGTGTTTATGTTAACTCAGTGCGTTCTTCATGTCAGTACAGGTCGTTCCCTTGTCCATCCCAGCAGCCCTCGCTACAAGTTCAACTTCATCGCTGACGTAGTGGAGAAAATAGCACCTGCTGTTGTCCACATCGAACTGTTCATAAGGTGTGTGTGTGTATGTGTGTGTGTGTGTGTGTGTGTGTGTGTGTGTGTGTGTGTTTGTGTGTGTGTGTGTGTCTGTGTGTGTGTGTGTGTGTGTGTGTATAGAGATGTGATGAGAGATGCTAACTCCATTAGGAGCAGGGTGTGTTGTGTGAAAGACACACCAGTGTTGTGTATCAAACAAACAGTACAACGCAGAAGTTTGTCCCTTCAACCTTTACATTGTTAATATTCTGTCAGTGCACATGCAATGATGAATGGAAACTTAGTACAACCTGGACCTGGCCACCTGACCTTGGCCTTTCTCTCTCATTCCCTATCTCCAGACATCCCCTGTTTGGTCGCCACATGCGCCTCTCCAGCGGCTCTGGTTTCCTTGTGAACCACTCAGGTGTGATTGTGACCAATGCTCACGTGGTAACCACAGCTGCCACGGCGACGGGGAGGGCCCAGCTGCGCGTGCAGCTCCACGACGGCGACGCGTACGAGGCCACGGTTAGAGATGTAGACAGGAAGGCGGACATCGCCACGATCAAGGTCAATCCCCAGGTGAGAGCATTAACATCCAAAGGCAAGATCATGACCACTTTCTTCACCCTTTTCTCTTTATCCAAATTGATGTAATGTTAAAAAACACGTTATATTCCAGACATTTCTATACAAAAAACATTCTGCACTATGGCACGATAACCCACATCCTGACACACGTCTTTGCCAAGTTCTGACAGTTTTCTCCTAGACATTCATAGTGAGATACTTTCCTAAACACCAGCTCTGTGACTCAGAGACACCACGCTTATGTGTGTATTCTCACACCCATATCTCACATACTTAGACAGTTTTGTAAGCATTAAGCTCTTCTTCATTTCCCTCTCTGTCTGTCTCTCTTTTGCAAATTTATTTTGCCTTCATCCTTAGTTTGCTTTTTGCTCTCTTCCCCAATATGTCTCCATCTGATACGCCTGTCTGTGTTGGTATGTTTGATCCATGTGCGTCCATATGGGAGCAGAAGAAGCTCCCTGTGCTGTCTCTGGGCCGTTCAGCTGATCTGAGACCAGGGGAGTTTGTGGTTGCTATTGGCAGCCCCTTCGCCCTGCAGAACACCGTCACCACCGGCATCGTCAGCACCGCTCAGAGAGACGGCAAAGAGCTGGGCATCAAGGACTCAGACATGGACTACATCCAGACTGACGCTATTATTAATGTGAGCTCACCAACACACACACACACACACACACACACACACACACACACACACACACACACACACATAGGTCATTTGTTCAGGACAGATGCATTTAGAGATTTGTTTTAATTGTGTATGGATTTTGGTTGTTCGCATATGTGTCAGAATCACTGATGTTATTGTCTCTGTCTCATATTTCATCTGATTGGCGAGAAGTACGGGAATTCTGGAGGACCTCTTGTTAACTTGGTGAGTAGTGTTGTGATGACGTATATGATTGTGTGTGTGAGATTCAGTGGGACTGTCAGAGGTCCACGTTGTTGTATAATTGTTGTAATTAGAATACTAACAAATATAAATAAATCTGTGTTATAGAAATATCTCTCTCAAGAAACTCTGCATGGGCTTATGACCCCAAGATCATAAAACTCTGTTACCACATTGGGCTGAAAATGTACACAATTGTCATTTGATGCTGAGAGTCCGAAATTATCAAAAGGCAAATGATGTATACACACCTGTAATAACAACTCCTCCTACTGCTCATTCATGATTTTTTCATTATACTCATTGATGTGATTTGAAATATTGGTACTACACATTAAAACTATTAAAATTCAACTGAATGAATGAAGTAAAAACAAAATGGCAATTCAGTGTGAATTTCAGGCATTTGCATAAATGATTGCAAGATTTTGCACCAGTGCCTGTATGCAGTGCATTTAATGTGTTAAAGGAACTGTGTGTAGCATTTCAGGGGATCTATTGGCAGAAATGGAATATAATATTCTTATTTTCATAGTGTTTAATCACCTGAAACTAATTATCGCTGTGTTTTCGTTAGCTTAGAATGAGCCCTTCATATCTAGATAGGGAGCGGGTCCGCTTCACGGAGTCCGCCATGTTGCTCCGCCATGTTTCCACAGTAGCCCAGAACGGACAAACCAAACACCGGCTCTAGTGAGAGCCTTTCACGTTTTTATGTTACCTGAAGGCCACCGTAGTTCTCCAACACGCTTGTAAAACGTAAGCCACAGAGCGCAAAACTGTGGTAGCGCTAGCCGCCGTCTGACTTCCGTTGCTCCTAAAGTAGTGTTATTATGGTAAGGATGGCCTCTGAGCGAGGTGAACAGTGTTACCATGGTTTTGCGCTCTGTGGCTCATGTTACCGCAGTCTTGGAAGGGAGGAGTGAGTGGAGGGGTATTCAGTTGGTTGCAATCTGCAACCACACCACTAGATGCCACCAAGTCCTATCAACCTGTACCTTTAAACTATGCACAATTTTCTTTTAGATATTTAAATGATATTTTAGCTTCTAAATATTGAATGTATTATGTACACCAACACTTGGACAGTATTTGAGATCCAGTCAAACTTTTACTGTGTGCTGTGCACATTTGTACACGTGTGTGTGTGTGTGTTTCTTTCAGGACTGTGAGGTGATAGGCATCAACACTCTGAAAGTGACAGCGGGGATCTCCTTCGCTATACCCTCAGACAGAATCAGCCGCTTCCTCACAGAGTCACAGATCAGACACAGCAAAGGTCAGAGGTCAGCACTTGAGCAGCACAGAGAAACTAATAGCAAATAGATTACGTTTTTGTTGTTTGAGATCCTAATGCCTATGAAGTGTTTATTTTATAGTATTTCTCAGTAAATCCCAATGTTGTCATTGTTGTGACAGAAAAGACAAGACTGCAAAGAAGACTTACAGAGGAACCAAAGTCTGATGCAGGTGAGAGCTGCTGATTTACAAGCATCTGTCGTAATGGAATTTCCATAACTTGTTTTCTCCAAGATTAAGTTATACTGTTGTGTTGTTTTCAGAGGTGTCACAAGGAATTCAGCATTTAGTTAAATGATGATGGACTTGTTACCCATTTTCTTCTAGTGAGCCCAGTTTTTGTAACATCTGAAAAGAAGATTATTAGAGCATTAACATTAGTGTTAGTATTGTTGTGTTTTTGTTAGGGCTGTCAATCGATTGGAATAGTTAATCGTGATTAATCGTAAATTATTCACACATTTTTTATCTGTTCAAAATGTACCTTAAATGGAGATTTGTCAAGTATTTAATACTCTTATCCAAGCAAATATGCTGCTTTATGCAAATGTATGTATCTATTTATTATTGGAAATCATTTAACAACACAAAACAAAGACAAATATTGTCCAGAAACCCTTACAGGTACTGTATTTAGCATAAAAAATATGCTAAAATCACAACATGACAAACTCAAGCCCAACAGGCAACAACAGCTGTCAGTGTGTCAGTGTGCTGACTTCACTATTACTTGCCCCAAACTGCATGCGATTATCATAAAGTGGGCATGACTGTAAAGGGGAGACTCGTGGGTACCCATAGAACCCATTTTCATTCACATATCTTGAGGTCAGAGGTCAAGGGACCCCTTAGAAAATGGCCAATTTTCCTTGCCAAAATTTGGCATAAGTTTGGAGCATTATTTAGCCTCCTTCACGACAAGCTAGTATGACCTGGTTGGTACCAATGGATTCCTGAGGTTTTCTAGTTTCATATATGATACCAGGATCTTTACTCTAGCTTTAAAAGTGGCATTAAAATGAATTTGCGTTAATGCCTTATTATCGAATTATCTTTGACAGCCCCAGTCTTTGTGTGTCTCAGACTAGTGAAAGTTGAAGTTGAGTTGAAACGTCAGAATCCAGACTTTCCTGTGGAGTTTTGGTGCAACAGGTCATAAATGACACTCAAGCAGAAAAGTATGTTCTTATAATCGAGTTAGATGAAAGTGGGATTGAGCGACACAGCTAATAAACTATGATAGCTTCCTTAGTTTGGGACTTTTGGAATCAGCGCTGTCAAAATTTATTTTGGATTGGTATAGCTATATAATGGCTAACAATTGGTCAACGGTGTGAATTATGGTGTCAAAGTTCACAACAGTTGAAGTAGTTTTTTATCCATTCAACCCTCACCTCATTTTTTCCGTTCCTTCCAGGCTAACAGAACCTGTCCTATCTGTCGAGCCGATGCCTCTGAGGTCCAGCGGGATTCTGAGTGACCTCATATCAACACCCACAATCCCTGACTCCCTTTTGGATGCACTAACCAATCAGTGAACTTCTCTCCTCCTATCATACGCTATCTCTCACACATTCTGCCACATAACTGGGACCAGTGCTCCTTATTCCTTCACTCTTTATCCCCCAGGACACTGAACAGTAATTCTCACGTGGGGTCAGCAACTTTCTACTGACTACGCTCACTTTATCGCTGGACTTCCTCGGCCTTCTGTTCCACCTCTACTTCTCGGCCTTCTGCTCATGGTTACCCCCTTACTATAAATGGCCTTTGAAACACATACACATAGTGTCATGTGTGTGTTTTAGTGGAGGACAGCCAGTCCAGACCACTGAAGACATCCATGAGGTGTTGCAGCCTGAACAGCCTCTCCTGCTTGATGATGACTTACTGTTCAACATCCACCCTCAAGTTATAGCACATTGAAGAACAGGACAGTATAGTGGCATTAAAGTTCCATCTGACCATGAGCAACATACTGCAAGGAATTATAAAGTAGCCATATATGGATATATGAACTGATGTGAAGTGTATGCAGCTTTCACCTGTCTGGTGATGTATATTTTGTGTGATGGATTTGATTTGCTAGATTTTTGGGTGTGTTTTACCATACAGATTCTTAAATAAATACAGTAGTTTATAACAAAATTCAAAATACTGCAGATGAAAGTATTTTGCACTGTATATTGTATGAAGAGTAAAAGCTCCCAAACAAGAAGCTGTGCTCTGGTACAGTATGTATTGTACTGTTCAGCAGCTGTTGTCCATCTGCACACACTGTTGGACTGCTTTGTTTATGTCTTCTCATCCCTCCTCCCTCCCACTCTGCCTCGGAGAGACGTTCTCCTAATTTAAACAAACCTAAGCCGACACCTAGACACACACACACACACACACACACACACACACACACACACACACACACACACACACTGAGCCAAGTCAAGCTGTTACTGGAAAACTCACTTTTATCCTCTCCTGTTTTGGTAATGGAAATCCTCATGCATAACGTGTTCTGAACCTTGAAGTTAAGGACAGAAAAAAAATCCCAGTGGGGCTTTGTTGGTGTTTTTTTTAGATAGTCCAAATTCAGCCTGAGCTAATGACCAAACCCAGCTTGGCAGCATTTGCTTCAAAATAAAATAAAATGCAGTCATGTATAGTTGACCTGAGCAAATGCTGTTCTTTGTGGCTTGACATGACACTGCTTTAGGACAGTGTTACTCTTGATTTGTACAGAATGTCTCCTTTACCTAAAAATGACCCACATGATGTGTACCTGTATCCTCACGGTTCGTATGATATCTTACGAAAAAGTTATTCCTCTTTTTCGGTTTGTTTTCCTACGAATGTCCAGCAACACGTGTCAATTTCCGCTCGTTACATGCATACAGTCTTTTCAAAATAAACTTCTGTCTTCACAGGAAACAACTTCCTTAGGTTTAGGCAACAAAACAACTAAATTAGGCTTAGGAAAAGATTGGGGTTTGGCTTAAAATTACTCTGGAATTGGCGTTACTTGCTTGACAAATAAATCCACGTTGACGTCTGGTACGAACGCCGGTCTCCTGGCGGAAAGTCTGATATTTTTTGACCCACCCATCCACCCTGTCCTCCTCCATACGCAGCGTTTGACACTATTTATATTTCCTGGTTCAAAATTACGTTAATTACACAGAAATTGATTTCGTTGGATACACACAAATTACAGTGCATTACTTTTCGTAGGTATAGCTACGAACAGTGTATGAGACCAGCCTGACCTGTGTGTACACAGTTCATAAACTGGACCCAGACAGACAATCCTTCCTGCTTATTTGAATAAAGACTGTGGTATGTTACTATTGGCTGCGACACTGTGAAAGAAATACACAGAGGGACGATGGGAAAAAGAAAAGAGATCGGGATAGAGATCGAGAAAAAATGGGAAATGGGCTGAGATACAAGACAGTGGACAAATTGCTACCGTATCACCCAGCAGGAGTCTTCCTTTAACATGCTCTCAGCTGAGTGTGTGTATGTGTGTGTGTGTCGCTGACCCAGTTGCTTGAAAGTGTGTGTGGTGTTTTCTAGTCTTGCCAAGACATATTGTCAAAGCAGAGCGCCAGACTACTTCAGCGGGGCAGACGGAGGACACAGCTGTTTTTCCTTAAACAGACAAAATTAAAAAATCAAAACATGCTGCTAAAATTAAAGATATGTTTGCATCAAATACATTAATCTACAATGGAATATATACAGTACATTTCCCATAAGGCCCTGTTGAAGCCATGGATCAATGAATGTATCACCATCTAGAGGCCACATGGAGTCAAGTTTGGTTTAAATTAAACCCAAATTATGATTCCCAACTAGACCACTAGATGGCGTGTTGGGTATCATAATTTGCTCCTGACGTGGCAACTGATGCTCTGATTATAAGGCTACTGTATATGTGAAGTATAGCCGCTGAAGCAGTCCACATATAGCTCTGGTTTCTAATGTTGAAGCTACAGTAGAGTGCACTGGATGAAGGACTATTATTACCCTTGAAATGTTAATCAACTATGGAAACTACAAATAATGACAGAAAGCCTGCGTTACAAGCTGGAGGTCTGGAGTTTTAAAGACATGTCAGTCTCAGATCAGTCAGGGAGGGTATAGCAAAAGCTGGGATCCAGCATTTTTGGAGTTTGACCTACACTAGGGGCTAAAAAACAGAATATCTCAGCCACTGATGCTGTAATTTTGACCAGTCTTTGTACAATCTGTCTCTCACGAGTGTCCCAATTTTATAGAAGTGCAATATAAATCACTGGAGTACTCCTTTGAATTGGAATCCTTTAGCCATACATTATATTGACCTGTCTTGAGGTTGAATTTTTCCATTTTGTTTGTCGACATTCCCCTCTAGGAAACTTTTTTTGACCAGGAAGAAAATCTATGGTCTGCTATATTCTATATCAGACATTTGAAGGCCCTAAAAACCTATTTTCTCAATCAGCTTTTCACTATCAGTGATGGAGTCATACCTGAACACAAAGTTTTCTGCAAAAGATAGAACATATTTGGTTATTTTACATGAGAGATATGTGTATTTGTGTTTTTAATCTGAGCTCTACGCAGTTCTGAAGTGGGCTGGACACAGTTGGAAAAGTGGTGATGTATTTCTGTGTACCAATCAGGATTTGGAAACATTTGAATTAAAAGTCTGATGACAGTTGTGGGATTGTTGCTTATGTTGCCAACACTGTCCATGAAATCCCTCCCAGAACATTTTTAATAAAGCAGATTAGTTTAGCTTTAGTAGTTCTGGAGTGTTAAAGGTGCTGTGTCTAGGATTTGGCGGCATCTAGCGGTGAGGTTGCAGATTGCTACCGACTGAAACTTCTCCCGTGTGCCAAGCGTTTAGGAGAACTACGGTGGCCGATGCAAAAATGCGAATGACCCTATCTAGAGCCAATGTTTGGTTCATCCATTCTGTGCTACTGTAGAAACATGGCGGTGCAACATCGCATACAAGAGGCCATACTCCCTATGTAGATATAAACGGCTCATTCTACGGGAACGAAAACACAACGATTCTTATTTTCAGGTGATTATACACTAAAGAACACATACTTATTAATATCATATTCCAGTTCTGCCAATAGATCCCCCTAAATGCCATACACTGGCCCTTTAATAACTACTAAATGAAGCATGGCGTTAGTTCAGGTAGAGAGGGCCTACCCACTCTTTTAACACAGCTCTACGGCTGGGGTACAGTCCAGGGACCTTAGTCCTCCAGGAAAGGCATCGATAGGGAATAATGGACCTTCGGCTCAGTCACGTGTTCTCATGATTTATCATTCAGAGAGAGAAAGAGGTAAAGACTGAGAGACGTTTACAGTAGGGCACAATCATAATGCCCTATGTAATATCAAACTGTGAGTCATCCACGACCACAGAACCTGATTACATTCCAGTGCCATCAGCAGCTCCTAATGGATGCTAATCCTCTCTGCTGTTTGCAAACAAACACACGCATACATGCATTTTATGTGCTACTCAAATTAACATGAGATGGAAGCTCCTGCTTTCAGCTGATACAAATATTGAGCCCGCAATCTCTAATAATAAAGAGAACCCTATTGATTTTGGCAGTGGTGGAAAGTAGCGAAGTAAATTTACTCAAGTACTGTACTTAAAGGAGCAGTGTGTAGGATTTAGTGACATCTAGTGGTGAGGTTGCAGATAGCAACCAATCTAAACCTCTCCCGTGTGCCAAGCGTGTAGGATAACTATGGTGGCTGACAAGAAAACGCGAATGGCCCTCTCTAGAGCCAGTTGTTGTAAGAGTAGCGTAGGTCATTTGGAGAATAGCAGAGCCGGACTGTGTGTGTACGTGGGAAGTGAGTGGTGAAGCAAGAGAGAGATGGAGTGGTGGTGATTGTTTGTGAGGGAACAAGTGAGCAGCGGAGTTAGTTTAGCTTTGAGAATATCAAGTGAATGTTCAGTGGAAGTTTCAGTTTGTGCAGAAATAAATGCTGCAGCTCCTCAAGACCAACAGAGGTTTCCCGTGTCTTGTTTCCGGGCGGCTGAGTGGAGTAACGCCCTGGGTTAACCCCGGAGTAAGTAGCGTTATCAACTCCGGCCCAAGCAGAAAAAGTTAGGTTTGTCCGTTCTAGGCTACTGTAGAAACATGGCGGCCGGTTCCGTGAAGAGAGGACCCGTCCGCTCCCTATGTAGATATAAACGGCTCATTCTAAGGTAATGAAAACACAACGATTCTTATTTTCAGGTGATGATACACTAAAGAAAACATACCTATTAAAGGCAGGGTGAGCAATGTTGAGAAACTAGCAAGAGTACACTACATTTTAAAAATGATCCAGCTGAAAAAACAAGTGTGTTGTCAACTCTTTTCCAATAAAGGTAGTTAGCAGCACTGGCTGCTAACTAGCTCCTAAAGTCCCTAAATCTAGAGAGAAAGTCGCCAAGTCGGTAACACTGACAGCCCGTCGCTTCAGGCCTCCCTCCAAAGTCACTCCCCCAAAATTATCATGACGAACAAAAAACATATCATAATGAACGTAAACGAACATGGCTATTGTTAGTACTTACAGGTGTCAAGCTAGCTTGTGAAAGACTCCGGTGACACACAACGAGTTCACGGCCAGAGTGCGAAAACAGGCTGTAAGGTAGGTTTATTACAGTCCTGCGACCATATTTTTTTTTTCTTTTTTTGTCATAGCATTTGTTTTATTGATTGCTGTCGGGATGTAATGCAAATTTCAACTAATAAAACAAAAACAATTCTAAAATCCTTACCAACTCTGCCTTTAATATTGAATACACTGTTCCTTTAAGTACAATTTTGAGGTACTTGTACGCTACTTTACTTGAGTATTTCCACGTTATTCTACTTGTTCAGATTATTTATACAAAATATAATCAGAAAAGAAATTCTGATGTATTATTACACAGTGTGTAAAGCTACCCAGCAGTATACAGTAGCTCTACCTTTACTAGCAGGCATCGTCAAAGGGATGGTTACACATGAATGCATCACTAATTATAATCCAATAATATAATATATATCGTTCTGAAATGAACCTTTCTGCCTAATGAGTACTTTTACATTTAGTTCTTTAAGGCTATTTTGATGTTTATACTTTTGTACTTTTACTTACTAAAATGTTGAATGCACAACTTTTGATTGTAACAGAGTGTTTCTGCACTGTGAGGGCTTCTTACACCGCTGGATTGTGTGTGTGTGTGTGTGCGTGTGTGTGTTGGTTCTCATATGGTCATGGCAGTGAATAACATGACTGTGCAATGTTCCAAGAACAAATTGCAGAATAGTTCATCTCAAGAGACTGCGTTCACAGTAAAGTTGTGAGTTGGAGGAACTTTGGAGGCACAGACGGCAGACTAGGGCATCTGGCATGGCAGTACAGCTATAGACAGATTGGACTCAGTTAAAAGAAAAATCTTTTACACTGTGGCATTACAGTAGTACAGGCCTAACTACTTCCATCTGTCTGGAATCCAACTCTCACTGTATGACTCAGCGCATTACTGACCAAAACTACTGCGGGCAACTTACTTCTTAGCAAGAGAAGAGAACTTTTGAGCAGACGTTTGCAGAGAAAATAAGAAAGTCTTTCAACCCACCACACACACATACACCCACGCAAACTTAGCGTACAATATAATACAGCTAAAGGCTGCATCTCTCACACAATGAGGCTCCGCAACTGGACAATTAGTCCTGGAAAAAGCTAAGTAGATCCATGTGTTGTTGTTTTCTGCCTGGAATTTATATACTGTGCCTCCATCTCCACAAATTTCATAAAACGGTACATTCATGTGCAAATCTGTACATGCAAGGAGAGTCTATATATATATGCTTATGACAGCTATTACACCGCATATTTCATTTTCCAAAGACCACATAGTTTTGGAAGATTTAATGAGGGCTGGAATTCCAGTCATTCCTGGCAATGTGTTTTTACTGAGTTTTTCTCTGGAGATACTCCGTCTATCCGCAATCATTTCAAAGTTGTTATTGGACTGAAGTGAGACAGACGTCGCCTCCCTTGTTTGTCCTTTTAGTCCATCCAAACAGCTTACTGTCCAAAAGAGAGGAAGGAGTTGACTTTTTTTACTTTCTTTCGCTCATACATACAATACATGTGCCAACACAGGTGCTGAGAGATATTTTTCCACAGTCCCTCTCCCTGTCTGTCCCATCTTTCTTTGTCTACTTTTAGTTTCCTACTTCCACGACGCAAACGGAAGATGAGTCTCCAGTGTGTCTCTTTTGTGGCCTCTAGTGCTTTGTTGCCTAAGCCTAACCAAGTCGATCTATTCCTAAACCTAACTAAATAGTTTTATTTTGAAAAGACTGGAGCAGAAATTGACATGTGTGTCACGTGTTGCTGGACATTCGTAGGAAAACGCACTAAAAATATGTTGTTGAAAGTCGTGCTGAGCGTCACGAAAAAAAAGAGAAATTTGTGTCTATGTACACGAATCAAATAGATTAAATTTCGTGACTATTTCACGAGCTGCCGTAAGACTGCGTTGGTGCCAATGCAGGTGCTGAGAGATAATTTTCACAGTCCCTCTCCCTGTCTGTCCCATCTTTCTTTGTCTACTTTTAGTTTCCTACTTCCACGCCTTGTCTTTTCTCAAAAGGACGATGAGTCTCTATTGTTTCTTTTTTGTGTTCTCTGGCCATCAAGTGCTAAAGGTATGACATAAAATCAGCACAAGCTTACTTTGTAGAGGACACTGCGTCCCTTTTCCTCAAAGGCTTCTCATTTATTATTTCTGGGTGTGAATATAAATCCCCTGGTTAATGCAGTATAGTCTCTGGACTCCCAGGTGTTGCAAGAAAAGGAGTTGTAATATTAGACATCTAAGCTACCACAGCAGCAACTTTCAGCTCATTGTTTTGGTTTTCTGGACCACAACTTTTCTGTTTTGGTTCACGTTCTCAAAGCAGCTCCCTGTCCAGCAGCAAACAGCAGACAGACACAGTGAGAGTCTAGCTGGGGAACATGGTGGAGCATTCAGCAGCTGTAGAGGCAGATATTTCCCTCAGGAGGTTTCTGGAGAACACAAACATGACTCCAAATGTTGTTACTAATTAAGGACTGAGCACAGACAACGTCGGGCAGTGTGAAAAAAAAATTAATTGCATTTTTGAGGGCCTTGCAGTGCTCAGAAAGCTGTTAAACTTCTCACACTCATCACACATGGTGGAAAATTTGATATTTTTGGGGTCTCTGGCTTGGGTGTGGCAAAATTACCTGCTGACGCCCCCTACGAAGTTGGAAAAATTGAGTTTGAAACCTGAGAAAATCAGGTTTCACCTACATGTATGAAATTTGGTAGGCAGATATAACTGGAGATGCACAAAAAAGCCTCTTGGAGGTATACTCGAAACCCACCAACATTGGTGACGTGGCGTGGCGGTGAAAAAGCACCTTTTTTGCCATAAAACAGGAAGTTGTTGTAACTTTGGCGTCAAATCTCCTCCAAATTTCTCAGCCATGGTAAGGGTCCAGGCCTGAGGACATTTACATGCCAATACCGTCTCATAGTCCCGCCCCTAAACTTTAGCCCCGCCCTCTTTCATAACACATGAACCATTTGTCCGTCTCGCGTGATCTCGTGACATCGTGAGAATACAGCTGCCGTGCAAGGTAAAGGAGCAGTGACTTCCTGGAGTTAAAACGTAATGTAAAACCACAAATGATCATTTTTACGTTTCTGTTGGTGTACATATCAACGTGTTAAATAGTGAGCTTGAGAGGTGTTAGTAGGTATATTATATGTATATATCAGGCTAGCTGTTTCCCCCCTGCGTCCAAGTAGGCTAGGCTACGTGCCTGCTGGCTGTGGCTCAACATGACGGTGGTATCAATCTTCTCATCTAATGCTTGCCAAGAAAGCGAATAAGTGTTTCCCAAAATGTGGAACTATTCCTTTGAGATTCAAGTGTTTATGTCACGCTCCGAGCAAATCTCTTTCAAAACAGAGATAGAAGCCAGAGCTTTGCTGTGGTTTTACACAAATTCCTCAGAACTGGATGGCCTCATGGTACACCCTGCCGAGGAAATGACACACATACGCACGCACACACACACACACACACACACACACACACACACACACACACACACACACACACACACACACACACACACACACACACACACACAAACACACACACACACACACACACACACACACACACACACACACACAAACACAGAGTCACACAGTAAAATGAGCCCAGAAATTCTTTTGTCAGGGCTCAAGTGATAGCTAAATCCTGTGAGCCCTTCCTCTGTCTCTCAACTCCCTCTTTCTGGCAGACTGCTGACTCCTGCTTTCTCGAGAACTCCTCTCTCTCTCTCTCTGTCTCTCTCTCTCTCTCTCTCTCTCTGTGTCTCTCTCTAGTATGTCTCTCTCTCTTTATAAATCCATTCTGCAGCCTTTTCCCTCAACTCCTCTTCTTTCTTACTCAGGCTTTTCTTGGGATTTTAAATATTTCAGCTGCATTTCCTCATCTTGTTGTGACATCTGAGTGCGTGCGTGTGATATTGTTGTAAGCGTATGTGTTGGATTGTGTGTGTGGGTGTGTTTAATTTGTGTAATCACCTCTCCTGCCTGTGCAGTTTATTTAGTGTTTGAAGAAACAGAGTAATTGCCTCCTACTGAAGCTGTATAGCAGGCTAAGTCTCTTAATGAGAGTAATGCTTGTTTTGCCCAAAGCGAGAGGCCCAGTATTCTGTGGGTAAAGTTGGCACACACACGGAAACCAGCATTTTACTATAGTTGGAAAAGGTTCCTCTTGTTTTGAATATTTAGCTTTTTTTTCTTAGAAATATTTGCTTAGTTACTTAGTTGCTGTAGCTGCACAACTTTTCGGAGAAGTACAGGTGGTGGTGTGCTGCCATGTGGTCATACGCCTGGTTTGCTGGAAGTGGCAAAACAATGATGTTTCCTGACAGCTTATGTAGGATGCAGCATCCAGAACTTAAAAGCAGAAGAGGACATGTCTGGAGCACACATTTGTGAAAACAAACAACAAGCTTTAATCTTGGATAAGAACCACATGTTCTTTGTAGGTCTGAGCGGGGGCCAGAAAAAAAAAATAAGCTGGATTGCAAAGACAATAGGAATCCAAAATGAGCCCAAAGGACAGTTAACTTTAGAAGAAAATGGCCTTTGAACGTTAACTCTGCTTATTACACGGCTTTGTTGAATACTCGATTCTGATTGGTCAATCACGGCGTTCTACGGTCTGTTATTTCTTTGTAGCAGACCGCTGCTGTGTATAACAGTCCGTAGCTATGGACGCAGTTCTGATGTCAGACTCTGGCGGAGCATTTTTGTGTCAAATTATTGATTTCTTAAAGTAAATAGCCGTGTAATAAGCAGGATAAAGTACAGTTAGTGGGTCATTGTTGTCATGACTTTTGTGCCCCATCCTCTTTCATAGAGGCACCACCAGGTCACAATTTTCCTATCATCAAAACTCGTGGTGATCAGAGGAGCTCATATCCCCCAAAGCAGCAGCATGCATACAACCTTTTCTGCACAATATAAAAATACAGGGAAAAAAAACATATCTAAAATATCTAACTGCTAAAAAAAACATCATACAAAGTTGTGCAAAAATAAGACAGATTGACCAGAAGTTTGTGGCACTTACCACAAATCATTTACAGCACTTTCAGATTAATAGCACAGGCCAAACAACTTAAAACTTCCTTACTGAAACAAACTCCAGATGTTCTACATGTGAACAGATGAAAATAATTCCATTCAGTTGATAAAAGACTAACATTCATGCAGAGCCACAACACATGAAACTCATATTAAAGATTGATGTTCTCACACTGAAACATTATTAATATACTTTAAAGCTGCAATTGGTAACTTTTATTAAAATAACTTTTTGTTGCATCATATATGAAACTAGACTAACTAACCTAAGGAATCCATTGGTACCAACCATGGCATACTAGTTTTTTGTAAAGGAGGTTAATAACGCTCCAAATTTACGCTAAATTTTGGCAAGGAAAAACTGGCATGACTATTTTCAAAGGGGTCCCTTGACCTCTGACCTCAAGATATGTGAATGAAAATGGTTTCTATGGGTACCCACGAGTCTCCCCTTTACAGACATGCCCACTTTATGATAATCAGATGCAGTTTGGGGCAAGTCATAGTCAAGTCAGCACACTGACACACTGACAGCTGTTGTTGCCTGTTGTGCTTGAGTTTGCCATGTTATGATTTGAGCATATTTTATGCTAAATGCAGTACCTGCTAGGGTTTCTGGACAATATTTGTCATTGTTTTGTGTTTTTAATTCATTTCTAATAATAAATATATACATACATTTGCATAAAGCAAGCATATTTGCCCACTCCCATGATGATAAGTGTATTAAATACTTATCTCCATAATACAAATCTCCCTTTAAGGTACACTTTGAACAGATAAAATTACCAACTGCAGCTTTAACACTGCAGAAAAAAATAGAGATCGTGAAACATGAAAAACATGGATAAATGAATATTAGTATTTATAACCTTTTAACCTTTAAAACTTTTATTGAGGTGTGCATGCTAAGAGTGGAACATCTATAAGTGGCTTTTGTAACATCTGTTTACAAATCAACGATAGAGAGATCAATGTAATGTACGAAGAAGGGTCACAGATTTGACCTGATTCATGTAAAGGGGCATCATCAGCCATGTTTCCTTCTTTACGCTGTTAGAAGTCCACTCAAGTTCATGTTATCATCAAACGTGTGAGAAAAAGTGTCTCCCAGCTTTACATCAACATACATTTGCACACACTCGCCAGGCTGCCGTACTGCTAGCACGTGACTGAGAGAGAGATAAGGCGGGAAAGAGAGGCAGGGGAGGGAGAGAGAAAGAGAGAGAGAGAGAGTGACAGAGAGCAGGGATGAAAGTGAGTGCATGTGTGTGTCTGGACATGTGAGTGTCTGTGTGAGTTAGCGTTTCTGTGCGGAGCGTTTGCTCTGTGGCTCACAGGGCTAAGACCTATTTTTACACCCACACTCCCAAGCTCCAGTAACAATCTCCCATGACATTTGTTTCCTTTCTTTTTCTTCCTCGAATTATCTTATCACCCCACATCTCTTCTTCTCTCATCACCATCATCATCCCTGGACAGGTGCGTGCTACCATCACCTCGACAAAATGCTCTGCTCTCAGGTCTTTTGTGTGTAAAATTGAATTGAATAGAGCAGACAGATCAGGGTCAGTGCTGCCAAAAAGGAGTGATTCTCTTCTCTCAGCCACTACTAGCCTTTAGTAATAAAGAGCTGCAACCAGGGGTGTAGGCTGTCGAGGATGAATTCAAAGGAAAAATTTAAAATAGACACCGTCAAAACAAAATTCACCCGCAGGGAAACCAGGCCTCAGGAGGCTGACTTGCATGCAGCAGTGAGGATGGAGCGATGCATGAGACAGAGAGTAAAATCATTTACTAGCTCAAAGGGAGGCGAAGTTGAGGTGATGAGGGAGCTCCATATTGTGTTGCCGACCGTGGGAATTGTGATGTTATGTAATGGCGCACACACTCACAGCATATACACGGAGTCACAGATCCAGGGGCAGTGGCTGAGGGGGAAGTCGGATGGACCCCTCGCCTGCTAACGGGACTTCTTAAGTGCTTCTGCCATCAGCGTTCTGTTGCTTGCGTAACAGCCTCCCCAGCCCTGGGAACCCAGAGTTTACACGTGACCACTAAGAGGGTTCCTTCTGGCTGAGGGGTGATTTCTCATTCCCTCTCTTCCTCTTACTCTCACTCTCTTTCTCCTTCTGAGCAACAAACGGGTTTTTCCTTCTACCGAGGATAGCAGGGTGACAATAAAAGGGACAGTGCATTGGGCGTAATACTGCATCTACTGTAAATGTGATCTTCTAAGAAGCTGTTAATGTTTGAATATAAATGGAGCCTCTGGGGACAGGAGGGATAAACAACATCTGGGGAGCTGCTGGCAAGAAAAAGCTAAGCAGCCCATCTTCATGCCCACAGACAAACACATAGAATGTGTATATACTGAGGATATAGCTGCCCACGCATTCAGCTGCACACACCAGCTCACTCATGCCTGCATGCTTGCAGAG
This sequence comes from Sebastolobus alascanus, assembly GCA_916701645.2. Taxonomy (NCBI): domain Eukaryota; kingdom Metazoa; phylum Chordata; class Actinopteri; order Perciformes; family Sebastidae; genus Sebastolobus; species Sebastolobus alascanus. The sequence goes on along the minus strand of CAKAOJ020000162.1, from coordinate 865,815 downwards.
GTGAAAGTATGGAAGATTGAAATGCCTAAATAAAAACAAATCACACAAAGAAATAAAGGGAAATACAATACACATTGTTATATACATCAGTCATGTTTACATTCAAGTGACAAAGCCCTATAGCAACGAAGGCTGGTCTCATACACTGTTCCTAGCTATACCCACAAAGAATAATGCACTGTAATTCGTGTATATCCCACAAAATCAATTTATGTGTAATTCATGTAATTGTGAACCAGGAAACATAAAGAGCGACGAACGCCACGTGGGGACAAGGTCGGGGTGGAGGGATGGGTCAGAAAATACCGGACATTCGCCCAGGAGACCAGCGTTCCTGTCCTGTGTGAAACCAGAAGTCAATGCTGATTTATTTGTGACGTAGGCAAAGCAATGCCACTTACGGAGTTATTTTAAGCAAAAACCACAATCTTTTCCTAAGCCTAATTTAGTAGTTGTGTTGCCTAAACCTAACTACGCCAATCTTTCCCTAAACCTAACTAAGTAGTTTTGTTGCCTAAACCTAACTAAGTCAATCTTTTCCTAAACCTAACTAAGTAGTTTATGTCACGTAACTTCCGTACTTAAGCCACCCCACTTCTGGTGTTGTTTAACTTAACTACGATCTTTGGTAAACCTAACTAAGTAGTTTTCTTGCCTAAACCTAACTAAGTGGTTTTCTTTCTTAAACCTAACAAAGTTGTTTCCTGTGACGACGGAAGATTATTTTATGAAGTCTAGAGCGGAAATTGACTTTCAACTGGACTTTCGTAGGCAAACGTGCGAAAAATGAAGAACTTTTCGTAAGATATCATACAAACCGTTGTATGAGAAAACGTTGACTTAGTTTACATACTTATTTTAAATCCGCCCATGACATTTTTCCTAAACCTAATGATGTGGTTTTGTTGCCTAAACCTAACTGCGGACGTTACCGTAGTATTGCTGCGTGGCGTACAAATGACGCGCGAAAAGGCTAAAATGCGTCCTCAAGACAGGTGGAATGTCCTTATATTATCGTGCTATTTATACGCCTTCCCATGAGATCAGGTTGAATTTTAACACAGTAAATGCGTATATAAAAAGGAAACATATATAACAATGTGTATTTTATTTAACTTTATTTCTTTGTGTGATTTGTATGTAGGAATTAAGGCATTTTAAATCTTCCATAAGAACACATGAATGCACAAAAAAAAACACCTCAAGGTCATTTCCACCAGCTTGTTAAAGTGAACGATTTTAGCTTTTTGTATTATTATTATTAAGCATTATAGTTTAGAACGTGTATATTAATATTGAAAACCTGAAACAGATTATAGCTGCCTGTAAAACATTGTGAAAGTCCATCCATTTTTCTATCTATCCGTCCTGCACGTGTCCCTCCTCCTCCTTAATCCATTTTTCTTTTCAGCCTCGGGTTCCATCCTTCCTCTCACACTCCCCTCGCTCCTTCCTCTCCTCAAACTGCATTTGTAATGTAGATTATGCCTCACGCAGTGTCTGATATTGTTCGAGAGTCGTATTTTAAATGAACGCGTTGTGGCAAATGCTTTCTTATACAGGCAGATCAACACGTATCAGCGCTAAGGAAGATGAAGTTCAAAGAGTGATGAAGCCACCAGAGATTTGGTGGTGTTGCTATGGAGATTAGTTATTCTGTGTGTGTGTGTGTGTGTGTGTGTGTGTGTGTGTGTGTGTGTTTCACCTGATGTTTTTTGGGGGTGGACTAAATCTGTCACTGTGGTCACAGCTGAACAGTATATCTACAGTTTATGTGTTCAAATTGACCCACTGGAAGGTGTTTAAAAGTAATATACTGTATGTCAAAGAAGAGAGGATAAAGAGTAACACACACACACACACACACACACACACACACACACACAAATGATATATTATTATTAATATATATTTCTCAAATTTGAAGCAGTGCCAGACATATTCCCACAGCCAACACTCAGGCGTTGTGTGCAAAAAAACACAGTCATCTCTTTTTTGGTGGAATTTGAGTGCTGACACACACACACACACACACACACACACACACACACACACACACACACACACACACACACACACACACACACACACACACACACACACACGCACACACACATACACACACACACCATGACATCCCCATCTCTGAACTCCTGCTCGCATGAATATTGTTCAAGCGTCACATGAGCCAGCTACTGACTGCACGTGCGGGGCGCACGGCATTGCCAGCGAGAGAGGAGGCGCCGGATAATAGTGCGCATGATCGAGAGTGACAAACGCTGAGCACTTGGCAACACTAAAGTCATCATTCCCACAGCTTTTCACTAAAGGACGGGAGGGTTAATTACTGGAGGAATTAAAAATCACTGGATGTCTTTAGCAACATATAGTGTGTTTAAAAGTGCCACTGAGTGACACCGGGAAGACTTGTTTGGGCACATTTCAGCACTGGACAGCTCTCTCCAGAGATCACAAGCGCGCTTTCTGGCATGTGCGCCGGGGAAGTGACCGGCTGATGGGGGGGCACGAGCAAAGAGCATGGCGGACTCTCCACACCACCACTGCTGCTGCTAACGCCGAGACTCGAGAGATGAGCATACCGGAGTTCCTGCTGGAAGTGTCCCTCGTTGTGATCGCCGTGGTCTCGTTGCTGACCAACTTGTCGGTGCTGCTATGTTTCACCCAGAGCGCCGAGCTGCGATCCCAAGTGCCGGGCACCTTCATCCTCAACCTCTCTTTCTCCAACATCCTCCTCACTGTCATCAACATGCCCGCCACTTTCCTCGGAGTGGCCAAAGGCGCGATGCCCTTCGGGGACCTGTTCTGTCGAGCCGTGAGCTTCGCCGAGACTTTCCTCACCGCTAACGCGATGCTGAGCATGGCCGCGCTCAGCGTGGACCGGTGGATCGCGGTGGTGTTCCCGCTGAGGTACTCCAGCAAGATGCGCTACCGGGACGCCTTTCTGATCGTGGCGTACTCGTGGCTGCACTCCCTCGCCTTCTCCCTGACGCAGCTGCTCATGGACTGGGGAGGCTACAGCCACACGTACGCGTCGTGCACCTTGCACCTGGACGGGGAGAGGAGGGCGCAGCAGCTGGCCGCCGCCGCCTACGCGTCCTTCACGGCGCTGTTCCACTGCGGCAGCTTCGCGCTCTGCCTGCTCGTCCTCTGCGTCGCCTACCTGAAAGTTTTGAGAGTGGCCAGGTCTCACTGCAAGAGGATAGATGTCATTACGGTGCAGACCCTGCTGCTGCTGGTTGATATTCACCCCAGGTAAAGTCCTTCAGATATGCTCTCGAACTTCAGTCTGGGATCTGTTTCCAGTGCAGTTTGACTGGTTTCAATGGAAACAATTCTTGACTTAAAGCTGCAGTGGGTAGAAATGGAGCAAATATGATTTTATATATTTTTTTAATTTTATTTCAAAATATGAATCAATATTCTGTAAATGTAATGACTATTTCTCGCCTCAAATTTTTTCAGAAACATCTTGTAGTGTATTGTTTAGCTGTAAAATGAGAAAGTTTGTGACCCGACAGCCATGTTGAGATCAGTTGAGGAAAAACCAAGCACCGCCCACCAGCCGGAGCAAACTTTCTCATTTTACAGCTAAACAGTACACTACAAAATGTTTCTGAAAACATTTGAGGCGAGAAATAGGCATTACAGTAACAGAATATTGATTCATATTTGATCAGCGCTGCCTAATTTGACCGTTTGATCAGAGTTCACGAGTGATTGACAGCTGCCTCCGTTGAATGAACAGCCAATAGGAACGCTCTCTCTCTCTGAAATGACCTGTGATTGGCCAAAGTCTCCCGTCATTGGCTAGATTTTCTATAGCCTGAAAACAGAGCAATGAGGAGTTACAGAAGTCCAGTTTTCTCTCAGAGCACTTGAATTACAATAAGCTGAAAGGTTATTATGGAAGTTTTGCCCAATAATGCCAAAACATTCTGCCTACTGCTGCTTTAAAAATACTGTACAAAACCTCTAAATGTTGATATACTGTATTAGCTGTTCTGCCAGACATGATTTCATCTCCCTGTGTGTGTGTGTCTGTCAGTGTGAAGGAGAGGTGTCTGGCTGAGCAGAAGAAGAGGAGGCAGCGCGCCACTAAAAAAATTTGCATCTTCATCGGCACCTTCATCCTCTGCTTTTCACCCTATGTTATAACAAGGTAACAGCCTGCTCCAGCTTACTGTTTTTATGCCAGTTGCTTAACTTCCCACATGACTCGTCTATGTAACATTTCCTGTGTGTCTGATGCATCTATGATACAATTTATATTGATCGTGTTCAGAGCTGCAACTATTAATCGAATAATCGCTTAGTTGTCAACTATTAAATTAATCGACAACTATTTTGATAATCACTAATCGGTTTGAGTAATTTTCTAAGAAGAAAAAGTCAATATGAAGTGCAGTGAATATTTTTGAGTTATAGATAAAACAAGACATTTGAGGACGTCATCTTTGGCTTTGGGAAACACTGATTGACATTTTTTGCCATTTTACATTTTATAGACCAAACAACCCATCAATTAATCAAGAAAATAATCAACAGATTAATCGACAATGAAAGTTAGTTGTTAGCAAAGCCTTACCTATACTAAATTGTTTATAGGGTCAATATAAGTAAATTAATTTGGGCTGTCAATCGAGTAAAATATTTCATTGCAATTAATCGCATGATTGTCCATAGTTCATTGCGATTCATTACAAATTAATCACACATTTTTTATCTATTCAAAATGTACCTTAAAGGGAGATTTGTCAAGTATTATTATGCAAACAAATATGCTTGCTTTATGAAAATGTATGTATATATTTATTATTGGAAGTCAATTAACAAGACAAAACAATGATTTTTTTTTTCTAGTTTCATATGATACCAGTATCTTCACTCTAGCTTTAAAACTGAGACTTTCCCTGAAAGACTGAATTGTGTTATTGCGTTAAAGAAATTAGTGGCATTAAAACTTATTAACGTTATCGTGTTAACTTTGACAGCCCTAAAATTAATATATGATAGATTTTCCACAGGAGCAGCGTTTCATATTTATTTGACATTTTGTCATTTTCCCCTATTTGCGCCTTTGCATAATTTCCAAAAAGCACACAAACAGCCAGTATCATATTAACAGTGATGTAATCTTTAGCCTAAGGCAACTAAAATATTTTTAAAGGTTGTTCATTGTAATAAAAGCAACGTGTTTGAATCTCCATACACATTCTGTTGTTTTGAAATGTAAAATAAATGCTTTTAAAATATGTACAAATCATATTGGCAAGTGAAAAATGTGCCCTCAAATCAGTATTTACATTTCTGTATAATATTATTTGAAGATATTTTGGTAACACTATATATGAAGTTTATGTCTATAATGCATTATAAGTACATTCAAAAGAGTTTTATGAATGTATTTGTGTTTTTATAGTGGGAGGACACCAGTTACTAACAGATTTATGGAACTCCACACAATCACATTTTTAAAGAAACCAGCTGAAATGTGTAGGATTCATTTAAAATATATTTTAGAGCAGCTAATAAAGACTGCTAATACACAGACATAATGGCCTATGGAATCCACATTTACGCAGCTGGAAATATTTTCAAAAACATTTCAAATACAAAAACAAAATTTCCACCTATTAAGTTCATACCCAAGCGTTTTTTTTTTTTCATAATTATGAGAAAATAAGTCATAACTATGAAATACGATCACATAATTCAGACTTAATATCACATAGTTATGACTTATTGTCTCGTAATTATGAGAGATGTGAGATAATAAAGTGGTGTTTTTGTCAGAAATGGGCTTCCATACTCAGCACATCAGAGCCAAGAGAACTGACTTCTTCTACTCCTTCCTCCTGCAGGTTGGTGGAGTTGTTGCCCTCTGTGCACATCCCTCGGTACTGGGGCATGACCGCCAAATGTCTGTCCTATGCCAAGACCTCCAGCGACCCGTTTGTCTACTGCCTGCTGCGGCAGCAGTACAGGAAGGTCCTAGTTAGTGTCATCAGCCGGCTTCTGAGAAAGACTCACTACTCGCTGTCTGTCCACAGCGCGAGCAGCACGCTGGACACCACAGACGACAACTGCATTGCCAGAATCACCTGAGCTTGATGTGCAAATGTTTGAAATGATTCAACACCTGCATCCCTCCTACAGAGAGGTCAGAGGTCAGGGTCTCTGAAGAGCAGCAGCCCTGCAGATGGAAAGGAGTCAGTGTCTTGCTTAAGGACACTTTATCGCAGGGGTGGACCTCAGCGTTGTCCACTGGGAGAGTTGTGTAGGACACATGCTCAATGAGACTGCACAGCACTGGCCTCCGATGTGTGCCAAACGCCTCTTCAGCCTCCACAGACTGCTGTTTCCACAGGGCTGGTCAGTGTGCCTGCTGAGGCATTGCCAAGAACACACCACATGAAGCCCACAACACTGTTTATCACCAATATAAATGTAGGGTTGAAGAAACCTTGAATTTGTTAGGAAGTGGTCTTCATGTTTCAGTGAAAGAACTGGGAAAATGTTCATTCTGATGGCTGTTTTGAAGCTAATATTAAGGTTTGTGTTTATAAGTGACATTTTTAACATGTAAAAATAGGTGTGTGAAGATGTTCTATCACCGCCAAAACACAGATTCAAGAATAAACTCCACTGCCACAGACACGCTCTGAGTCCACTAATGAAACTTCTGTGCCGGTACTCCTGTCTGCTTCTCCAAACTTGGAGCATGCCAACCGCCATCTATTAACTATAAGGATGTTTATATACTGTACATGTAGCAGTGTCATCATGCAGAAACCTACGTCAGGTCACATGGCAAAAGGTTTTTAGAAGGGCTTGAGAGCATTTTGACACTAAAAACATACGTACTTTGACCAAAATTTGAATTTGGAGATTCGAATACATAAAGAACACAACTGGGAAGCTACAGAATGATACAAAGAAAACCCAAAATGGTCAAAAATAATGGACTTGCCCTTTAATCATCTGGTGACCCCTCATATTTATCTTGGGACCCTGTGGTGGGTCCTGAACCCTATGTTGGGAACCAATGCTAGATAGACATTATATATTTCTATAATAGTCTACTAATAGATGGTCATTACAATAATGAAACAGTGAGGTTTCACAGACTAATGGTGCATAAATCTGTTGTTGCATTGAATTGGTGAACAGCCTCAGCAGCTCTATTATGTCAAACAAACAGGCATGAACTTCCCTCACTCCCGCCCCCACAAGCCACGTTTCTTCCTCATGTCCTCCCCCCCGCACACACACGCACACGCACGCACAGACACATACACACACAGTGAAATATGATCGGCGCTCGCTCGCTCGTAACGCACAGCGGTGAGCCATAATCCTGGCGCGCCGTACTCCTCTCGGGTCAAGGATGCTCCTCCGCGCAGACAAAGGAAGGAGCTTTCAGTGTGTGTGGTAATTATCCTCCTGCCTAGAGAACGGAAAAAAGTTGCAGCTTCAAAGACACACACTGCCACATCACACACCGCCGTTACTATACCCGACATGCATTTAGGACTTTTGGTGCTGTTTCTGTCCTTGGCGAGAAGTTGTTGGTGCGCACCGCAGCAGACTTGTTTTCCAGGAGACGAGCTTTTAGGTAAGATCACCTCAACTTCAATAAATGGTTGGTAGAAATATGCTGTACTGTACACCTTAAGCGTGATGCGTAGGAAACAAAACTTAAAGCCGTATTTAAAGGGGCAACATGGGCGATTTAAGATCTACTTCCGACGCTCCTAATCAATAAAAAACAGCTGATAGACATGAGATGCAGGCACATCCTAATTTAATTATTAACATAGCTAATTAAAATGATATACTAAATAATTAATTATACTAGTTATTGTTTTTCTCAAAGTCTATATTCTCTTGCATTTTAATTACATAATTCAGTTGAAGGCCTTTAAAGTGTCGTTATCATCTAGATTTGTTCATGACTTCATGTTGTAGACACATTGTCACCTGCTGTTTTTTTCAGCCTTGTCATAACAAAGCAGGGCTTCTGCTTTGGCTGGTCTCTTGCTTTTGAAGATGTCGCCCCCTAACGTTTGATTTGTGACCCATAAATATTTTCATGCTTGCTTCATGTTCGTTGTTTGGCTTGTGTTCCTCTCACAGGAAGATGCAGCAACAACGCGGCTGGAGACAAACGTAGGTGGTTAATTAATTTCACCTTGTGTAATTCAGGGCCTTAGGCTACATTAAAGGGGAACCACCACCTAAACTAAGAATTCCAATATGGTATTTCCATGGCCTAGGAAAGTTCAATTCAAATTGAACATGAACATGAGCTACTCTCTCTCAAAGCCAGAAACCAGAGTCATCTAGAACATCTTTCCCAATTCATTGTCTATGGAGCTGTTCCACACTTTATACCCAATGACATCACAAGTTGAGTTTTAGCACTCTAGTTTTTAGATTTGGGAGAGAGTTGTTCCTGTTTACTAATATTTTAGGACTGTCCTAGACCATAGGAATAACATGTATGAATATTGAAAATGGGCGTAGTTCCCCTTTAAAGCCACAGTGGGCAGAATTGGAGCAAATATGATTTAAAAAAGTTATTTTTATAAAACGGTCACTATATCCTGACAGTAGTGCATGAGACAGGTAATCTGAAAAAAAATCATGTTCTTCCGTGTTCTCCGGTGCTCCTAATGGCATCTGCAAGATTTCACAGACAGGAGGAAAACAACCAATCAGAGCTGATCTGGGGTCTGCCGTCCAGCTGCCATCCATGAGAGCCAGCTGTCAATCACTCGCGAACTCCGATCAAACGGTCAAACTAGGCAGCGCTGATCAAATATGAATCAATATTCTGTTACTGTAATGCCTATTTCTTACCTCAAATATTCTTAGAAACATCTTGTAGTGTACTGTTTAGCTGTAAAATGAGAATGTTTGTGACTGGCAGCCATGTTGAGATTGGTTGAGGAAATACCAAGCACCTCCCAACAGCCAGAGCAAACTTTCTCATTTTACAGCTAAACAGTAAACTACAAGATATTTCTGAAAACATTTTATGCAAGAAATAGGCATTACAGTAACAAAATATTGATTCATATTTGATCAGCGCTGCGATCGTAGTTCGCGAGTGATTGACAGCTGCCTCCATGGAATGAACAGCCAATAGGAACGCTCTCTCTCTGAAATGACATGTGATTGGCCAAAGTCTCCCATGACCGGCTAGATTTTTTAAAGCCTGAAAACAGAGCCATGAGGAGGTGCAGAAGTCTAGTTTTCTCTCAGAACACTTGAATTAAAATATGCTGAAAGGTTATTATGGAATTTTTGCCAAATGATGCCAAAAACATTCTGCCTACTGCCGCTTTAAAGGGAACACCGCCTAACTTAAGAATTCCAAAATGTTATTTCCATGGCCTAGGAAAGTTCAATCAATATTTGTGAACTCAAGCTACTCTCTCGCAACTGCAAGACGCAACAGGCCTCTTCTCCAGATGTCTGGTGTCTGAGAGGAGAAGCAGCTGCAGTACTTGAGCACAATCTATGCCTGTGGAGGGGGGGAGGATTTTTGGAGCTTCAAAAATCCCATCCTGTACTTTTCCATTGACACACCAGTTTCTAGCTACACCTGCCAGGTCTAGCAGCTTTCAAAGCAACTACGAGGAACTTTATTGTGTTGATTTTGGTGGTTCAAGTGGACAAGAGCAGTAGTATTTCCGAGCACCAGAGTCCCTTTAGAAAACTTTCATTTTACCGCACCAGGGTCTGACAGTCTGCCCCGCGCAGTCCTGGTTCTGGTTCTCCCGTGCTTCCCTTCACTCCAGCGGGCCCAGCAATACGGTGGTATATGGTGTCGGTGTTGGCTCCCAGCTGGGACTGGAGGATCAGCGAGGCGAAGCTCTGCTCCTGGCCGGAGGAGGAGCCGTTGCTGCTGCTGCTGATGGGCGCGGAGCTCTCCACTTATTCCGCCGGAGTGCCGACTGCAGGGCGAAGGCAGCAGCGAAGCCGGATTTGGGTCTGTCCACAGTGGAGGCCCCGCTGGAGCCTGAGCTGAAGGAGTTTCTGTTGAACCTGCATGATTTCATCTGATTTCGCCAGAATCCGACCCGGTGGCACTGATGATAAGCATTAAGAATAACTATATAGAAATAGCCAATCTTCTCGCCGATGGTCTATTTTACTCATAGAGGTCATATAGAGACATCAGTATTAAATTGAGACTGTTTCATAACCAATTAAAAGTTCCTCATAGTAGCTTTAATAGATAATAGTGTTTCTTTAAAGATGTGACAGAAGCCCTAAAACGGTTTAGTTATTTTGAAACTTAGCCTACAGCAACCTAAGAAAAACTTTGTTTTTCTTAGTAGGTAAACACCTTATTTTCAAAATTGTAAGTTACCAGCTTTCTCTGCCTTCTCTGTACCACAGCTACCTGTACAGAGCTGAACCTCGGCTACTGCAATGATATGGAATACTCTAGGTGGGTGGTAGAGGTTGGTACTAATGTGCGCGAGCTAATCTGTGCCAGCTAAAAACTTTAACCATACATACATTTAAAGCCACCGCTGTTATTCTTTTGGTTTCTTGATTGTGGGCATCACGCTAACAACTTCTGTCCAAATGCTGCCACTCCAGGACCATATTCCCCAACACCCTTGGCCACCGGAGTCGCCTGGAGGCCGAGTCAGGGCCAGAGTACCTCCTGCTGAGTGTCATCCATGGCCTGCTCAACGGGGAGTGCTCCCCTGAGATACGTCTCCTAGGCTGCTCGGTTCTCGCCTCTCCCTGCAAGGACGACAAGATGATCAAACCCTGCCGCAGCACATGCGACGCACTGAGGAGGGACTGCGCCCACGCCTTTGAATCCATCGAAATGGCTTGGCCCTACTTCCTAGATTGTGACCGCTTCTTTGCCAGCGACCAGGAGGGCTGCTTTGACCCACTGGCGGGGCTGAAAGGTAAAGGTCACGCTGTTGTGTTGTACTATATGGACCAATTGCGTTCCTAGTACTCTGTGAAACAAACAAAGCATCCTTCTGTCCTTCCCTGGCATCACACCTCTAGCCAGACAGGAGCTGGAAATGTCCAACCTCTCTCCTGAAGCACCCAGCACCATCATCCAGTTCACCTACACCTCCAACACCCAGATGTACAGCCTGCTGAAGAGAACAGCAGCCAAGTGCTCCCATATCTCTCATGTCTACAGCATCGGACGCAGCACAGAGGGCAAGGACCTGCTGGTTATTGAGTTCAGCAACAACCCAGGACAGCACGAGCTATGTGAGTTATACCTAGAATTATTAATGTTCATCTTAAAAACACTATTAACTGAATTTTGGGAGCAGCTCTAATGTTGTTCAGCTCATTGTTTTGGTTTTACGGCCTGCAGCTTTACCCTAACCCTCATCAACCTTGTCTCCAGCATCAACACCAAATAGCAGACAAAGTTAGCTGCTAGCTGGTGAATATAGTGGAGCATTTAGCCGCTACGTAAAGAGCCACATATATTCCTCAGGAGTTGATGGAGACCCAAATATGACTTACATTCATCAGATGGACACAAACAGACACCTCCAAATGAATGCTAATGTTGCTACGACTCTGCTGGATGCGCAAATAGGCACCTGATTCGACTGTTATCAGGCCATTAAATGTGCGTTATCGCTCGCTATAAGTCTCATGATAGTGGGTCGGTATGGGCCTTCTACGCCTACTACGTTGTAAGGCTTATAACCACTGATAACGCCCAATTTAATGACCTGATATCAGTCTAAACGGCTGAAATAGGCAACTGTTTGCAAGTACTTTCTTAAGGGATAATATATAAGTATTGTGTTTACAGCTTGTTGCGCTGCCCCAAAGTGGCCAAATCACTGAATGCAGCTTTAACCATGTTTGCTTCTGTCTGTAAACCTTAGTGGAGCCAGAGATCAAGCTGGTGGCCAACATGCATGGCAACGAGGTGCTGGGCCGCCAGCTGCTCATCTATCTGACCCAGTACCTGTGCTCAGAGTACATACTGGAGAACCATCGAATTCAGACCATCATCAACACCACCCGCATCCACATTCTGGCCTCCATGAATCCAGATGGCTATGAACTGGCCGCCTCAGAGGTAGAGGATAACAATGACCCGGAGCTCAGCGAACAGGAAGTAAATATTGTTAACAGAAAAAAAGACAAATCGCCATTATCCGCTCTTAATCTCACTGTCTGTTCAGTCTGTTTGGCTTGACTTGTAGAGGTGGGGGTTTGAGGTACTCTAATGAGGGAGTCTGAGTATTGCAAATACAGAGGGGGTTTTACAATGTTGTTTGAGGGCTGTGAAATGCTACACCATTGAGTAAAATTATGACAATGTTGTAGCTGTGCCTGTTGTGAACACAGAGGCTGTCAATTGTAAAATATCTAGAAAAAAACACATTTGCATGCTGAAGGATAAATAACAGAATTAATTAATTTAACAGAATTGTTAAATTGGTAATTTCTTCATTTTGGTATTAAGATAAGAGTAATTTACAAGACAAGCAGTAATAAATGAGTGATTTGGGGAGGCTGCTGGTAGATTTAACTACTGATATGTCTCAATTCTGGTTCAGTTGCTAAATTGGATGTTAGAGATTAGAGTACTCAATCCTTCCACCTTCCACCTTCCACCTATCACCATATTTTCCACTAACCAGAGAATTCAACACTAATCATCACTTCACTAGTTTGTTTAGAGCTTGTAGAAGTCCGTCAGCTCTGTTTATTCTACTTTAAATTATTATGTAGTAGGATTGTCAACAACTGAGACCAGCTTGATGTGACAAGCCTGAGAAAGTGGGACTTCTACATTGGCACCTCTTGGGCCTTTTAAGTATAACAATTATGGCTGTCAATTGATTGAAATATTTTATCGAGAATGAATCGCATATTTTTTTGTCTGTTCAAAATGTACCTGAAAGGGAGATTTATCAAGTACTTAATACTCTTATCAACATGGGAGTGGGCAAATATGCTTGCTTTATGCAAATGTATGTATATATTTATTATTGGAAATCAATTAACAACACAAACCAATGAAAAATATTGTCCAGAAACCCTCACAGGTACTGCATTTAGCATGAAAAATGTGCTCAAATCATAACATGGCAAACTCAAGCCCAAAAGGCAACAACAGCTGTCAGTGTGTCAGCGTGCTGACTTGACTTTGACTTGCCCCAAACTGCATGTGATTATCATAAAGTGGGCATGTCTGTAAAGGGGAGACCCGTGGGTACCCATAGAACCCATTCTCATTCACATATCTTGAGGTCAGAGGTCAAGGGATCCCTTTGAAAATGGTCATGCCAGTTTTTCCTCGCCAAAATTTAGCGAAAGTTTGGAGCGTTATTTAGCCTCCTTCACGAGAAGCTAGTATGACAATGAATTCCTTAGGTTTTCTAGTTTCATATGATGCCAGTATCTTCACTCTAGCTTTAAAACTGAGCCCGCTACAACCTAAATATCGCAAGTTGCTTTAATGCATTATAGAAATTAGTGGCGTTAAAATGAATTTGCATCAACGCGTTATCACGTTAACTTTGACAGCCCTAAAAACAATACTGACCCAGCCTTTTGGTCGAAATGCTGCATATTTATTCACTAATGTGCCGGCCGTGTCACTTTTCCTCTAACAAGCTCTGCATGCATGTGTGCCGTAGACTGATCATGTGTTTGCTCAAATGTATGTTGGAGTCATTTGACAGGGGGCAGTTAAAAAAAGTTGTAAAGTCCACTATAAAGATCGTCATTGTCCATGTATGTAATGTGCAATCTAAAATGTACACCGTAGCCTGATATCTTCATGGTAGGCATACTACTACACACAGCTTTACTCCAAGAGAGGCACTTTATATGCATGGGTTTTAGTCTGACTGTCTGATTGCGCTGGTCTTAATCATAGATATATATACGTAGATGCCGCATTGGCCTTGGGATCGTAGGTCAACGTCGCCACCATAGTAGGGAGGTCAGGACTGGTCTGTTAGCGCATACAAGTGAACCGGGGAGCTGCCGTTTTTCTGGATAAAAAGCACTATAACGTTTACATTTCTCAACCGATTTCAATAAGTCATTTTTATATTCAAGTGTTCATAATCTACGAGGAGTACTGTAAGTTAGATTCCCTCCACAAAAAAAACTCTTTTTGAAAAATGGTTCAGTAACGTTACGTTACTGCTTCCGGTTCATGGATCACCGGCCGGCCTGTCCACATTTTCCTTTAAGAATTTTTTACATCATCAACATTACAGTTGAAGTTACATCTTTACAAAACATTTGCTTCTGTAGGTCATCAGATAAGAGCTAGCTAGCGTTTGTTATTGTTAGCTAATCCTCGACCAAAGCTAATGTATGCTTATAGATCTTAAAACTTAATTTATGATATGCGTCTAATATCGCAAACAATAAGCTGATATCATGTCTTGGGTTTTGTAACAGTAACGTTAACTCAGCAAAATTAATTACTTTCCACTACGGAAAAAATTCAGTTCATGTAACATTAAGCCTAGCTAACCTTGATACAGACTCTTTTGAGCATAGCAGCGATTATAGCCTAGTATCGAGATTTTAAGTAATTGGAGACAAAACTTTCTTTTTCTACTCCTCGTAGATCATAAATCCTTGAATATAAAAATGACTCATTGAAATCTGTTGAGAAATGTAAACGATATATTGCTTTTCATCCAGAAAAATGGCAGCTCTCCGTTCACTTGTATGTGTTTACAGACCAGTTCTGACCTCCCCAATATGGCAGTGATGCTGACGTATCGCCGCAACTGGTGTCTATGTAGATACATCTATGGTCTTAATGATTCACAATACATACATGGTTGAAACATTAATGAAAGTGTGCAGCATATTGTACCTTTTATTAATATGATCACATTTCGAATGTATTATGAAGGCCAAACTACTTTGAATGTATTCATATTCAGTATTTTGCACGTGTTATAATCTTTTTTCAATTATACTTATCAAAAAAAAGTAAATTGAAACCTCAACTGTTCCCAAATCTGTAGCGTACCGTATATGGCCACATATACTGTACATATATGTTCATAATATGTAATAATAGTTCGTATAATCCAAAAATCTCTTTTTGATTGTTTGGATGGATGGATCATTGATTAAATGTATTTTCTGCTCACCTCTAATATTTATGAATAATGGTTTCCTCTTGTCGCTCTATTTGCTCCTTTTCCTCACGACGGATATATGGTCTTGTCTACATGTTAACAACAGAATTAACAGCGATAGTCTAACAGGTTCCTTCCTGTACTTCTGACTAATATTCATGTAGTTTGCTCAGTATTTTCTTCAGATAATTACTGCTCCTACTAACGTCTGCACATTATCATCATGAATATTGTCACACTCTCTGACACTTTGTAATACTCCTAGTTGTTTGAACCTAAATGTTTCAGGGTCACTTGTTGAACGGTTGGACCAATGGACGGACCAACGCCCAGAATATTGACCTCAACCGCAATTTTCCAGACCTCACCTCCATTTTCTACCGGAACCGCCGCAGCAGGCACTACCGCATTGACCACATCGCGATCCCTGACGCTTACTGGTTTGGCAAGGTAAGAGGGTAGGTTTTATTAATCAGATATATGGAGATTTATCGTGAGTAGATACAGTATTTCTGCCTGGGTCCCAAAACAATCCTACCTTTGGGCTGTAGGTGGCACCAGAGACCTATGCAGTGATGAAGTGGATCAGGTCACTGCCCTTCGTTCAGTCTGCCAGCCTCCACGGAGGGGATCTGGTGGTCTCCTATCCCTTCGACTTCTCCAAACACCCGCATGAGGAGAGGATGTTCTCACCCACTCCAGATGAGCAGGTAGGGAGGGAGGATGGATGTCTGAATTGATGGATTAATACTTGCTGAAAAGGTTTGCTTCAACAGTGCAGCTGGATTCCTCTCTCACCACACACCTCATTTA
This sequence comes from Sebastolobus alascanus, assembly GCA_916701645.2. Classification (NCBI taxonomy): domain Eukaryota; kingdom Metazoa; phylum Chordata; class Actinopteri; order Perciformes; family Sebastidae; genus Sebastolobus; species Sebastolobus alascanus. The sequence goes on along the minus strand of CAKAOJ020000162.1, from coordinate 849,838 downwards.
AAGTGGACATATTATGCTTATTTCCATGTGCATACTTGGATTGTGGGTTTCTACTAGAACAGTGGTCCCCAACCTTTTTCCTTAAGGGACCCCTTTTCTATCATTGAGTAAACCTACGATCCCTGACTAAGTGACACATTTTATGGATATTTCATGTTATATTATATTATATTATATTATATTATAATCCAAACTTTAAAAATAACAATTACATTTTTCCTCACAGAAATCTATGAAATGCTGAGATATAGGCTAATTGTATATATACATATTTTTTAAACAGTTGTTTTACTCCCCTTATCAAGAAGGCCTCCCTGTAAGGCTTTGGTGAGCCCTAGTGGGGGTTGGGACCCCCAGGTTGGGAACCACTGTACTAGAACATGTTTACATCCTTTAATCTTCAAAAAAGCTTTATTTTTCGTCATACCAGCTGTGCTGCAGCACCTCTTCACCCTCTGTCTGAAACACTCTGTTTGGGTTTCTGCCCCCTCTGTTGTGATTGGTCAATCGTACCAAACTTTTCGGATTCGCTCCGCTCTAACTAGCTTTGTTTTAAGGGCGTGCCAAACTGGCTGCTAGTCAGGTATTATGCAAATGTGTAACTTGGTGACATCACCACGTTACGGAAGGAAAGGTAGAACTTCAAGCGAGGCGTTCAGGAGCAGTGTTTCTGAGGGGGAGAGTAACTCCCTTTGGCGTGGACTTTGGGCTTTGTAACTTTGCAGACTTTTTACATGAACAGAAAACTAGATATAACACACTAAAGGAAAGGGAAATGCACAAAAGCATATTATGTCCTCTAATAATCTCCCCATGCTCAGGTCCTCAAGCAGCTGGCTCGTACCTACGCAGACGCCCACGAAAACATGTCAAACAATGACACGGAGAGGTGTGGAGCCTCCTTTTACCGAACTAGGGGCATCATCAATGGGGCATTGTGGTACAGTTTTGCTGGTGGTGAGACACAACACTTTTCAAACTACAGAGAGAACCACGTTAGTTTTTCTGTGCCTTTCATTGCTTGTGAGGGACTCATTATGTACACGTCTCCCTTGCAGGTATGTCTGACTTCAACTACTTGCACACTAATTGTCTGGAGATCACCGTGGAGCTCGGCTGTGACAAATTCCCCTCGGAGGCCGAGCTTTACCCAGAATGGAAGAGGAATAAAGAAGCTCTGCTCAGTTTTATGGAGTCTGTAAGTGTCTGTAAGACGGGCATGACCAGCTTGTGTTAAAATGTGCATATTTTTACAGTGTTTATTTCAATTGATAGTGGAAGGATGAATAATTGACAATGAAAGTGTGAAATGATAGCCACTTGTCAACTCAAATTGGCTGGTAGAACACTTAACAAGCAGGTTTTAAAGACCAGAAAGGATAAAACCATAATAATGATAAGTGTGTGCCTTTAGTCATAAGGACTATACAGACAGTGCATGTAGGAGACATAAGCACTTGACCCAGAACAAAAGTACATGGAACATAATATGGCTTTCCATTGTGCTCCCTGTCCCTGAACAGGTCCATCGAGGGATAAAGGGAGTAGTTACGGATGTTGATGGAAATGGGATAAAAGGTGCAACTATCTCTCTCAGGGGGGTTAGGAAAGATGTCACCACAGGTAAATGCAGTCCTACATGGTTACACATTTCCCAGTTGGTATAACTTTGCTGATCATTTTTTTGTCGCTTTGAAAAACACAGTTATTTTACCTCGCTGATTGTAAAACACACCTCAAACTCGACAAAAACAAAATAAAACTCATCAGACCCGTCTTGGTTAGCCTAGTCTTTCCACTTCCAACAATCACCAACTCTGGTTTGGTCAAAATAAAGCCTTAATTCACTAAGTTAGATGCAGCCTCTACCCAGCTGCTGTCTCTCCCTGCCGTTGCCGGCCTCTGTGCTATTAATAGCGGAGCGACAAAAGTCGGAACAAACTTTTGAATTAGGCTTCGTAGATCTAATATGATTGAAGAATCGGCAACTGGATTGGCAATTTTCTCGCCTCAAATTTGTTCATAAAACGAACTGCTGAGGTAAAATAACTGAAAATTTCCTAGCATATTTTCCTTGTTTCGAAATCGGGGGACAGGAAATGCATTGTGCGCATGGGATTGTGGGTGTTTTAGGAGAGCAAAGGATACACACATGCATACTTCAAAATCCCCAGAAAGAAGGACTCAATCCTCGGTAGAATTGAAAGGATCCCCGACATTGGAACAGCCCTTCAGCGGGATTTGATGACGTAGCATCTTTGAAATTCAGCTGTTGAAGGATCCTTCCTTGACTTTGAGAAATACCCGTTGGCTGTTGACTGACCCTGTTCTCCTCCCCTCCCTCCAGCTGAAGATGGAGACTACTGGCGGCTGCTGAACCCCGGTACTCACATCCTGACAGCTAAAGCCAAGGGTTACTCCAGGGTCAATAAGAGGGTTTATCTGCCTCACAGCATGAACAAGGCTGGACGTGTCGACTTTGTCTTGGCGAAGGTTAGATCTTTGTCTTCATGATCTTGTTCAACCAATTCTATTCAAATATCCTTTTTTTTAACCTTACTTTTTACATGCATTGTTTAGCTTTAGTAGAGATTTATTGTACCAGATTTAGCTATAAGATCATTTCCATCTGCAGTCCCTGGGCTGGTAGACACAAACACTAATACAACTAATACAAATACAAGTTCAAAATACAATACTACTAAAAGGATGGTCTTCCATTACCCCTGCTCTCCAGCCTCACCATTTCCCTTCCCCTGCATCCAGGTTCCCATAGAGCCCGATATCGACGACCACCTCTTCCCCACAGTAGACTCATGGGATCGATTCGACCCATACAACCAGTTTGAGCGCTACAGCGAGACAGACGTAAGTGCTGGAGGGATAGAGCGGGAGGAAAAACCATGGTGGTGGAACTACTTCTCCCAGTCTGGCATCTCACCTCCACACTGGCTGCTGCGAAGTGTCTAGACGCATTACAGGACAATAAAGATCTCAGCATACCACTGCGAGACTGGTGATGGGCGTCCGGTCCCACTGGTGCTCTCAGAGGTGTCTACATAGCAAGAGCTGTGACATTAAGATCAGCAGTACCTAAATAGGTTTCAGTGCTTCCTGGAAGTAGGGCGTGAACAGGTTTTTTTTTTTTACACCAGGCAACAAACCTGATTCTGGTCTGTAAGTGGAGTTTTGGCCACTATTGCTTTGCTTTAACTTGTTTTAAGTAAAAATGTAACCACTGGGGAATAAAGGATTTATGGATGCCTCAATTGTCCAACTTTTAAAGATGTCAAAAATAATTGTATGCACTTATTTGAATATTGTGATCACACAATTTCACATGTGACGGCAGCTGCATAAAATGTCTTTGTGCGCATTTTAAAAATTTGAGTTGATTACAAATTGAATGCAGTTTTGACTGCTTTTTATTATCGCATTCCACAGGTGAATTCCCTGTAACATCATTTTATACATTATACCGGGCATAAGTGCAACAGTCAAAATTTTCTGGACCTTTAACAGCACCTCATACCGAGCACCACTGGGATTAATACTGTGCCAATTGTGAACAGCAGAACTTCTTGCTTTGTTTGTTTTTCACAAGCATAACAATAAATATTAAATATTTGTGGCATATCTTCTTCTATTTTTATTTTAAAAATGGTTAAACCTGCAGTGGGCAGAGTATTTTTGGCATGATTGGGTAAAAACTCTAGTAACTAGACTTCTGCACCTCCTCATGACACTGTTTTCAGGCTTTAGAAAATCTAGCCCGTGACGGGAGACTTTGGCCAATCACAGGTCATTTAAGAGAGAGAGCGTTCCTATTGGCTGTTCATTCAACGGAGGCCGCTGTCAATCACCTGCAAACTCCGATCAAACGGTCAAACTGTAGCGCTGATCTAATATGAATCAATATTTTGTTACTCTAATGACTATTTCTCGTATTGTTTTCAGAAATATCTTGTAGTGTACTGTTTAGCTGTAAAATGAGAAAATTTGCTCCAGCTGGTGGGCGGTGCTTGGTATTTCCTAAACTGATCTCAACATGGCGGCCGGGTCCCACTTTCTCACTTTTTTACAGCTAAACAGTACACTACAAGATGTTTCTGAAAACATTTTAGGCAAGAAATAGGCATTACAGTAACAGAATATTGATTCATATTTGATCAGCGCTGCGCCACGGTTTGACCGTTTGATTGGAGTTCACGAGTGATTGACAGCTGCTCATAGATGGCAAGGCCCCAGCTCGGCTCTGATTGGTTGTTTTCCTCCGGTCTGTGAAATCTTGCAGATGTCATTAAGAGCACCGGAGGACAGCGGAGGACACAGAGGCACATGATTTCTTTCAGATTACCTGTCTCATGCACTACTGTCAGGATACAGTGTCCGTTTTATAAATTTGTTTTAATAATATTTGCTCAAATTCTACCTACTTCAGCTTTAAGTAACATGTTTTTACAGTTTAAAACAGGCCCTACTTATTTTACACCTCTCAGCTCTAAGCTATTTTAAGAGGCTGTTGTAGTCTTTGATCAGCAGAGGGCGCCAGAGAACATGTAATGACAGACTGTGCCAACTCCTTTAAAGTCAATGATGAGTAGTCTAATTACTAATAGATGGTAAGGGGCGTTTGTACCCTTCTTTCATTCGTGAATTCATATATTTCCTCACAGACGCATTGAGTCCTTTTTGACACACGCCAACAGGGAGAATTGGTTTAATTTGTTGATTTTACAGTCAGTACAGAAATTAACTTTCAAGTGAAAGGTCGTGAAAGTAGTTCTCAGAAGTCACCAGAAAAGAAAATTATCTGTCAGGGTCAAGCGGCTGCTGTTGCGGAAGAACATTATTGTATTACATGTAGGGCTACTGCCCAGACGCGTGCTGTATGTATCCCTGCGCCCTCACAGTGTGACAGGTGCGTTTGGTTTGTTGTGATTGCCACCAGTTACTTTTTTCGCTAACAGCCGAGTTGTTTTGCTAACAGCAGGCCAAAATAAAAAAGTTTAAATGAAATTAATGTTACCAGCTAGTCGGCACACCTCACCCTAACCTTTCTCGCGGGAGAACAGGAGGTTAAGTTACTGAATTTATTTTTTTTGTGTGAGAAAACGCAGGATGCTACTGTAGCTTTTTGCTCGACAGATAACTACAAGCTTTTCCTTCAGCAGTCAACCCTAAGGTAGGCTCTCACACAGAAGCACAATGTATAAAGACAGTCCGTCAAACTTTAGTAGGCCTATTTTATTCAGGAACACTTTAATTCTCTCCCCTCCCAGTTAATGTATTCACTCGATGTGTAAAACAGTCCCTGAATATTCTAACAGCTGGACTGTGGGTCTTTTACACATCTTCAATGTAATTTAGCAGCCGTGTGTAGTAGCATTTATATGTGAAAACATTCTGTATTTAGCAGTTATATTATATATTTGCCTGGTGAACAACCTCTTGCTGTATATACCTGCTAACATTAGTCGACTTATTTCTCACAGCAAACATTGTGCCTCGTCTTAGTAAAAATTCAGGTCTAGCTAATGACATTAACAAGGGCTCAGTTCCATTTAGGTGTAACAGCAAGCTATGTCAGTGAGTCAGTATGCAGAATACCTGGACTGTGTAACTTACACAGCTAAATGGAATATACACCATTGTGAGTGTCATTAGTGTGTGTGTGATGTGAGGAATGGTCTATTGAGGAAATGCTATAGTTGATTTCATGGCAGGGATGCTCAAAACATGTTCTCACAGAAATCCTGTGCTACAAAAGTAAGAACTACTGTCAAAGTTAACACAAATTCGTTAAAGGCCACTAATTTCTTAACACAACTTGTGATTTTTAGGTTGCAGCGGGCTCAGTTTTAAAGCTAGGCTCATATGTAAATAAAAATCCATTGGTACCAACCATGTCATACTAGCTTGTCGAGAAGGAGGTTAAATAACGCTCCAAACTTACGCAAAATTTTGGCGAGGAAAAACTGGCATGGCTATTTTCAAAGGGGTCCCTTGACCTCTGACCTCAAGATATGTGAATGAAAATGGGTTCTATGGGTACCCACGAGTCTCCCCTTTACAGACATGCCCACTTTATGATAATCACATACAGTTTGGGGCAAGTCATAGTCTAGTCAGCACACTGACACACTGACAGCTGTTGTTGCCTGTTGTGCTTGAGTTTGCCATGTTAAGATTTGAGCATATTTTTTATGCTAAATGCAGTACCTGTGAGGGTTTCTGGACAATATTTGTCATTGTTTTGTGTTGTTAATTGATTTCCAGTAATAAATATATACATACATTTGCATAAAGCAAGCATTTTTGTCCACTCCCATGTTGATAAGAGTATTAAATACTTGAAAAATCTCCCTTTAAGGTACATTTTGAACAGATAAAAAATGTGCGATTAAATTGCGATAATCGCAAATTAACTATGGACAATCATGCGATTAATCAGGATTAAATATTTCAATTGACAGCCCTGGTAAGAAACTTATTTTAATGTTGCAGAAAATGACAGTGTTTCCCAATTCTTAGAAAATATCACCACTCATTTTTTGTGCTTTTATTATTATTTGTTTTCAGCTTTAGTGTATTTTATTTTGGTTAAAGTTAGGGTAAGGTTTTTGGGTGGTTTTGCTTCCTTTTGCAAAAACTGCTCTGGTTGAGTCCAGCGTGGCTATTTGTATGTAACAAATGAAAACCGTGATTTTACTTAAATTTTCAATCAGCACTAACTACCTGAGACTGAAGGCTTGCACATAAGGCGTTAGGTACACTTAAAACATTTTACACAGAGCAAATTATTAAGCTTACACATAAGGGGCAATGCATGATCATGTGCTATGACTACAAATCGCGTAATGATAATGACATACATAAAATTAATCCATGGTTGCACTAGTCTGTAGTGTGTGTTTATTTAGGTCTATACAGCATAATCCATCTGCATCACCTCCTGCATCCCACAGTTTATACCCAACTGTCACAGCTGGAGCAGAGGATGCACATCAGTGTATCAATAATATCTGCTGGGGACTGGATCGCGTGCAACCCCTCCTAACCTCACAGTCCATCTGCTAACTGTCTCTAAAGCACACTGACCTGTGCTTGAACTAATGTATGTGAGTGTATTAAGCCAGAGCGTGATTCATATCCATAATCTATCCCATAATTAGCTGCACTATATGGAGGCCTGCATAGTATAGTCTATATTATGCAATGCATGCAGTTAACCAGGAAGCTAAAGTAGTTATTGACCCTGTAGACTGGTCATATATGCTCAGAGCAGGTTTTATGATGATCATGAGCTTAGTGCAGTCTGCACTAGGTAGAGAAACATCCTCATTATGAGACCATGTATCAGTGAACTTATTTGAATCTAATATACATAATGTGGGCCGCACCAATAACTGCTGGACATTTTATTAGTGTTAATTCAATGGGAGTGGGCAAATATGCTTGTTTTATGCAAATGTATGTATATATTTATTACTGGAAATCAATAACCAACACAAAACAATGACAAATATTGTCCAGACACCCTCACAGGTACTTCATTTAGCATAAAAAATATGCTCAAATTACAACATGGCAAACCTCAAGAACGGCTGTCAGTGTGTCAGTGTGCTGACTTGACTATGACTTGCCCCAAACTGCATGTGATTATCACAAAGTGGGCATGTCTGTAAAGGGGAGACTCGTGGGTACCCATAGAACCCATTTTCATTCACATATCTTGAGGTCAGAGGTCAAGGGACCCCTTTGAATATGGCCGTGCCAGTTTTTCCTTGCCAAAATTTAGCGTATGTCTGGAGCGTTATTTGCGTCAACGCGTTATTATCATGTTAACTTTGACAGCCCTAGGGTTAATAAAAGTCTCATGTTGGACGTCATAATGTTCCTAATACATCCCACAAAGCTGGATGTAAACCATAAATGGTATAAATTGTAAGGTTAACCATTTCATACATAAGCCATGGTAATGTTCGTTTGACATTAAGTTTGGGTCTGTAGCAGTAGCATGAGTGCCTTTTATATGTTACACAAACTGTCAAAGTCTTTGCCTTTTGAACCTAAAGCTTTACTGGAAGTAATTAGTTCAGAGTGGCAAAACCTTATCTTCTGATACCACTTGATAAATACTCACCTTTTCTTTGAACCTTTTAATCCTTTGTTATAGGAAGTTGAAATCTGGATACATGCGGAACATGCAGTTACGGATATGTGCGTTACTACCTGGTCAACTTATAAACTCCAGAGCAAGGTATTGCATATTACACACAACACAGTGATAATCAGCACACACATAGTCTGTTTATGAAAACACTAATTACTGCATTTAATGAAGAATTTGCTGCAACTGCTTTGTTCTTTTTTTTATATCTGGAGTACACTTGGTGACAATAGCTTAGAGGACCAGTGTGTAGTATTTAGGGGGATCTATTGGCAGAATTGGAATATAATATTACTAAGTATGTTTTCTTTAGTGTGTAATCACCTGAAAATAACAATCATTGTGTTTTTGTTACCGTGAGCCGTTTATATCTACATAGGGAGCGGGTCCTCTTCACAGAGTCTGTTATGTTGCACCGCCATGTTTGTGGCACAGAATGGACAAACCAAACACTGGCTCTAGAGTGGGCCATTCGCGCTTTCGCATCGGCCACCGTAGTTCTCCTACACGCTTAGCGCACGGGAGAATTTTCACACCACAAGATGCCACCGAACCCTACACACTGGCCCTCAATCAGCTTTTAGGAGTGATGGGATCCTACATGGACATACAACTTTCTTTCCACATTTGAACAGTTTTGGTTATTTCACTTGAGAGATTTCTGTATATGTGTTTTTATCTGAGCTTTTTCAAACTGGTTTGAAGTGGGCGGGGCTAAGTAGGAAACTGGTGTCACGTACTTCCATGCATCATGATTGAGAAACATTTGAATCAAAATCTGATGACAGTTGGTGGGTGTTTCTGGATGTTGCCAGGCCACTGTCAATCAAATCTGAGTGGTAAATTCTGCATGAATAATAACGCCACTAATTTCTTTAATGCATTAACATAACTCAGATTGTACCAACCAAGTCATACTAGCTCTTCGCAAAGCAGCCTAAAAAACGCTTCAAACTTACGCTACATTTTGGCGAGTAAAAACTGGCAAGGCCATTTTCAAAGGTTCCCTTGACCTCTGACCTCAAGATATTTGAATGAAAATGTGTTCTATGGGTACCCACGAGTCTCCCCTTTACAGACATGCCCACTTTATGATAATCACATGCTGTTTGGGGCAAGTCATAGTCAAGTCAGCACACTGACACACTGACAGCTGTTGTTGCCTGTTGGGCTTCAGTTTGTCATGTTATGATTTGAGCATATTTTTTATGCTAAATGCAGTACCTGTGAGGGTTTCTGGACAATATTTGTCATTGTTTTATGTTGTTAATTGATTTCCAATAATAAATATAAACTGTACATACATTTGCATAAAGCAAGCATATTTGCCCACTCCCATGTTTATAAGAGTGTTAAATACTTGACAAATCTGTCTTTAAGGTACATTTTGAACAGATAAAAATGTGCGATTCATTTCCGATTAATCACGATTAACTACGGACAATCATTGACAGCCCTACTAATAACTAAAGATGTTTTTTCCAACTTTAACATTGATTGTTGCTTATTTATCAACAAATATTAAATCATACAGAGAAAATGTAGAACTTGATATAAAGTTTTGAGGGGCTTCAAGTACTAGCTGGATCTAGGTCTACCTGTACTGAATTTCTTTCCTATGATCAACTATTGTGTGGGAGGTTGCTCTTGATTGTAGCCTTCACACAAGCAGAATCTGCATATGAATTGGGTGGTTACTCTCTCTAGTATCTCTATACACATGACTGATCTTAATGGGACTTCCTAAATAAAAAATAATAATAATAAATAGATTTAACCTTCAGCAACATCTCTATTTCCAAGGCGTTCTTCTTCTTGCCTCATCAATGACCTCTGCTACTAATATTATAGTAAGAACAACATGAACAGTTATGATGCATTTGTAGGTTTTCTTTTTGAAAAGGCCATTTTGAATCAGACTATAATTATCTTCTTTCCAAGGCAGTGTGTTCCCAGATTTCTCCTCCTTATGTTCCTGGAGTGAGTTTCCATCTGGCAGACTTCTACTGAGGTTTCTGCCTTTCTGCCCTTCTCTTCTCTCTCTCGCTCTCTCTCTCTCTCTCTCTCTGGCCTCCCCAATGCACTGTGTAGTCACTTTCAATCTGACTGCATCAGTTTCTCTAACATAACCCGTTTTAACACTCTGCACATAAAATGCAAATGCCAAACCACTTTGCTCTGAACTTCCTCCATCCTCCTCTTTTCCTCTCCCTCCTTTCTCTCTCTGTTCCTCTCTGTGTCGGTCTGTCTTTCATTCTTGAAGCTATCTAGCTGCTCTGCCCCAGGAGTAGAGGCCTGCTCAATGTGGCAGAGATGATTTGTTTGCTTTGCAATTATTTTCCGTCAGTGGAGACAAATGGATTCATACTGCATAGAAAAACCAACACAGACAGGGCCGGAGCGATGAATGCAGTGGAACAGACTAATATGTACTGCCCAAAGACAAAGATAGAGATGGGGAACATGGAGCACCTCGAGTAAAGAATAGGTAGCTTTATAAAAAGCTCTAAGGACAAAGAGCATCTCAGTACCATATGGCTGCGCTGCATATTGAAATCTGTGGTGATGTGTTCGCCTGATTGTAGCTTTCAAGAGCAAGTCAGTGTAATGGAATGTCGGCCTGTATCGATGCAATAGTCTGAACATGTCATGAGCTACTGGTGTTCCAGTTGATGTAATTAATCTTTTTCTTTCCCATCCAACAGCGCATAATTTCTACTGCCCTTCTTTAAGTTCTAGTGAGCATTGGCTTTTGTTTTCTATAAACCTACTTTTTTGCTAACTCTGTCTCCTAAAAATTAAATTGATATACTATTAATACGCAACTGCAAATATACTTCAAGAAACATAATGCAGACTGGATTATATTTTTTTGACAAAATAATGAGTAAAGTACTGTCTTCCCAACATACGTTTCCACCAGTCACAACTGAAGCATTATTTAAATTTTTATGATTATGTTTAATGCCGCTTTCACATCATATCAGACAGATTCCCATGTCCCGAAGCCCCCTAATCTATGTAGCTGTCTGCACGGCTCTGTGCAGCTAAACTGCAGTTCACTGTGTAACGCTTCATCTTGACTGTTTAACGCTTCCTCTGTTCAGTTAGCTGTTAGCTCTGTTAGCTGTATTAGCCCCGTTAGCTGCTAGCTCTGTTAGCCAGACACACTGCAGGACTCTGCTGCCCACCGGCTGCTAACAGCTAACTAGCTCTCCTCCTACCGGCATGAGAAGACGCGCTCCGTTGTAGTCAGCGCTCAGTTCAGTTTGTCATTTGCTAAGCGATAGTTATACATACATTCATACATACATACATACATACATACATGCGATTGTCTTACCTAGGCATGCAAATTAAGAGAGGAACAATTTTGTAATCTGTACTGGAAACAATAGTCCAAACTGAAGCAGTTGTTGATCGCTTGTGGCTACTACCGGCCAGGAGGAGTCAGCAGTCAATGACAGTATAAAATAGTCAATAAAATATGTTTTCAAAAAGTGTGAATCACTGCAACCATGAGAGGTCATTAGTCTTAAATGAGCACAATAAATATTAGGCTGATGGGTCCAGCAGTATGCAAGATTAGCCTTGGACAGACAGACAAACAGACACAGAGATGCACACACATGCATGCACACACTCACACTCGCACGCACACACGCACACGCACACGCACACGCACACGCACACGTACACACACACGACTGAATACATAATGTCCTGGCGGAGATAACAATAAATGGTTCTTTTGATCGTACTGATAAATGAGAATACTATTTGCAATTTCTCAAACATAGTCTGAGATTGGCTGATAGAACATGTAGTTAGAGGACAGAATGGAGGTGAAGGGTCTCCCCATTTGCCCCCAATGTGTGATGGACGCAACTGGGCTGCAGACTTTTTCTGTCTCTGTTGAACTTTCAAACTATCCGCAGTAAAAGAGATTAACCTTTTCCTCCCAGCTCGCGTCTCCTTGATTTTTCCCTCTCCTGCCTTCTGTCTTCCTTTCCTCTTTATGACCCTTTCTCCCCTTTTCCAGTGTCTCTGTTGACTATCCCTTGTCCTGTCTCCCCCTCCTCCCCTTACCCCTCCCTCCCTCCCTCCCTTTATACGAAGGGCAGGTTCAGGGGTCACCAATTACTCAGAGAGGGCTGAGAAAGTTGTATGGGCTCTGCCCTCGGGGCTGCCATGTTGCATTATCATCAGGGAGATTGCAGGTACGCAGCAGCCACTGGCTGCCGGCACAACAACCACAACCTCAGCCCCAGCACCGGGCCGTATAGACTCAGCTAGGTTCAAACCCTCCTCATGCCTGAGCGGCTGGCTGGCTCCGAGTCAGCCCCCCTCTCTTACTGACCTGCTGGGCAGAACTAATATGTATGTCTAGACTTCCTGGGAACTCCTCTACCTGAGAATACACAGCTGCACAGTATGTGTGCTGATTGTTCAGCTACTCTTTTACTGATAGCTACAGTATATTCTGTACTGTACTGGGGCTTGAATATTTTCTTGTCACGCCTTGAAGAAATTCTTATAATCTTAAGTGTATTAAGGGATGACTCCGCAATCTAGACTTTTTTCGACCATTTAGTGCATTCAGAAGACAAGGCTATTGCTCTGAAAGAAAAAGAAGAAAGTGCTGAGAAGTGTAGTAGATATGTGCATTCTACCAGACAGGCAATCTGCAAGCTATTTCTCTACATTTTCTTTGTAACAATCGGATCATAAGACAGATCTTCTGAATGTGTGCAGGGGTGGGAACATTTGTATTCTTTTAAAGGAATACTTTAAGAAAATATTTTGAAACTTTTATTTTAGCCAGGAGACAGTTAGCATAGCTTGGCATAAAAACTGGAAGCAGAGACTATTTCTTTGCAGGAAGCAGCGACATCTTAAAGCCTTCTCATCACTGTAAGGTTAGCAGTGACTCCAGGAAGTCGCTGCTCCTGGCGAAAAAATAGTTTGGCACACCTGTAAAACCACAAAATGTTGTTTTTACACTTGCGTTCTTTGAACAGATTAAACAAACAGGAAACAACATGCTAATTAGTGAGCTTTAGAGGTGCTGGTAGACTAGTTGTTTCCTTCTTGTTTCAGTCTCCCGGCTGTAGCTTCACATATAACGGACAGATATGAGAGTGGTATTGATCTTCTCATCTAACTATTGACAAGAAAGCAAATAAGTGTGTTTCCCAAATATCCAACCATTCCTTTAATTGCCACTTGAAAATCAAACAAATCTTCTTTAACAGCATTTACTGCATTGCATTTTCTGAATAGCCCAGACAACATTTGGTCTGCCTGCATTGTGTCCACCCATAGAATAGAAGAGTAGGAGTAGAACGGACATTCCCATTCAAATCCACGTAAAAAAGATAGTGAGAGCGGCGGCCATTTTTATGTGTACCATTGCCATAGCGACTGTTGAAGTGGGCTGACTTCAAACTAAACCGACTTGCGGCAAGTTGCAGACTCACTGAGTTGAGGTTTTGCAGTAACGACTGACTCATTTAGTCTGGCTCTCTATGCTTTATAACGTTATTACTTCACTGCTCGTTTAAATTTAATGACTTAATGCTTCATCCGCACACTCTTGTCACAGTGGAAGAAAGCACATTGCTATCGCCAGATGAGTGACAACTTTGTTCAGCTCATTTTCTGTAACCAGTGGGGCGTTGAATCATGGTGGAATTAGCAAGCTATCTAGCAGCAAACACCAGACTTTCCCCCAGGAGACCGCTGTCCGTGTCCCATGTGAAACTTTTTTTTTTTGTTCCAATTTACAACGTTAACCACATGTTTAAAACTGTAAAACTAGAAAATATGTTTCCCTCATAACGTATTTCATAGGGCTGTCAATCGATTGAAATATTTAATCACAATTAATCGCATGATTGGCCATAGTTATTTGTGATTAATTGCAAATTAATCGCATATTTTTTATCTGTTCAAAATGTACCTTAAAGGGAGATTTCTCAAGTATTTGATACTCGTATTTACATGGGAGTGGGCAAATATGCTGCTTTATGCAAATGTATGTATATATTTATTATTGGAAATAAAGTATCAACACAAAACAATGACAAATATTGTCCAGAAACCCTCACAGGTACTGCATTTAGTATAAAAAATATGCTCAAATCGTAACATGGCAAACTCAAGCCCAACAGGCAACAACAGCTGTCAGTGTGTCAGTGTGCTGACTTGACGCTGACTTGACTATGACTTGCCCCAAACTGCATGTGATTATCATAAAGTGGGCATGTCTGTAAAGGGGAGACTCGTGGGTACCCACAGAACCCATTTTCATTCACATGTCTTGAGGTCAGAGGTCAAGGGACCCCTTTGAAAATGGCCATGCCAGTTTTTCCTTGCCAAAATTTAGCGACAAGCTATTGGTTGGTACCAATGGATTCCTTAGGTTTTCTAGTTTCATATGATACCAGCATCTATGCTAGTTCACTCGAGCTGTAAAACTGAGCTCGAGTACAACCAAAAAATCACAAGTTGCGTTAATGCGTTAAAGAAATTAGTGGCATTAAAACAAATTTACGTCAACGCATTATTATCGCGTTAACTTTGAAAGCCCTAGTATTTTGGTTATGCAATTTAGTTGTATGGGAACGTAATTTTGAGGGAGACAGGGTTGTTCTCCAGGAGCTGCGTCCGTTCTCTTCCCGGCGAGCAGCGACCACACTTTACGGCCCCACTGACGTGTGTTCTGTTGTCACCATAACACCAATCGCCATTTTCTTTTGTACTAGTCAACTGACCACAGCAAACAGTTCAATGACCCTTCTACTTCTATTTTATTTCTATGAGTCCACCTTTATTAACATTGCCAGATATACAGGATTGTACAATTCACAATGCATGGCTTTACATTAAAAATACTATCTGAGGTTATCCCAGCACATATCAACATGAAAAGAAGTCCAGGATCAGTTTACAGGTGATACCTGCTTCAGCACTGTCCTAGTGTACTGGCTTTTAAATCACTCTGTATTGACTCTGCTTTCCGTGTTGCACCTTAAAGAGATGTGATGGATGGGGAAGATGTTCAGTTTAGCTCTCTTGTTTCTTGCTGCTCTGCCTTCCGGCTGTCCACACTCAGCCTTAGAAACAGCCAGGCAGCCTTTTCAAAACTTTGTTTATCTTGCCTGCCCCTGCCACCTGGGTGCTGCCTTTGCAAAACTTGTATTGTATTGTATTGTATTTGGATTGTAGGACTCATGATTCATTCAGACGTTGACCAAGCGAAGACTTGATTCACTTATCCTTTTCCAAACCCCATCAGAACAGATTTTCAGGCTCACAGAGAGGCCCAGCCCAGCGCTGTTTAGGCCAGGGCCAACAGAAGCTGTGCAGCCAGTTGGAGTTTAAATGGCTTCTGAATAGAGAATCCCAGAGTCCGATTCAGTGTGCTCAGCCAAACCCTCTGTAATTGCAAAAACAGCACTTGGTCCACTAATAATGGGTGCGTGTCATCTCCAATCCCCAGTCCGCCTGTCTGTCCATGCCACAGAGGCAGCAATTACAGACTCGGGCCTGCCACTGGACGTGCACACAGTAAGGGCAGAGGAACAGTAGACTGTGTGTATGTGTGTGTGGGGGCGGTGGGTTAAGGGGTGCATGAGTAACTGAATGAGGTGTGTGTGTGTGTGTGTGTGTGTACACTGGAAAGGGCAAATGCAGACTTTAGGCTAAGCTTGATTTAAGAATTGAACAGACATTCCTATTTTGCCGTGCAGCCACAACGGTACTGTGAACATGAATTATTCCAATTAGGGCTGTCAAAATGAACGCGATAATAACGCATTAAAGTGGCAGTATGCAACAATGTTTTGGCATAATTTGGCAAAAATTCCATAATAACCTTTCAGCATATTGTAATTCAAGTGTTCTGAGAGATAACTAGACTTCTGCTCCTCATCATGTCTCTGTTTTCAGGCTTTAGAAAAATCTAGCCCGTGACGGCAGATTTTCACTAATCACAGGTCATTTCAGAGAGAGAGAGCGTTCCTATTGGCTGTGCTCCGGTCATGTGACCAGAACTTCGCTTACTTCAACAGATTTTACAATGGCGGCTGGGTCACAAACTTTCTTATTTTACAGCTAAACAGTACACTACAAGATGATTCTGAAAACATTTCAGGTGAGAAATAGTCATTACAGTAACAGAATATTGATTCATATTTGATCAGCGCTGCCTAGTTTGACCGTTTGGTCGGAATTCGCGAGTGATTGACAGCCGGCTCTCATAGACTGCAGCTGGCAGTGGACCTTGTTTTCCTCCGGTAAGTGAATCCTTCAGATGCAGTTAGGAGCACCGGAGGACACAGTAGAACACAGAGGAACATGATTTTTTTCAGGTTACCTGTTTCATGTACTACTGTCACGATATAGCGGCCGTTTTCTAAAAATAACTTTTTTAAATCATATTTGCGCCAATATCGCATACTGCAGCTTTAACGCAAATTTGTTTTAACGCCATTAATTTCTTTAGGGCATTAACGCAACTTGCGATTTTTTGGTTGTAGCGGGCTCAGTTTTAAAGCTAGAGTGAAGATACTGACGTCATATGAAACTAGAAAACCTAAGGAATCCATTGTCATACTAGCTTGTTGTGAAGGAGGCTAAATAACGCTCCAAACTTACGCTAAGTTTTGACGAGGAAAAACTGGTATGGCCATTTTCAAAGGGGTCCCTTGACCTCTGACCTCAAGACATGTGAATGAAAATGGGCTCTGTGGGTACCCACGAGTCTCCCCTTCACAGACATGCCCACTTTGTGATAATCACATGCAGTTTGGGGCAAGTCATAGTCAAGTCAGCACACTGACACACTGACAGCTGTTGTTGCCTGTTGGGCTTGAGTTTGCCATGTTATGATTTGAGCATATTTTTTATGCTAAATGCAGTACCTGTGAGGGTTTCTGGACAATATTTGTCATTGTTTTGTGTTGTTAATTGATTTCCAGTAATAAATATATACATACATTTGCATAAAACATTTATATTTGCCCACTCCTATGTTGATAAGAGTAGTAAATACTTCCAAATACTTGACAAATCTCCCTTTAAGGTACATTTTGAACAGATAAAAAAATGTGCGATTAATTGTGATTAACTATGGAAAATCATGTGATTTATCGTGATTACATATTTTAATTGACCGCCATAATCCCAGTTTGAGACCATTAAGACTTTAATCTGCAGCTGGAAACTCCTCAGTTTACAATAGCAGCTAGACAGCAATGACTACTAGGGCTAGCGATATGGAGAAAATCCAATATCACAATATTTTTGACCAAATACCTCAATATTGATATTGGTGCTTTTACAAAATATTTACACAAAGAGATATTTGATAAATAATCATCATTAATGTGGATTTAAAGGCAAATAATAGAACAGCTAGAACAGTCTGGTAAGTTCAGAAAATTACATCACTTTGCTGTAATGCAGCCTTTAAAACCAGGAAAGACAACACTTGCCATATTACGATATTATGATATCCAAAATCTAAGATATCTAGTCTCACATCACAGAATTTGATATATTATAGATATATTGCGCAGCCCTAACGACGAGCAGTACATGATTAGTTGTCATTCGCTAAAACTACCAGCATTGCATAAATATGCTTCTTGGTTTGTCCCCATGTTTTTCCTGGTTCGTTGTCTTGGTTGCTGCATCCTGAGATGACATTCAAAATAAGATAGCAAGACAAAACTATTTGTAGTGACGGATAAAGGAAAATGTTGTGAAAGTGTGAATTGGCTTAGAAACATTAACGTATCCTTTTTCTCCTTGAAGTTGAAACCTCCTTTTTTTGTTTTTTTACTGTCTAACTGAGTGTGATAACTAAGACCTTGTGTGAGCAGCACACAGTTGGACATCTCTCTGAGTCACTTCCTTTACTAAACACTCTCATGGCTACCCATCCATGACTCCTACAATGGCCATCACGAGGATTTACTAAAACATCAACTGATCTTTCCTGTTACGCTGCTATTGTTTTATTTGATTTTCTCTGCAGAGGCATGACGAACTGGTGTCACAGCAGACAATGGAACAGAGTCAGGATCTGACCCCAAAACTAATTTGCCAGCTTAAGCTCTTTTAACAAGTGGCAGTTTCACCAGTACTCAGTTTGTTTACCCCTCGTTCTGCTTTCCCTTTATTTGTTGTGATTTTCTTTTTTTGTACAAAGAGCTGTAAAAGGGAGGAGGAGAGAATTGAAAAAAGTTGTAGGGCTTTTTTCCGTTGTCTGCTTTCACATACCTTTCTCATACCCTTTCTGCCTTGCTTTAAAGAAGTTTGAGAGTCTTAATCTTTATTGGTGTTTTTCAGTCAAATAATTTGACACCATTACATTTATGAGAAAGAATAATGGAGGTGCATGACTCTCAACATACCAGTATTGTGTAATCAGTTCTTATATTAATAACCTTGTTTTCCTTCCTGACTTTCATTGCTCATGATTTGTTAAAAGACAGTATCTGCTTTTGATTTGGTTGGAGTGTTGTTGCCATAGAGTTGTACTACAACAACCAGTGTCTGGTTGCTGGAGGGGTCAGAGGTCAGACCAGAGTAGCCGTGAGCGGCGACAATGCGTGTGAAATTGGACACAGCTCTGCACCATTTGTGTGTGATTACATCGATTTCCTGGGGCAACTTCTGTCGGCACCTTCTCACAGACAGATAGCATACACAACGTGGGAATCTATGATGGGATAATGATTTTAAATAGACACTTCATGAGTGTGAATTATTTTTCACTGTTCATGAAGACTATATTGCATATGACTAGGCTTGCAGAGATTAGTATGGCTATAGTACTACACAAAATTCACAATTTGAAATGTGGTTACGAGGTCACCATTCAGTGTGTTGTTGGTACAGCAGGGAAAACAAAATATTAGATTTCTTTACTTTGAGAAACATGAACACTAAACAGTGTCTCATGAGCTATTCATTCTGTTAAAATAAAAGTCCTCAAACATCTGGACATGGTCAGTAAGTCATCTAAAAGAGAACAAGGTCAGTATGTTTGCATTGGTCCAATTTGAATATGCGCACAGGAATGAACATACTGAGGCTCAAGCACTCTTAAATGCCACACTCTGAGTCAGACTGAGATGCAAACAGCAATGCTGATGTTGGTCATTGTTTTAATGAGTGCTTGAACACTGTGGGGAGAAGGACTTTACCTCACTCTGCCCACAGTACCACTGGTAATAGACACATGCAGTGGTACCATAACAAATTAGTTTGTGTGTTGATGCAGCCATTTCCTGTCATAATGTTGCCTGACATGGGTTGAAGAACATCAGCATACATAGTCTTGAATGTCAATATAATATTTATCCATTGTTGCTATAATTTACTCTTAAAAAGGGGATCTGAATGCTTATTTTATGCAAATATATGTATATATTTATTATTGGAAATCAATTAACAACACAAATCAATGACAAATATTGTCCAGAAACCCTCACAGGTACTGCATTTAGCATAAAAAATATGCTCAAATCATAACATGGCAAACTCAAGCCCAACATGCAACAACAGTCCCAACAGTATGGGCCGGCTGTGGCTCAGAGGGTGGAGCAGGTCGTCCACCAATCGGAAGGTCGGTGGTTCGATCCCCGGTCACATGTCGATGTGTCCCCGTAAGCCATCGGTGTGTGAATGAGTATTTAGATTAGATCTTGATGGGAAAGTTGGCACCTTGGATGTCAACCTCTGCCATCAGTGTATGAATGTGTGTGAATGGGTGAATGCTGGCATGTAGTGTAATGCACTTTGAGTGGTCGGAAGACTAGAAAAGCTCTATATAAAAGCAAGTCCATTTACCATTTAACATCTGTCAGTGTGTCAGTGTGCTGACTTGACTATGACTTGCCCAAAACTGCATGTGATTATCATAAAGTGGGCATGTCTGTAAAGGGGAGACTCGTGGGTACCCATAGAACCCATTCTCATTCACATATCTTGAGGTCAGAGGTCAAGGGACCCCTTTGAAAATGGCCATGACAAAATTTAGCGCTTTTAGTGGCGTTAAAATGAATTTGCGCATTATTATCGCGTTAACTTTGACAGGCCTAATTATTAGTATTATAAGACTGGAAATCGACCACATCTTATGATGAATAATGGTAGAGACAACAAAAGCCCCTTTGCGCGCTCCCAGATGACTGGTACGAACACATAGTTTTTTCTACTAAGCATAGATTTCACGACCAGCAGACAGATTTATTAGTAGTTTAGCTTTTGAAATCAGGCTAAAATCACATATCTGCTATCATAATATCTTGTGGTTGGTTCGTTTGCTTTCACACCACAAACAAACCGCACCAGAGTACGTTTGGAAGTGGACCGGATGTTTGTCCAGACCAGGGTTCAATTGACAGCTTTCACACCAGCCCAAACGAACTGTACTAACCGTGCAAACAGAGTTCATTTTAACTGAACCGAATGGGTTAGGTGTGAAAGCATCCTAAAGCTCATTTGGGTATAAAAAAAGAACACATTCTATGGGTCCATAAAATCAGTCTCCCATTCATTGTCTATGGAGCCGTTCCAGACTTTATACTTGATGGCATCATAAGTTTGAGACTTACTTCTCTGGTTTCTGGCTTTGAGAGAGAGTAGCTCATGTTCCAAATACTGACTGAACTTTCAGGCCATGGAAAATAACATTTAACAATTCTTAATTTAGGTGGTGTTCCCCTTTGAATGTATAAGGTTTAGATAAGTCAACAACTGATACCTGCCAAAGCTTTCTGGGTAGAGTTCTTGCATTAGTGGTCCACACCACATAACCCTATGCCAAGATGAAACACAGCCCTACTATTATTGCCTTTATAAAGTTGTATCTAAGTTTCAGGGAGAGACACGAAGCAACATTATCATCCTATTGGAGTCACGTTTCAAGGCACCTGACAAATGAAACTCCATATTAGCCTCACTTTAACTCTGTTTTGGGTTTCACCAACTCCAGAGAAAACAATATTTGGCTCAGATGCTCCACTATGTTCACCATTCAGTTGCTAATTATACCCCCGCGACAACGTAGTCCTTCCCAACATTTACAAAATCATGGCCACCCTGGACTTAATAACAAGCTAGATTGTGCTCAATAGACTAATTCCATTAGTTACAAAAGGGCAAAACCTTGCCTTGTTATGTTTGTCTTCTGTTTAGTGCTGGGCACGTAGCAGTTGGTTTTTCAGAGCTTTTTTATCTGAAAACTGCAGTTTAATTGCTGCTGGAAATGGGCTTAATCAGAATCTTGGGGCCGTTCAAACAAACAACTAGCTAGAACTGGCTAAAATATTTTGTAGAGCTGCAGAGTTGGGCAGTACTTCTCTGTGGATTCGTCCTGATGAGTGATCCCTTTTACACTACAAGAAGCCATCAAATCCATTGTTTATATTGAAAAAAAAGTTGGCTTGTGGAGCTTTAATGGGTCATAGGCTGTACTAAATCAAATCTTGTACCAAATTTACTGTTTTGAGCAATAAGGGACAAATACACTATTACACCTCTATCAGACAGTCTGGCCTTTATCTGCTCTTAGGATGGTGGGTTAAAGAAACACAGACACGCAACACATGAACACAAATGTACTATGGCACAAACACAGAAATACATGATCAGTACATGTACACAATTAAACACAATTAGTTTTCCAAATTTGTTCTAGCTGTTTCTCTTGCAGTAAAATGCCCTAAAGCCACGTGGCTGCTGAAACAAATATAAAAGCGGAGAATGCAGACTTATGAAAAGCTGTATTTTTAGTATTAGTCATTATGATTCAGGGGGAGAAGTGAGCAAAGTTAATGAAGAGTAGAAAAAATGTCAAACGACAATGTGATTTTTATGGGTTTCTTTGCAAACCAAATTGAGATCAAACTTAAGCTGCATTTGGGAAAAGGCTTAGAGGGGTAACAATATTTGGTTGTCTGCTCAGCTAATGGGATTATTTTATTTCCCCTACAGACATCTGAAATGTCCTCATGGATGGGCTGTCAGAAGATTCACTTAAGGGATATTTTTGAATATGTCTGATTCACCGTCTGACTGATGTTAAATTGGGGTGACGAAGTCAAATGCTGGAGTTGAAATGTCAAACTATTTCAAAATAAATGTCAGGACTTGCAGTACACATTTTCTTACTATATTGTCAGTTTGAGGCATAATAGACCATACAGTGTACATAACTCGGATATCTTTTTTTCCTGTCCTTACAGAGAGTGCTCTGAAATGGCCTTTGCACCATTCAGGTAAAAACTGTTTTTATTCATTTTTTATCTCTCCCATCTTTTCCTCAACCTCCAATCCTTTTAGTTTTTGTGGAAAGTAGTGAAGTAAAATGCATTTCAATTAGGTGGTTGTTACCCTGAGGCCTCTGATGTTCCTTCTCTTCCTGCTGAAGCTTAAGTCCATCTCCCGCTCTATTCCTTATGCAAGGTTGAGAAGTAGACCATGCAATATTGTTATTATTATTACACATGTCTACTGAGCAGTAGATCTGAGCGGGCTCAGTGGGGAAGAAGAGAAAAAGCACTTGAAACTGAGACCAATATGCAGTTATGTTTTACTATAAATAAAAGAAAAATGTAATTAACTTGCTAAAGAAAAACACATTATTCATCTAACTTAAAGAGGACCTATTATACTTTTGTGCTTTTTCCCTTTCCTTTAGTGTGTTATATACTTTTTTGTGCATGTAAAAGGTTTGTAAAGTTACAAAGTCCAAAGTCCACACCAAAGGGAGTTACTGTCCCTCACAGTAACACCGCTCCTGAACTGCCTGAAACGCCTCGGTTGAAGTCCCGCCTTTTCTTCTGTAACGTGGTGATGTCACCAGGTTACACATTCGCATAACGGCTAGTTTGGCAAGCCCTCAAACAAAGCTAGTTAGAGCGGAGCTGGAGCGGAGTCCAAAGAGTTTGGTTCAGTTGACCAATCACAACAGAGTGGTCCAGCTGACAAATCAGAGCAGACAGGGCTTTTCGGGAGGTGGGGTCAGGAGCTCAAACAGAGCGTTTCAGACAGAGGATGAAAAGAGGTGCTGCAGCACAGAGCACAGCCGGTATGAGAAAAGTAACGCGTTTTCTAATTTCATATGATACCTGTATCTTCACTCTAGCTTTAAAACTGAGCCCACTACAACCTAAAAATCGCAAGTTGTGTTAATGCGTTAAAGAAATTAGTGGCGTTAAATAGGGATGGGTCATGATTTTCGATTTTGCGGGTCATGCGGCGATTTTCGAATAATAATCGACTAATTCCCAGTGATTTTTTAATAGTATTTTTGCTTGGAATGCACATCCCTAGCGTTAAAACAAATTTGCGTTAACACGTTATTTACGCGTTAACTTTGACAGCCCTAAAATAAATATACCTATACAAGTAGTTATGTCTCTCATATTGGTTTGCCCTCTTATGGACATAATGCACAAAAACAGATATTCAAATAGTTCTATGTGTTTTTATAGAAGGAATAATCAAACATCATTTTTGGCCAATCTTGACAGCCCTAATAACAATTGGTCTTTAATTGGGTTAAACGGGCTAGAAATGCTTAATATGGAATAACATCACAAGGTTTACTTTTATATTATCATTTATGGGCTAGCCAATCACAGCTCTTTGCCACTGTGGATGGGGTTTGTGAATGGGGATCAAGCCGTTAAGCCAAAATAAAAACTATACTAACATGGCAGTTGGACTTTATCAGTTTGTGCCTCAAAAGTTGCAATTTTCTTTTCGAAAAAGAATACTCCAGTCACATCTTTTTTAATTGAATAACGTCCAATCTGCAATTTCACATTCCAGTATTTTATAAGGAGTTCAGGAAGAGGTAATATTTTAACTCCACCTTCCCTCGCCCTCGCCCTCGCCCTCACTTCAACCTGTATTTTACTGAATGACGTGTAAACTGGCGGAAGACTTTGGCAGGGCCAAGATAACTCCCTAAACAGACACTAAGATCAGTGGCCTTGCTCTCTACGAAGCCTAGCTTTGTTGGTCATGTTTCCTCAAGGAGAAACAAAAAAAAAAGAGAAAAACACTTTAAAAGTCAGCGAGGAAGAGAGAGAATGAGGAAAAGCCCTGAAGGCAAATGGCAGGGAACATCAGTGCCGTTAGACGGAGCTACTTTAGCTGTCATGCAAGAGTACGTGAACGCACCAGTGAACGCACACAGTCAGCTTCACTGAACACACAGATAGCCATGGTGATGATGCAGAGCTACTTCTTCCGTTTTGACTAGATGATTGAACATTTAGTTCAGTCATCTAGTTGTTTTTATCCAATCAGTATGAAACAATCATGAGAGCAAAAACAGAGTAAGTTAAAAGAATAAAAAATAGAACATGCAGTTGGGCTTGTTTTAAACCTACAGAACTGATAAAATGCTTCATTTATTTACAGTGTGCTGGGGTTTTATTAAACTCATCAGCTTTAACCCTTTACATTTTCTGTTTTAGCTGTTAAATGTTGGAAAAGCAACTGTTGGAAAAGCAACTGACCTCAAAGCCATGCAATCTGCTGTGTAGTTAGAAGTCAACCGGCAAGTCAAACCAAGTGGCGTTAACTCTCCAGAGATATTTGGTTTGTCAGAGCTGATTAGACCCAGGGAGGCGTAAGCAGACACTCTGGGATAACACGTGGTGGCGTTGAGTTGAGCCGTTGGCCTCAGCCTGTTTACTGGGCGATGTGTTAGGACGGGGAGAATGAAGCGGAGAACTCGTACGGATGGAGATGATGATGGTTGATTTCTCTCGCACAAGTCCCGCTCTCTTCTCTCATCGTATTTAATGACACTTTCTATTTGATTTCTCAGCCAAATCGTATTATCTGGTAATTGTTTTTGCTTGTGCAGGCATGCATGAATCTCTTAATTTCAAATCTGTGTGTACACAACATTTCTTATAATGGCTGTATGTTAGAGACGCATGTTTGTATGTTTACATACAGCAAGAGGGAGAGAGGTTTTCTGTATGTCTGTGAATGTGTGTGTTGTATGGAGCTTTTTGTCACAGCTCATCACACCGCAAGATCACACAACACGATGTGACAGTGCACAGTGCAGCTCAGCAAGTGGCGCTGGGATTTTAATTGATGTTAAAACCACAAAGTACTCAGAGCGCTGATGGCTCTGTGTATTCAGAGAGAGAGTGAGAGAAATGGTATCTGCACTGCAGGATCAAGGCAACCCAAACATTTTAACATTGAAATTTTGCAAATATAAAGATACCATGCTGACATGCTGTTCAGTGTATAGAGCACAATGTGTGTGTGTTAAATGGAAAAAGGTGATCCTCTTGGGATTACTACATTTTCGTCAGTTGTGAAGGTTTTAATGCCTTTTCATGACATTTGGTCTCATTTGTCATCACATTGCCAGTGACAGTCTGGTATGCCAGTTTTAATGAGAAATATGCTACTGAGGAAACTTTTATCATGCCAAGAATGGCAAACGTTTTTGACAATTAGCTGTGTAGATCTAATAAATATGCAAACTGTGTTGATATACTTAGATGTTCCAATACCATTATTTCCTTCCCGATTCCCATACCTGAACTTGCGGTATCGGCCGATACCGAGTACCGATCCGATACCAGCGTGATAAAAAAATTCATAGTTATTATTATTATAACAGCTGTTTACTACTGACTATGTATGGATGTGATATGATAACTATCATTGTTGTCTGGCCTGGCTCAGGTTATAAAACATGAACAAATACATACAGAGAATGAATGCAATAGAACTTTCTTTTATTATTCTGTTTTTCAGATACAAAGAACATAAATTATTAATAGAAAATGTTTAAAATATAAAGTAATCCCGTTAAAGAAGTTGTCGCAATGTGTTTGGAGATTTGAGCTGCACCTCTAGGTTTGCACCAAAGCATTTGAGAAATCTTGCCGACAAAGAAACAAATGGAACTGAAAACTTAGGTTGAGGTATTTTTAGGTAATATCTAAAATCTATGGGCTATAATTGGGGTTTGATTGGACCACAGCAAAGAAAAAAACTTTTAAAACTTGCAGTTATTATAGACTGATTAAAGGGTTATGCTGAATTTGTATTGCAGATTAAGGCTACAAGTTTATGTGCTAAAACAACTGCTGAGTTTTATACTGAAGGCAAGCAGCAACGTTAAGCTTGTGTCCGTACACTTCTCCTTTTTCAGCCTTGTTCCCTTCCACCTCCAAACGAGTTAAACCCAAATCCTCTGCATATGACCCTCCTTAATCTTGTATTAGACCAAAGTGATCCTCTGTTAGCTCAGTGCATTGAGCTTATTACGTGATGATGAATTGCTCACACTGAGTTAAGTCATTTGGATAGGAGATACAGAGGTGCACTGGGGGAAATTTGCATAGCTTTAGCTTAGCCTACCATAGCTTAGCCTGGCGGTGCTATTGAGAAAGGCATCTTTCGGCTGACAGAAAACAGAGCTAATATTAGCTTAGCATTAGCGTTAGCAAACAGGGGGCTTAATCAGGCTGCTGGGCTGTCAGAACGTATAACCACATGCTTCCAAGGGTCCCTTTGGAGTTATAATCCTGGGTCTCGGCAGGCGATGACCTCATGGGCTGGACTGGTGCCTGTGGGAGGATTGGGGAAACTGTGTGTGTCTAGCAGGCCACTCACTGAGATTTGTGTGTGTGCGTGTGTGTGTGTGTTCTTTATGGCGGATTGTTTTATTGAGGCATACGACACAGAGAGACTCTACTGACACCGGCGAGTTGAACTTTGCAAACGTGCACAGGAACAGAATTCCAGCTGTTTTGTTTGGGCATTTTTGTGCTGTATCTCATGGACATACAGTGTGTGTAGGCCCCAGGATATGAGAGCAATGATATTTCAATTGTCTCCGTGCCACATCGCATTAACAGTGTGCGTCGTTTTTCCTCATGGCTACGAGATAATTGAAAAGGTTAACCTGTCAGTTTTATCTTATGTTATTTGTCTTTCCTCTGACTAAAATAGTGGTTAAGGACATCTGTGACTGGCAAGATGGCACGCTCACTCGAGTCCACCATGACCAAAAGGCCATCTTGTACACAGAAATGATGACAGTGCTGCTACAAATCCAGATAGGATGTTACTGGGAGCAGGGTTACGACAACCTCTAGCAGCAAGAGAAGAAGAAATAATTTCTACTAATTAAATGCATTTGGGATTGCACTTGAACTGCATCAGCGAAGACAAATGAATCACTGGCGACATACTGCATGTTGTCGGTCTTTTCCCTTGACAATCATTATGGGCTCCTAGAATGATAAGTCAAACAGGCCTATAGTCCAGGCAGACCACCCCTTTCCGAGAGCCTAGATCCAAGCGAGGGGGGCTTTGGGGTTAAAATAACTCCACATCTTCAAACAGAAAGCGTTGGAAATTGGAAGTCAGTTGGCTGAGTTAAATGCACACACACACACACACGCACACACACACATACGGTGAGCCCAGGGACTTTGGAGGCAGATTGCTTTGCTGTCAGTGTCGGGGACTGTCAATAGCTCCAGCCAGCCATGGGCATCATCAGCCAGAGAGACCTGGACTCTCTGGCTCCACTGAGCTCCACAGCGTGATGCAGAAGGCCTCAGGGTTTGGGAGTTAAAGGAATACTTCACCCTTAAAATGACCATTTGTATATCAATTACTCACTCGCGTGTTACGTTGAATTCTTGAAGAAAAGTTTGTTTTTCTCGCATGCCTCCACGGTGAATGGAGAATCCGAAAACAAAGTAAATCCTCGATGAATGGAGGTAAATGGGGACCAAGTTTAACAACAGCAAAACTATATCAAAAGATCCGTTTACAAACTGTCACACAACTCGTGCAGTATAATTTAAGTCTTCTTCATCCAGTGGTGTGTTCAGTACTTCCCAAACACATGCATTTTCGCAAAAATTTGAAACACCTCCTCCACTACCATCTCATGCATGGACTCATAGCGCCCATGCACAAGCATGAGACGGTAGTGGAGGAAGTATTTTAAATAGTAAGACTCTTTATGAAACATCTGAAGGCGCTTTCACAAGCCATCCGTTTGGCTAGTCCGAGTCAGAGTGAATTTGATACCTTTGGTTTGTTTTCTATTTAGTCTGGCTCGGTTTCACAGTGCACAAATTAAACTGGACCAAATAAAAAAAATAACTTGTTTAGGGGCGTGTACGAAGGAGCGAATTTCTCTTTTTCATCTCGAGAGCTGCCACTTCTATATGCAGGGAATCGTGAACTTTGACATATTGCTGTCGGAGTGTTTTCACTTTGACTCGGCACTGATCTACTGTGCGCACAGGTCCCTTCTCCTCCAGTCCAACTCGAATGACTATAAATATACTTAGTGGACTTTATTTAGTATATCCTGTATGTTGTCTTCGGCCCACATGTCAAGCAAACATCGGACGTCTGTAGAAGTCCAGGTCATTCCGCTCCCACTTATGTTAACCTGTTGTTTACCTGTGTCCATCTCAACAAATGCCCGCGCAAGCAGGTTGTTTTGGTCCGCACCAGAGTATGAGCTCTGCGTTCACAACTGCCCAAACAAACCGCACCAGGTGTTGAACCACACCAGAGTTCGATTAAATCGGTCTAAATGTTGGCTTGTGAAAGCGCCCTGAGAGAGCTTTGCAGATTGCCTCTGGATTGGTATGCAGAGAGGGTGAGCCAAGAGTCATAAAGACATGGTAGAGCAAGAGATGGCCACTAAACTGAATGCTACAGCTGAGACATGCCAGCGGAGTTGGAAGTTTAATGTAGAGGGTTGATGGGTTGTTATGCCATCATAGCCATTTTTAGTTTGATCTCAAAATGACCTCCATAAAAGTTAAATGTGGCACATTTGCTGATGTTTCAACAAATATTTAAACAGCAGCTAACATCAGCCAGCATAGAGAGGATCCAACCAGGCAACTTTGAATCTTTATAACCAGTTATTGTTGGAATAAAAAGTATTTTAGGAGCAAATTGGGGCTGGAAAGAAATCACGTTCTAATATGTAAAAATACCATTTTACTCGAATCATGCTGTTTTTAACTTCAGCAGCTACATTTGTAAATAAATAAAGAATTGCAGTTTTTTACTCAGTGGTTGTAGTGACAGTTTGACAGTTTCTGCTCTTGTCTTTACTCATTTATCTCTCATTTTTAAAGATAATGCAAAAATCTATTCAGGACACTTGTTATGTTCTATGTTAAACAAATGAGTCCACCATGAGAACTACTGTGATTGATCATTTGCTGTGAAGGCAGAGCATGCATGTGAATCCATTAACCAAAATCTAACAAAATCAGGCTAAATGATGTTATTATCAGATGAATATAAAAAAAGAAAAATGAAATTTTCTATATTTAATTTTCTGTCAAGCAATAACTTAGTTTAGAGTATAGGCTCATTTGCTATCTTATTTGATATCTGTGTGGTATTGTGTGTGTGTGTGTGTGTGTGTGTGTGTGTATAATCTTTCTCAGTGTGTGTGTGTGTGTCTGTGAGTGTGTGTATAATCTTTCTCAGTGTGTGTGTGTGTGTGTGTGTGTGTCCATCCTCTCTCCATGAGAACCAGCCCTCTGGCCTTCCAGCTGAGTTCACAGATCCAAAGTCGAGTTAATCTGGTTTTACCTTTAGCCCCAAAAACAACACAGGAGTAATCCAGGAACAGCTGTAATCAACCATGAAACCACTGATGGCTGCATGCTAGCTGGGGTCAGGGAGCACAACAGGAAGAGACCTCAAGAGAACACTGGGACATTGAACTAATAGTCAAAAATGATGTGGATATACAGTATATGTTCTGTCTGTTCTGATACACAATATGGAAAACTACCAAAGCTTTATATTCTATCTTACAGTTTGTGTCAAGTTTGATCTGTCTTTTACTTGATTTTTATGATCTTTTCCTCCCTAAAACTATTTAGTTTTCACAAACATTCATTTGCAAAAATTGTTAAAAGGACTCAATGGAAGAATCAGAAATTGCTTGTTAACAGTGACACCTGTAGCCGTTGAGTCAACGGCAGTCAGCGTCCTGTTGCTCGTACTTGTGCTCGCACTACGTAGACGTGAGCGAGCATCGGTCAAAACGGCGACACAGAGGACACACGAGAACATGATTGACAGGCATCATGTTGATTAACGTTAGAAACATTAGCCAGCTAAAACTAAATAGCACTATATATTTCACATGCTTGGCAGTAATGTTAGTTTACCAAACGAAGGTTCCTCCATGAATCGAAGGCCCGGCCGATGTTGATCCTAGTGTTAACCTTTCCTGCTTCAGCTACCCGACCGTGGTCAGAAGGCACAGTGGAGACACCGTAGTTTTGGTCTCCTGGTCCAGAGTCGATAACTTTACTCGCTCCGGAGCCCCGTCACTTCACTCAGCAGCAGAGAAACAAGACACGGGAAACCTCTGTTGGTCTTGAGGAGCTGCAGCATTTATTTCTGCACAAACTGCAACTTCTACTGTACATTCACTTGATATTCTCAAAGCTAAACTAACTCTTCTGCTCCGCTGCTCACTTATTTTCTCACACACTCGCTGCCGCTCTCTCTCTTGCGTCACCACTCACTTCCCACGTGCACACACACTCCCACAACACTAGTTTTCCTCCAACGTCGGTCACATTCCTGTTTTGCAAGACGGGCTTCACTATATATAACTGTTTTTTTGTGCTTCCGTGGAGTTTGTGTTGCCGTCTGAGCTGTGGTGGGGGCTGATCGTTTGTTGGCGTTAGTGGACTCCATTTCTTACCGAACGTTATGGTTGCACACTGTTGGCCCTGTAAGCGGAGCTAAAAATAAAGGTCACATCCGTTGGATTTTCCCGGGGAAAAAATGGCCCGCATTCTTCACATTAAAAGCAGTCTACAGGCATATAGAGGAAACCCAGAAAGTCGCGGAAGGTCTCCTTTTTTTAGTTTAGGTTATAATCTGTTTACACATTGGCAATGAAAAACGATTAAAACAGGTTTATACGTGTAAAAACTTACATACAGTCCCTTTAGGTAAATACACGATTTGATAGAGCTTGTAATAGATATTTTCAACTACGAATGGCCCTCCTATTCTGCACTATTGTATTATATTCCCTACGGCGTCCTGTGTCATTTTACAAATTACAAGTGTGCTAGTGTTTTCTGCAACAGGTTAAGGATTCTCTCTGGTTGATATTGTCTGTCTGAAGTGGAACAGTTTGGACCACTGTCAGTGAATCTCTGTCTCATCACACTTAGAACAATTATATAAGGAGGCTCGGGACGCTGAGAGACAGAAAGAGAGACGAGGACAGGAGAGAGAGAGAGGGGAGAGGGTACAAACAGATGAATAAATGAGTTAAGTGGGGAGAAGGGAATTTGTGCTTTCATCGTCCCCCCCACCCCCCTCCGTCCTGTTGGACAGTCGAGTGTATGCTATAAGTGCTCTCCCCCTTCTCCTCTCGCTTCACTGCCTCTACGCTCATCTCCCAATAGAAATTGCTCCGTGGCATTAAATATGTAAAATTAGCATTTTAAGTAGAACACATTTCTGTGTCGCGCCCTGCTCTCCCCCTCCGCCTGCCGCCCAGCCCTGAGCGCATAAGCCACACAAACTCATGCATGCATATGATATGCATTTGGTCATCTCCATGGTAACACTGGTGGGGGAGGGGCTCGAAGATAGAAGGATGAAAAGGTGTAGTCATTGAAAGTAGATCAGATTGTATTTATTTTTTATTTAGTGAGTTTATTCAGGGAGTAAGTCATACCAGCACTCTGTTAATGTGAAGAGCTGAGGAGCAGGACACACACTCACACGTATTGTATATATACAGAACACACACACATGTCAGAAGAACACCCGCTTTTCCACTTTCCACTACCTGCATACAGACTCACATTTACCTGGACTTCTCAGGTTGTTCTAAATTACTTATCATTGTCTTGGTATGGAAAGTATTCAAAGAGAAATATTTTGAAACAGAGTTATCCATTGAAGTCATTATGCTGCTTTTTTGACTATTAAGATGCACACATTGTTGTGAGTCAGCCCGTTTGCACGAAAAGGCATATAAATGGCACAATAATGCGCAAGGCTTTTAGCGTGCAATACGTACGCCTTTCTTGATTTCCGTGTCATTTGTACACCACGTATCCTGTACTGACTGCAATGTAACCGCATCCATGTATAAATGCTACGGTAAGAGTTAGTGTCGTAGTATGAAAAGCGAGAAAGACCACTTATGGTGGGCAGGTGGGGAGGTTTATAGGCCCAACAAACACCGGACTTTTAACCAGGAGACTCGTGTTCGAGACCGTTGTTTACCAGTGTTTTGTTTTGTAAGTTACGTTACTGACGTTTGTCACATGACATTGTCACATGTTTTTTATCGACGTTTGTGACGTGTTTTCTGTAGTTGGGTTACGTTGTTTCCTTACGTGTTTTACTTAGTTTACTTACCAACTTAGTTTTCACTTAGTTTACTTACCAACAAACACCGGACTTTTAACCAGGAGACCCGTGTTCAAGACCGTTGTTGACCAGTTTCGTTTTGTAAGTTACGTTACTGTTGTTTCCGTATGTGTTTTGCTTAGTTTACTTACTTATTTTAAGCCCAACCATGATGTTTTCCCTTACACTAACAAAGTTGATTTCTTGCCTGAACCTAAGATATTGGTTTTCTTTCCTAAACCTAACTACGGACGTTTGTGTGGCGTACAAATGACATGCAAAAAGGCTAAAATGTGTACTCATGACACACGGAATGTCCGCGTAATGTCGTGTTATTAATAGGCTACACCTTCCTGTGAGACCGGGTTGTGTGAGTAGAAGCAATATACTAAGGGCACACACACACACACACACACACACACACACACACACACACACACACACACACACACACACGCACACACACACACACACACACACAGAGAGAGAGTGAATGATCCATTAACTTCTGCCCTCACAATTCAGAGTCAAAAGGGCTATAAAGTGAAATGGCGAACAGCGTCTCTGGAGACAACTGGCCTTTGATACCCTGACACCCCAAGTCCACCTCTAAATCCACCACACCTAGTCCAACTTGCACACACACTCAAGAACATTGACCTTCCTCCTACTATGTGCATTCAATGCCTGTGGTTCACATCACTCATTTATCTTCAGTATACAGTATGTCGGCCAGTAACATTTGTATAGTAAGAAAAATGTCCATTACAAGTTCCCACAGTCCAAAGTGACATCTTGAAAATGTTTTGTCCAAACAACAGTTTAAAACCCAAACGGCTGCATTTACAATAATATAAAACAGAGAAAAGCAAATCAGCACATTTGAGAAGCTAATGCTAGAGACCATTTTGTTCGATGATCGATAAATCAATTATTCAGGTAGTTGACAATTTTCTGTCTAGCTACTAATCAATTAATTGTCTAATAATTTCAGCAATATTGTCAAATAATAAAATGTGTGCAGTTTTGTGCATAGAATGCACAGTACCATAACCATTAATACCTTTTGTGGTTAGATTAATGTTTTGATGGCAAGATGGGACGATCTCATTGATCTCATTCAGGCAGCTTCTCCAAAAAATACCTGGGGCCAAAGGTATAAATGATGCATTTGCATAAATGAAGCTACTTTCCACACACTGCTGTGAGAATGTGTTTACTTCCATGTGGGCATTACATCATGCGAACAGTGTCAGCTGTGCTGAGAGTGAGTAAAAGTATGGCAAAGAGAAGAACATCAGAGAGGAAATTGGGGTGTTTATTTTTAGTTTAGTCAGTTAACTGCATGGAAAATACAATTACATTTCCACTCAGGATCACCTCCGTACCCAATCTGATTTCAGACATTTTATTTACAGTGCAATAAAACAAAACCCTCCAGTGGGAATAGACTGATTAGAGCCGGCACACTGGTGTTGAATGTCCTAATACAGTATGACAACACATGAGATCATTGAATGTGTTCATAGTCAAATGATGATTCATAAATAAATAGCAGTAAGAAGATAGTCCCTCAGTCAGCTTAAATCAAATAGCATTCGATTTTGAGCTTTGTTCTCCCACCATCCACTCAAAACCACTCCCTGCGACTCCAGTGTTGTACAGAAATGTAGCGCTTCCTTTTCTCAAAACGACGTTGCCTCTAAACATAATGCAGTAAGCGATTAGGATTAATTGTAATTTCTTGGAGACACGGTTGTAAGTAGTGAACAGCTGATGATCACCTGCTCTAACGTCCTTCTGCGCCATGAAATCCATCTTAATAACCCTTACAATAAGTTTAATTGTATCATTCTGTAGAACAAACAAGTGTCATATTGTTGCCCTAGGAACAATAGTATGAGAGAAAATAAATCCTACACATGTGGGATCAATCGATAGGCTATTGTGGTGAACATCATTAAGTATGCTGATGTGGCTGTACATAAATAAGTGCTTTGGCACTGTTAGATCATGTTGCTAGTGCTAAAGTAAGGAGAGGGCCCATGATGATTTGAATTTTGCCCAAACAAGGTTTGGTTTGAGGTGTGATATTTTTCTATGGCAATTTGTGGTAGTGTCAAAATCACATTATGTTCACATACAGTAATATATTGTTTGAATGGATAATTGTAATTTTCACATACTGTAGGTCTTGTTCACAACGTGTGTTGTGTATTCAGTAGTTGTTTCACCTGTTAATAATGGAAGTATAAAGAGAACTGTATTACCTGGATATTCAGCACTGCTTCCGCATCCATAGAGCAAGCGCAGTAGTGTTTCCTTTAACTGTGTTTCCTTTAACTGCGTTTACTTTAACCCCTCGTGTTCGTACTGGGAAGTTGATTTACCTTAAAAAAGAAATATCCGCTGATTTACAGATGTCTCTTTCAAAATGGCATCACTTGATGTACCCAGAAGTTGTAATTCCATGGTTTGGCCACTATGTCAAATTAGCTTCAAAGCCCAGCTCTCTGCCTGGGGGCTTGGGTAATAGGCCTTTTTCATATGGAGCTTTTTCTTTATCTTTATTCAAGAGCGTGGACATTCAATTTGAGAGCATGACTTTTTGATTTCACGGTCACATTTTGTAAAACCCTGTCTTTGCACTCAAATAGCCTCTGCTTGCGCTTGGATTTGCTCTGCTTCTGTTCAAACTATGTGCTTGCACAGATTTGCTCTGCTTCAGCTTCAGCCCTTCAGCTCACACTCCGGCTGCTTCTGTGTGCTCATGAAACGTGTTCAGATTTCTCCACTGCTCTTGGATTTTTTTTTGCAATAACCCTGTCAAAGTTCCCCAACCAATAGGATATTGCATGTTTGTTCGCTTTACTTGAGCGTCCCTGACGGGCAGTTACTCTTTTTTTTCATATTTTATTACAAACACAGTAATATGAAATCCACTTCCGCCCTTCAAGGCTTTATTATGTACTTCCCTTGCTTTCTTTACGACTTTTGGAATATACATTTTTTTACTACAATAACTTTACTGGCTACTATTACTGGAACCAACTTTTTTATTTTGCCGTACGCTGACAAGAATGCCGTGAAACAACCACGTCAGCTCGTTCGTTGACGTTGGCTTTAATATAGCTAACGCACCCCGAGGCACGGATCATTTCATTGGTCAACGCTACACCTGGCATTTTATTGGTTGGAAAATTTTGACAGGGAGGAATCTGTGAGCAGACGTTTTACGAGTACACAAAAGCAGCCCGAGTGTGTGGAGAAAGGCTGGAGCGCAGGAAATCTGTGCAAACAACAATATATCTGAGTACAAGCATACACTTTGAGCAAAAGCAGCGCAAATCTAAGCACAAGCAGGGGCTATTTGAGTGCGAAGACAGGGTTTTGAGGGAAAACATTAAAAAATCTGTTCGTGAAATCAATGAGTCATGCTCTCAAATTGAAAGACCACGCTCTTGAATAATGATAGGAAAAAAGCTCAATATTTTCAAAGTCAATTAACCACATTGCACATTGTTTTTTAGATATTATGCTGGCAGGCAGACAGCTGGACTTATGGGCAAAAACATACAGCCCAGAGTTAAACATGTTGACCAAAATCTAAAAAGGTCTGAGCAACTTGTTGAAATGTTCCATTAAAACTTTGTAATTAGGATGTTTCATTAGTGTAGAAACTCAGTCATGTGTCTCACGTGTAACATTTGTTTGTATGCAATATTTATGTGGCTGACACACTTCACTCATCATATCGTCACATATGTGGCTTCATTAATGCCTGAGCAGGCACTTATAGAGAAGATATAAGGACTTTGGTTCATGATGTGAGGCAGCACATATTCATTAAAATCAGGGATACATTTTTTATTAGGCCATGAGCCAATGGACAGCACTTTCCAAACCAGAATGCTGTAAAGGTTTCTTGGGAGGTAGGATTTTTGGGTTTGGAGGACAAATATCACCAAAGTAGTTATGTTTGCATTGATATGATTTGAGCATATTTTTTATGCTAAATGCAGTACCTGTGAGGGTTTCTGGACAATATTTGTCATTGTTTTGTGTTGTTAATTGATTGAATCTCCCTTTAAGGTACATTTTGAACAGATAAAAAATGTGTGGTTTATTAGCGATTAATTGCAATTAACTATGGACAATCATGCGATTAATCGCAATTAAATATTTTAATTGATTGACAGCCCTAGTTTGGACATTTTATTGATTCTCTGCCATTTTTTTGATGTTTGACTGCATTTACGTACATTTCCAACACTTCATAGCAAAAGTCATGTGTTTGCATTCGCAAATGCAAATTGGGGGTAAAAAAAAAAAAACAGTGATGTGTGTATGTTTGTTTGCAAGGGCTGTTATTATGGTAAAGAGAGGCCACTGCAGTTTAATGGCACAAACTAGCTCATCAGAATCACATAGTGGCCACCTGCATGTCTACAGCAGGTTGTAGGTCAACCACTGCGGTCACCTGGGTCAGATTGTTGTTCATTTCATAGCTAGTCTCAGCCTACTTGGTGTCAGGTGCATTCAAGTGTTTCTGGATCAGTTTGCAATCTTTGTTTGGGTTGAACCAAATATAAGAGTGGAGATGCAGCTTATTAGGTAAAAAGTTACCAGCTTAGGTAACCCTATAATGTGTAATGCAATCAAGTAGAACAACCCTGCAATTATATATCCTATCCTTGAAATGTCCATTTTTTGTTAACAATATCTCTGTGTCACTGAGAGGTGATCATCTCTACTATAATTTTAGGCCATAGTTATTGGATTATTTTGAAAATATGTTTCAAATATTCTGTCCCCCTTCTTGTGCGTAAATGTGGTTGAACAAAACGTACCGCTGCAGCCTGGCTAGGAGGCAACGCTCCCATCAAACGGTCATTGAAATAAACAGAGGAGGCAACTTCCTGCTGCTTAGTGTGTAAAGGCCTGAAAGGAGAAAGCAATAGAGGAGAGCGGTGGGTGTAAAGTAATTTTATGCTCCTTTTGTGTGTCCTAAACACATGTACACTCTCGCCATGTGTTTCTATTTTATCCTGTGTGTGTGTGTGTGTGCATGCGTGTGTGTTGGCCTCCAGCTTGACTGTCCGTCTCTCTGGGTCTGCATGGGAACCAGCCGCGAGACGAGATCGTTACAGCCTCATTCATTAGAGTCCTCATTTAACTTCAGATCTGCCCTCTGTCCAGCTCAACGCCACTCCCAAGACGTTGTCTCATGCTTGCACACATACAACAACAGCCCCCCCCCGATCCAGCTTATACTTGATGACCCCAACGCCTTTGATTCTGTGTGTGTTTCTGTGCCTTTATGTTGTGTTCCTGTTAATGCTGTTTCTCTCAAAATCCTTCAATAATGAAAGAAACCAACTCTCATTCCAGTGCCAAAAAAAAAAACTCAAAATAAACTTTGGCAGGCCTTTCCGTCCTAAGCGGCCACATAATCAATCATAACCAGGGCGTACAAATTCATCAGCTTGGATCCATTTTGCCGTAGTTAGAGATCAAAAGGTTGCGAGTTGACTATAGGAAGTCCAGGTACTAACCCAGACTAATTTATCTAACATGGGAGAGATTTAGCCCCCTGAGGAGACGGGGACATGGTTTTTCTCCATCACGTCGAATATCCTCGATGGGGCTCGAGGGCACTTAGTCTTGCCGCAGCATATCCTGTACGCCGTTTAACATTCCATTGATCAGATTAATTGCAGTTGATTGTGTCCTGTGTGAGAGGAAGCCTGTGAAAGTACACATTTAACTCAAATAATTTATAAGATACACGGTACAAGATGAGACCTTTTTGTGCTTTCAGTTATGATGTACAGTTGAGGAGGATTAGGTGAAATTCAAGTGTTTATGGTACGATTTGTGTTCCGTAGATTTGTGTCAGATTGGAAATAGTTTAATTAGGACTATTTCACTGACAAATTATCGTATAATGTCTTCATTTTGGTTTCTTCAGGAAACACAGCTGTTGCCACCTATTCACTCTGCTCTTTGACTGGGAATCAGTGTGAAAACTTTGCCTTTATCAGTGCCAACTCTTGCCCCCCAAAAAAAACAACAGCTTGACTGTCTTACTCTATTTTTCCCGCTAGTTTGCCAAACTCTTTTTAGCCTTTTATTGAGTTTGTCAGTTTGCGGGTCTCTCAACTTTCTCTCTCTTTCACTCGCACACACACACGGACTCTGCAATTATGAATAATTGTGACTGTTGAAATGTGTGCGAGTCTGGAATCCCCTGTTTCTCCTCACCGCTCGAGGGGGCAGTCACCTCTGCCGCATTGGTTTCAAGTGTGTGTATGTTCACGCACGCACAGACACACACACACACACACACACACACACACACACACACACACACACACACACACACACACAATTCACTCATTCAATGAAAGGGCAACATTCAGGAAGTGGCAGCGCTTTGAAGACAGCAATTCATGTTTCCAAGTGTGGAGCACTTATTGGAGGTCAGACTGAGGGTCTATTAGGCCTCTCATATTCATTACGGAGGGCGAGAGGCGAGAGATCCAGGGAACAACAATACCCCCTAGTTACCATGACCCCTGGACCCAGGATGTTTTTCTGTTGGTTTTTGGTTGTTAACTCCTAAGGCCTTGAAAGAGGATTCAGTAAATACAGGCCACAGTTTTGGGTTATGTTGGGTAAGATCCTCTTGCGCTCACAAAGCGGCCCAGTAGGGATCGGGAGGAGCGATTACTCCAAATATTCGTCACTACTGTGCTTTTTCAGATCGTGATCCCTGTATGAAACCAATAATAGAGGGAGGTTTGGTATTTTAGAAACAAAAGAGACCCAGAGGCAACGGCCAAGAACATTTGAAAGACGGTGGTGAAAATCACGGTGATGATTATTATCCAGGCATGGAGGGGGAAGGCAATTTCAATTCACTGCCTGAGGATTAATGCCAGTGAGTATTTCCTCAGTGTGCTTTGTGTGATTGTCAATGTCTTCCAGGCTGCTCAAATACACCATTACTATGCAGTAAAATATAGCCTTTTCGTCTCCGTTACATGCTGGCAAACGTGCCAAAACATGCAACGCTCAATCTCGCATAGTCACAGAAACTTAAAAATACTTACAGCAGATCAAACACACACACACACACACCTCCCGAGCCCCTTTAGGGATGATATTCTACACCACGGGCCAAAGCACACATCCTTACTGATGCAGTATCGCCTCCAAGCCCTTGTCATGCACACTACCTGGAGTGTGTGTGTGTGTTAAGCAGACACGTCAGTTTAGACTAAGGTGATCGGCCCGCTCCGACCCAACTGCGGCCCCGCGGGGGTATCCCAGTGTCCCGCTGTCCCGGTGTGGGAAAGCAGAGTGTTGGATGGGGTGTCCCGTAGCGCCTGCCTGGCTCCTGGGCAGCAGACGGCTAAATCAGTCACAGATTGGATTATGAACGGCGAGTTATGAATACATCTTTCTTAGATTGCACACGCAGGAAAACACAAGCAGACGTGAGCATGCGAGGTAATTTATTATGACTCCTATTACGTATGTAGACATAACAGGGACACCAGCACCCCTCAGATTTACATCCACTGAATGCTCCTACTTTTTTAGGTAGTTTACCTGTATTTCCCTTTTTTGTTTTTTTCTTTCTCTGGACTGTTCTTGTCCTGTTTTTTTTTTTATCCAGTTTCTCTTTCCCACTCCCTCACTATCAATCTTTTTCTCCTCCTCCTCTTTTTTTTTTTTTTCTCTCTCTTTTCCTCCTTTCTTCTCAACCCTCAGGTCATAGACTCGGTTTCAAAGTGTTGATCCTCATCTGAAATCTATTGCAATCAGCGCAGCGCTGGACATGAAATACAGGCCCGTGAGATCCGATCCGTGTGTGCGAGCATGCCTGTTTGTGTTCAGATGGCTTTTTGTTACAGTTTCAGTCCAAAATAATCAATAAGACACCAGGTACAGCGGTTGTGAAACATGTAAGATGATGCTTTTTTCCTATTTGTGTCCACTGTTGTTGTGCTTATTGAAGACACTACACTGCCCATTAATGGAATTTTACTAGATTAAGACCTACTGTTTTAGAAGAAATGCAGCCAGCACCATATCAAACAACAGCCACCATTTTAGTACTTTTATTTTTGTGGGTTTTTTTTCTTTTTCTTTTTTTTTTTTAAATTATTTTTTACCTATGCGTGTACTTCTTACACTGGCAACTGAATGTAAAATAATTGTGCATTAGCGTAGAAAACCTATTGTAATTATTTGGCAGTGTGAGAGCTCAGAATGTAGCCACATTTTTATGCAATTTTATATGCAAGTTTTAACATTTAAAATGCATTTTTGAAATTTATAGAGGACTATAGCAAAACCATATTAAGCAGGTAAACACAAACAACATTTACTCCTTTTGAAATATCTTCACACCAGATACAGCATTCTGGTATACTGTACTGTACTGTACTGTATGTGGGGTTGGGGGATATGCACGATATGCACATCAATTTAAACTTCACAATTAATTCATTTTCAAATATTCCAAAATTGTAAATAGAAACTTAAAAGCATAACCAAAAAAAGAGAAAGAAAAGTGGATTGACTTTTTGGGAATGTCACTCAAAAACAATGCTAACACAGAAGAGGTTTTTATAGTTGAAATAACAGAGCCATTGTTGGGTGGATTATTTATTTTTCAGCGGGGCTATTTTGACTGTCATCAACTTTTGTAAGTAGTTGTTATATATACTGTATATATATATATATATATATATATACTGCATATATATATATATATATACGCATGATTGTCCATAGTTAATTGCGATTAATCGCAAATTAATCAAACATTTTTTTATCTGTTAAAAATGTACCTTAAAGGGAGATTTGTCATGTATTTAATACTTTTATCAACATGGGAGTGGGCAAATAAGTTTGCTTTATGCAAATGTATGTATATATTTCTTATATTATATATTTCAATAACACAAAACAATGACAAATATTGTCCAGAAACACTCACAGTTACTGCATTTAGCATAAAAAATATGCTCAAATCATAACATGGCAAACTCAAGCCCAACAGGTAACAACAGCTGTCAGTGTGTCAGTGTGCTGACTTGACTATGACTTGCCCCAAACTGCATGTGATAGAAGCCACAGAACCCATTTTCATACACATATCTTGAGGTCAGCGGTCGAGGGACCCCTTTGAAAATGGCCATGCCAATTTTTCCTCGCCAAAATTTTGCGTAACTTTGGAGCGTTATTTAGCGTCCTTCACGACAAGCTAGTATGACATAGTAATACACGTGTGTGTGTGTGTGTTGCTGTTCGGTTGGGCTCTGCTCCCCCATGCAGGGTTTTGAGTATCCGTCCTGATCACCAGGAGCTGATAAGATGAGTGTAGTTGTTGTCTTTCATCGCCCCGGATGAAACATTCCTTTCTAATAGTTTGGATCAGCCTCACGGGCTGTTAACACAGGTTGGAGGAAAACACTCGGAGCAGTGTT
The DNA here is from genome assembly GCA_916701645.2 of Sebastolobus alascanus. Classification (NCBI taxonomy): domain Eukaryota; kingdom Metazoa; phylum Chordata; class Actinopteri; order Perciformes; family Sebastidae; genus Sebastolobus; species Sebastolobus alascanus. The sequence goes on along the minus strand of CAKAOJ020000162.1, from coordinate 807,697 downwards.
ACCTCTGTGTCCACTGGCCGAAAAAGCCCAAGTAACAGCAATTTTTGTATGTGGAACCAGAAAATCTGCACTTTTACAAACCAGAAAATAAACTGAAAAAGGATTGTTTGCAAAGATAATCTTGTAAAATACATTTTAATATTAATGTCAAGAGTTATTATCAATTAAATTTATTTTTGTTAATTCCAGAGTTTGAAAATTATTCTCTCTATCTGAATTTTTTGGGAAAACGATGTCACTTATATTTCCCGACATGCTCTTTATTTTCTTTTATTAGTCCCTGATCGCCTCTAAAAAAAAAAAAAAAAATGTAATAAACACCACATAGTTGAATTCACCAACAGCTTCTCCGAGAGTTTAGCTATCTTGTGTTTCTAAAAGCACATGCGGGAATTCTTTGTAGTCTTTATCCGTGGCCCCTCGGCCCGTGTGCCGGCCAAGTTCGGAAAAGGCCAAAGCAGTTCTCTGCATTGTTAACAACATTTAATCAAAGCTCAATCAAAGTAGCTACCTTTCTTCCCGTGCCTGGCCGGAGGTAAAGTATGTCTGTCGAAGGGAGTCTTGTCTCTGTCCGCTGACAGACGACCAAAGAGAGGCTTCTGTATGTTCTTATCTTCATCTAACCCTCCTGTCAAATCAACCTGCACATGAAAGAGAGACAAGAAACACCCCCTAAACTAAACTGTGCGGTCCTTCATAGTGTCTAGGAATGAAATAATAATAAGATTAGACAACCCCCTTTTTAAATTTGAGGTTTCAGATGTTTTGCTGCAAGTAATTTCAGAAGCTTCTTGAGCTCCCTCATAGAAAAGCTTCAGTTTTTGTCAAGTATGTTTTCATTTTGCCAGCTTTTTATTTCCAGCTAATTCACTTTAGCACAAACAATAGATGCACTGGTTTGAGCGCAGATAGTGTTACCCATATGGGAACGGTCAGACTTACAGCTCGGGTTCCCGGCCCATATGCTGACCACTCCAAGTATCAATCACTGCATCTAAATGACTTAAAAGAACCATATTGATTACCAATACAGCATCATAAATCAGCACACAGACACTCTCTTTTTCTCTCACCGTTAGTCTCTCTGTCTTATACACATACACACACTGTCACACACACTGTCACACACACACACACACACACACACACACACACACACACACACACACACACACACACACACACACACACACACACACACACACACACAAACACATGGCCTTATGAAATCATAACAATAAATCTGGTGGAGGGGTTTAACAGGACATGGAGATGCAGATGAAGTCACTCTCAGGCTGTCTGTAACCTGATAGATGGTTAGAGACAAAGAGAATCAAAGTCACAATCAAAGAGAAAAAAAGCCTAATGAAATAAGTTTGCTGAGAAAGTGTTTACTTTACTGTTCACTGTAATTAAATCTAAGTCTATTTCCCAGAAAAGTGTAGCATCTAATGTACTGTATAGGGGTGGGAAAAAAATTGATTCACCTATGTATTGCGATTTAAAAAAAAAATTTTTTACGACTTTTAAATACATTTTTTAGGTAGAAGGAAGTTACCGCTTTCATTGTTGTAGTCTGAGTAACGTGACGTCGTATCCGTATCCGCCAACCAAAACAAACCGCAGTTGGCCGTAGCAAGCCGAGATGAGAAAGTAGAAAATGGCGGAGGGTTCACGTAGATATGACCTGCACCCTCACATTTTAAATCCAAAGTGGTAAACACTAAACATACAGTAAAGTATGGAAACACTTTGGGTTTCACACATTGCAGGAAAAGCAGAGCTAGACATCATGACTAAAGCTGCATGCTAACTCTGTCATGGACAGGAAACGTTATCGTATTGCGGTAACGTGCGGTCAAGCCAGCCGTCACTCTCATCTCTGTGGTCAAATCGGCCGACGCTACAACTGTAGAGCACCCATATACTGACATTTATGTTAAAGGCATTCAAACAGCCCCGATGGAGCTGACAATGGATGTATAAAGAGAACGGAGCTGACGGGAGAGCTAGAGACGGACTTGATGAAGGTAGCGGAAGTATACAAGTGTGAATATTACCCCTTTCACACCAATGACCAGGGTTGGACCAGGGCTATCTGACCCTTGTTCAATCCTCCTTTATGTCCGGTTTTTAAAATAACAAAGGGAACTGTATATACTAAATACATATATGGAAATAATGTGAATTGGATTATATTTACCAGAAGTATAAAACATTACATGCCCCTTATAAATTAAAAAGAAAATACCATTAATTATACAAATAATTCCTGATAATGACTGATATATTTGACTTTTCTGACTACATACATGCTGAAAATCAAACATTTTTACTTATCAGTGTAGATATTTTGAAAGTAAAAGTCCCTAGAAGTGCATGATTCAGCTTTGTTCCCTTGGTCTGTTAAAAAGGTTAACAAAAATCACAATAAATCGTAAAATCGAATCGCAATTCTTGTAGAATCGCAATTACTTAAATATCGCAAGAATCGCAATACTTAAATATCGCAACACATTGAATCCAAGTATTGTGAGAGTATTGAATCAGGAGATGAGATGGGTGTATCGTCCCAGCTCTACTAATGTATGTTTTCATTTTTATTCTGTGTACAAAGTGATGGGTTTGCCTCCTCCATGCATTCCCACTCTGTAATGGGACACATGTTCCTCTGCTGCTTGGCCAGAGGGCATACATGGAACTCTGCAGCAATAAGAGCATTTCTACTCAAAATGTGTTTTATTCACTTATTTATTCATCCCCACAACACCCTTGCAATATTGATTGAATCAAGAAGATGCCGCAGCATTTTTAAAAGCTTAAAAAGCTTTTCAAAGAGGAGGAAACACCCCTTCGATCGCTCCAGGTGAAATCCACACAGTATTTAAGGTGGAGCAGCGTTAATTTCTCTTTCCCGTGGCGTGCGTACTATTTCTGTTGGTTTACTTCTTTGCGTGAAGGTTTACTTCTTCGCCCTCTGGTTTGCTGTGTAAGTACAGGCAGCACACTTCTGAAACAACAAACACGACAAGCTCCGTGCAATAAAAGTATCCCATCTAATATTTATCAATATACCTGTACCTAGACTCTGTGAATTCAGTTGTGTTCAGCCACTCAATTTAGTGTGAAGATGGAGAGAGGGGAGAGTGCTGCATACAGATGATATTTTTAGGCTCACTGCAAAACAGAAGCGCAACCAAAGATTGTGCTTGTAATGTTTGATGTCAGGGTTTGAAGCAAGAGATGTATTTACAAACTAGGACTGTCAATCAATTCAAATATTTAATCACGATTAATTGCAAATTAATCACACATTTTTTATCTGTTCAAAATGTACCTTAAAGGGAGATTTGTGAAGTATTTAATACGCTTATCAACATGGGAGTCGGTAAATATGCTTGCTTTATACAAATGTATGTAAATATTTATTATCGGAAATCAGTTAACACAAAATAATAACAAATATTGTCCAGAAACCCTCACAGGTACTGCAGTTAACATAAAAAAATGTGCTCAAATCATAAAATGGCAAACTCAAGCCCAACAGGCAACAACAGCTGTCAGAGTGTCAGTGTGCTGACTTGACTATGACTCGCCCCAAACTGCATGTGATTATCATAAAGTGGGCATGTCTGTAAAGAGGAGACTCGTGGGTACCCATAGAACCCATTTTCATTCACATATCTTGAGGTCAGAGGTCAAGGGACCCCTTTGAAAATGGCCATGCCAGTTTTTCCTCGCCAAACTTTAGCGTAAGTTTGGAGCGTTATTTAACCTCCTTCGCGACGAGTTGTATGACATGGTTGGTACCAATGGATTCCTTAGGTTTTCTAGTTTCGTATGATACCAGTAGCTTCACTCTAGCTTTAAAACTGAGTCTGCTACAACCTAAAAATCGCAAGTTGCATCAATGCATTAAAGAATTTAGTGGCGTTAAAACGTATTTGCGTTAACACATTATTATCATGTTAACTTTGACCGATCTATTACAAACCAAACTGAAGGGATAAGCCTGGTGTTGGTCAACAAATTCCATAAAATCAAATTTCATTTTTTGGAAACGTTGCCGGAAGGACTAGTGCATTTGTTGAGCCTATTGAACCCTATTTTTTATCCCCACATTAATTAACATTTGGTAAGCTACTGTACTGTATGTCGGATTGGTTCAATAATTACCTGTTTGAAATTGACGTGAGTAGGGATGTTAATAATTAACCGTTCAACGGTTAACCGACATTAAGCATTTTAACTGATTAATGCTATCGGTTAAAACGGTTAAAAGAAATATTTATAATTCATTCAAAAGCTGAGGGGCTCAGAGGAGCAGCTCGTCACTTTAAGGAGAAAAACTGGTCCACCTTAACAGCCCACCTTAAGAGGCGGAGCCGAAATCGCAGGATACAGGAAGTTGGCTCCCGTCTCTCCAGCTCGCTTGAGCCATGGATGTTTTAAAAGAGGCTTGAGCGGAGGAGTTGTAGCATTTATTCACCGACAAATAAACTGTACACACACTGCTACACCTACGTTCACAACTATAACGCCACCAACAACCTCACACTCACCGCCAACACACACACACCATGTGTCGGAAACTCGTTAAAGTTACGCAGACTCCGTGTGTGGCAGCAATGCTAGAGCTGCTAACGTAGCACAAATACACAGACTGTTTGTTGGACACTCGCTATATAACGCCGGGAAGACACAGTATCGTTACGCCAGGCAGACACACAGCTGACAACCTGCTAAACTAAACTAAATGTGCGGTGGAGACTTTTACTGGGAAAGTGGCTGAATGTCAACAACACTACACGCAGCACCGTGGCTGCTAAGTTAACGCTCCCGGATGGGTGAACTGGGGACTCCCGTCAACGAATATCTGTTGTGCTCCTGCAGCGTGCACACTGCTGCATTCGAGGCACAAATCTTGTCGGTTAACGGTTAATAATCGGTTAACGATGGTCGGTCATCGGTTAAGAAAATTTTGCAAAATTAGCATCCCTAGACGTGAGCGCTCACCTCGATTGTTTATCATGTATCGTCACGATACTGGAATTTCTAACTTCGATACAATACCTTGAAAAATATTGATATTCAATACCATTTTCGATACCACAGGGGAAAATTGACTCAACATTGAGGGCATAACATTTGCAATTTCTATTAAAAGATAAATATAACAAGGCTATAACATGACAATGTCTTTCACATTAACTAGTTTAGTAAATTTACCTTTGACAGTTCTCATTACAGCTAAATCAACAGCCGTCAGTTTAACTTTCACTTGTACAGCTTGTTAACACCACTGTTTCAAATATTGATTATGATATAAAAACAATTGGTCAACCTTTTCCTTTAACTGAACCCACATCCAAACTCTGTTGTCTAAAAATAATATTGAATGCACTTAATTATACTTTGACAACCTCTCTGTCCTCCTGTCCATCTCCTCTCCTCCTATATTCATCTTTCTCTTTCTCATGATTTTATTTCCTCAGTCTAAATTGAACCTTTCGTCTGACAAGTCCATCTTGTTGGCAATTAGTCTGTTTAATAGTTCTCCAGTCACTCTTCGCCCTGTCAGTGGGGATGAGAGGATTTGGCAGCACTTTTCTTCAGGCAAGCAGGGCAGGTCTCATTAAATTTGCATTAAGTCAAAAGACGCACACACGCAAATGCTCTCACACACAGGGAAACACAGCACACGTATACTTTCACAGGGCTCACAGTACACATGGTGTGTTTGTGTCTGCATTAAAAATAATCTCACAAACACAATGTAACATCTGTAATCCCAATTGTCATTTCTATAAGACGCAGTAAGCCCTAATATAACTTTGTTCACCCTACGAGACTGAAGAGTATTTCCCAGTTAGATACTGACGAGTGTATTCAGCTTCTTTATTAACACAGATTCTGTATTTCCTGTCCCTTTTTCTTGGTTTTCCTCCATCTGGTCTCTTTTACATCTGCTGTCAACCCCCCCTCGCTCTTTCCTCTCTCTCTCTCTCTGGTCATACAGTCCAGTTCACTGCTCTCTCGTGTGGAAACGTGAGAGTCGGTCACTCTTCTGGATCTCTCAGTGCTCAGCGAGCCTGCATGCTACAGTTAAGTCTGGTTTCAGTGTGAGCAGCGTTAGGTACAATATTCCAGCTCAGTCGCACAGCATTTTGTGAAATAGTCACAAAATTTTATGTATTGATTCGTGTACATAGACACAAATTTCACATTTTTTTCGTGATGGTCAGCACAAAATCAATTCATATGTAATCCACATAATTGCGAACCGGGAAGTATAGATAGCGGCAAACGCCGCGTAGGGAGGAGGTCGGAGAGGATGGGTGGGTCAAACACAGGACTTTCGCCCGTGTGTTCGTGTCCCGTGTGAAACCACAAGTGAACGTTGATTTATTTGTCACATAACTTCCGTACTGAAGTTACAGCACTTCCGAAGTTATTTTAACCCAAACCGCGATCTTGTCCTAAAGCTAACTAAGTCATTTTTGTCACGTAACTTCTGTACTTTAGTTACGCCACTTCTGGTGTTATTTACTTCCAAACCACAATCTTTTCCTAAAACTAACTAAGTAGTTTTGTTGCCTAGGCCTAACCAAGTCAATGTCTTCCTAAACCTAACTGGGTAGTTAGATCTGGATTAATGAGGGAAAGGATCTAAGCTCAGTTATTATCTGTCTATTCTGGTTTTGACATTGATTTTAAGCTGTCCCATTTGCTTTGGCCGATATTCTGTCAGGCCTGCTTTTCTCTTTATGTTACTTCTCTGGGAAGAAATTGGAAGTGTCTGTCATTTTCGCCAACAATTTCCCCCTTTGCTGTTTTTTGTTTTGTTTTTGTTTTTAGCAGTGTATGTCAAGAATAGGTGAATATTACACCCTGAAGATGTGAACCTGGATTGAAAATACATTTTGTGTTCTTGGTTAAAGTATGGAGTGATAAATGATTAATTTGACTTTTCTAAAGGAAACATCATGAATAGTTCAGAGACTTCAGGCTGTATATAATACAGAAGTCGACGAGGGCGTGGGAGAGGAGACGTGTGAGAAAAGGCTTCAGAGACCTGTTCCTGTGTTGTGAAAACAAAGACACGCATCAGACTGGATGGTTGGAGACGTCACACTGCCAAAGAGAGAAAGAATGAAACAGAAACCAGGGCTTGGTGGCATTATTTCATCTGCAGCCAATTGTTGGTCCCACCAATCTACAATTACTGCAGCTTCTCTGGAAAAATATCATACAGTACATTAGGGCTGTTGTGGTGAAGGCATTTCCCCTGCAGTGACAATGATTGACTCAACAGCACGATATGCAATTTTATTGCCTTTGTTCAGCACTTGTAGCCTACATGTAGGATGTGACGGTTGGTCTTTTTGGTATTTGTCCTGCCCCTCCTCCATTGTGATTGGACAGCTGGGTAAAAAGTGACAGTGACGAGCGCAGTGCTTTACCCAGAGATGAACATTTTTCAACTCTTGGTGACCAGAAAAAAAACCATACGTGCAGTGCTCAGCTCAGAATAGATGTTCAGCGCCTTGTCATGCTGCTGGCATTTACTGTATACTGTAGTGCAAATACGCAGCGCTCCCATTGCAAAGAAGTCAAAAAAGAGATAAACCTGAACATAGCGATTGTGGCGGCTGCTTGCCATCCCCTGCGGTTGGCTTGTCAATAATGCAGTATTGCAATACTGCGGTTATTGCGACAGCCCTACAGTACGTGGTGTTTTTAGGATTAATTAAATGACATCAAAGTCAAAAGTATCAAAGACGGCAACATAAATTAAAATTTGAGCCCTCTCTTTAGTTGGCTGTATTTTCATTAGACAGAAGTTGTGGTGAAACTGTGATAGTTGGAATGTGCAATAAGTTCATATCTTTTCATGTTCATGAAGGGATAGACAAGTCCACAGTCTCTGTAAGGCTGTACTTAGGCACAGCAGTGCTTTCAGCTAAATGCTAATTTTAGCATGCTAACGTGCTCATAATGAGAATGCTAACATTTGCGAATTAGGAATAAGCATAAAGTACCGCTGAGGCTGATGGGAATGCTGTTAGTATTTGGTCATAAACCAAAGAACTGGACAATTGAATTTTGACCAGATGATGGCGCTAGATGAAAAAATCAGGGGATCACTAAAGTTAGTGCAATTCATCCTGTGGGGAACATGAACATCTGCACCAAATTCCATGGCAATCCATCCAATAGTTGTTGAGATATTTCACTTAAAGGTCCAGTGTGTAGGATATGGCGGTATTTAGTGGTGAGGTGAGGACATTGCAACCAACTGAAGCCTCTCCTGTGTCATGCCAAGCATGTTGGAGAGCTACGGTGGCCGACATGAAAACGCATATGGCTCTCTCTAGAGCCATTTGGAGCAGAGCCAGTGCGTAGAGTGTGTGTGTGGACGTGGGAAGTGAGTGGTGAAGCAAGAGAGAGAGAGCGGCGGCGATGGAGCGAGTAACGTTATCGACTCCGGCCCAAGCAGGAAAAGTTACAGTGTTTGGTTTGTCCGTTCTGGACTAATGTTGAAACATGGCGGTGCAACATGATGGACTCCGTGGAGAGGACCTGCTCCCTATGTAGATATAAACGGCTCATTCTAAGGTAAAGAAACAACGATTCTTATTTTCAGGTGATTATACACTAAAGAAAACGTATGGTCCTTTAAAACCACAAACGTGAACCTCGCTGATGCTTGACGGAAAGTCAAGGGATCACCAAAGTCAGGGATTCGTCCACTTGGGACCATGAATGTGTGTACACGATCTCATGGCAATCCATGGCATGCTGCTAGCATGGCTGAAATGAGCTGAGGAAATTACATTTTTATGGCTTGATACACAATTCAGGCCAGTGTGTGAAGTGTCGCAGCACAACGATTGTATTAGTTCAGACTTTGCTCAGACAGAATGTTGGCAGATCCAGTGTAATCCTAAAAGTGTTTGTGTAGAATACTGGGAATTCATATTGGGGCTATATGTGAAGTATGAACACATGCCTGTGAACACACATAAAGGCACACACAGATTACAGTGCAGGATAGTATGAAGACCTGCAGTCCATTCTGTGCTCCAATTTGAGCGTCTGATCTGAGCAGAGCAGACAGGCGAGAGCAGCGTGCCCTAGAGTCATGTAAAATGCAAAGGAATATACTACTCTATTAAAACCTCCTGATGGCAGAGAGAGGCTACACACACCCAAACACACACACACATGCATACACATTCTTATGTTTATACACACATGAGTGGAATGCACTTTACACTTATTGTTCAATCTGCAGGATCATAGCATCCAGACACCCGCACTCAGTAATTGTTGCTTATGAATGGAACACATTCACATTAACTGCCTCTAGGTTTGAGTGTAGAAGTATTACAGCTCTGTGCTTTATAACAGTTTGTTAATCAGGTCTGCAAGATTATTTTTAATCACTTCAATTACCATAAAGGGAAATCTGTTTTCTTTACCGCCAGAGAATCGACCCAGATTCAGAGCTGCGGTTTGTTAACCATCTTCATGGCACCTCCTCGTCCCAACTTGTCATCCGGTATCCCTTCCACAACACTTCTGAGTGCACTCCTAAGTGTACTTAACTCTAGCAAGGCTCCACATGTTCTCGTTTCATTATTAAACCCTCCCAACAGACTATCAACTTTTTATTCCGCCTGCCACCAGAAGTTTCAAATATTCTCCAGCACTCCTCTAAGCCCCCTAACCCCAAACAACGCTTTAAAACACTTAAGTTCGAAAACCGCCCCTCAAATGCACGACAAAATATTTTCTTCAAGACGAGAATATTTTTTTCTGTCCGACAACGAGCAGGCTTTATGCCTCTTAAGTAGCGATAGTGCCGGGAGTAGTGCAGCTCTGAAAAGAGAGATCTCAGATGACGTGTTCCTTTATCATTGCCAGAAGAGCCGCGAGACGCTTTTATGAGACACGCACGTTATTATTGATAGACAATCTCAGTGCTGCAGGGCAAAAGTGGTTAACGTCGACTCATGTCTCATGTTCAACTCTATTCTGTCCGCTTAATTGGTGTGCAACGTAGTGATGAACATTGCATTTCAGCTGCCTTGGTGCGCCAGGGGTTAAGCAGGGTCACTTCAATGCTTTCTAGTGTTTCACAGCTCAATCAAGGCTGAATCAAATTTACACGTTTATCTGGTTACATGCTCCATATATATGGCAAGCCATTTTAACATTTAATAGCTAGACAGGATATTCATTAGAGATATCTGCAATGTCATTTTGTCAACTCAAAACTCTAATTCAAGATATCCCTAATTCTATTTTGACTTGGCAAAACTCTAATTTTAGATATCCGTAATTACATTTTGACTAGTACGATTCAAACTACTTTTGCCATCCATGTGTATGGGGTTTGTCATTACAGATATCCGCAACTGAATTGTGGATATCCGTAAGTCACATTGCGGATATCCGCGATTGAATTCTGACTAGTCCTAATTCCAGTTTTAGATATCTACAATTTAATTCTGACTAGTCAGAATTCCAGTTCAAGATATCTTTAATTCCCCGCAATTGAAGATATCTACATTGTCCATTTGAGATATCTAAAATAAAATTTTGACAAGTCAAAATTAAATGGTAGATATCTGAAACTGGAATTATGACTAGTCAAAATGACGTAGATATCTAAAACTGGAGTTAGAGATAGTCAAAATGTAATTACAGATATCTAGAATTCTAGAAGAGTTTTGACTAGGTGAATTGACGTTGCAGATATCTGTAATTACGTGAGAAAGGGGCGGGATGGGACGGGAGGCGGAAGCTTTCAAACATACCATGGCACTGCATTGCAGCCGTGTGAATTTATAAATCGTGTCTGGAGACAATGAATCTACGATGAGCTGTAAATGTCTATCACAACTCTCTAGTGAACAAAGCTGTCATTCTCCACAAATTCCTTGATGATGAGCTCTTTCTATATCATGGCATTTTTTCAAACTATCTGATCCGCAGCGGTCCCTGACCACTCGTCTCACAGCCGGCTGCACATAGAGACCAATGTTATGTGTCCAGCTCGGTTTGATTAAAATTAGGTTGTAGCTCGTTGTCTACCTTACTACGGTTAGAAAGAGCCGCCGTGTGTGTTTTAACAATGTTTCGCTTATGAGTTATTGATCCGGGAAGTTTGAATCTGTGAATATCTTTCCATCTTTACCGAACTATCCAAGTTAGCAAAAGCTTCTGCTGACACTGTTCAGATGCTTTGTTGGGCCAATATCCAATAACGTCTTGCACAACAATTCTGACTAGTCATAATGACATTTTAGATATATGTAACTATTATTTTGGATAGTCAAAACTGAATTACAGATAGCTCTAACTGTCGTTTTGACTAGTCAGAATGACGTTATAGATATATCTCGAATAAGAATTCTGACTAGTCACAACGTAATTACGACTAGTCAAAATGCCGTTGTTGATATCTCTAATGTTAATTCTGGATAGTCAAGCTTCGCTATTACATGTTAAAACGGCTTGCCATACATATAAGCATGTTAACCCATATACTGTACACAACATCACACATATTCTTTCAGACAGACAACACACACACCCCTCTGTTTGTATACAAACACACAAAACATCTTGAGGCTGATGCCAGGTAACGATGTAAAAGAGAATCTGTGAATCTCAGAGCCCTCCCGAGGCCTCGGTGTGACTATTTTTGGAGTCGGTGCTCATCTCGGCTCATCTCCTCTGACTCCCTCTTACCGCTTGCTCTCTCTCTCTCTCTCTCTCTCTCTCATCCTTCCCTAAAACGCTTGCTCACCCCGATCTACTTGTTTATCAGTCCAATGTTTGTTCTTGTCAGGGACAATATGTTCTCTCTCCGAAGCAGTCTACTCAGTTATTCTTCATCGGGCCCCTGGGCTGTTCTTAGTCAGCCCGTGTCCCCAGACACCTCTCCGCTGACCAATGGAGGGCTTTAACTGTTTATGGCTCTTAGGTGAAGGCTTCATACAAGCAAATTAGGTAATGGGGGTGTATAGGGAACTTCAGGGGAAACCAAGTGTTGAGGCATTTTGTAAATGCTAGCGAGGAGCGCTGTTTTGTGACAACACTCAGGGATTATGAAGAAGTTATTCTAAATGCAGATGTTTTTGTTTACGACAAGAATAGATTATGGTTCTACAATTCAGCTAAGATTTTCTTTTTTGACGCCAATAAAATAAAAAAAGTATATCGTTGGAAGCATCTTTACAGAATCCCAGCCGAGGCGTCACAAATGCTCGCTCGGAAGCTTCCGGACCAAGAGGAATTTTCCTTTTTCATTTCCGTCCACTTGGGATGCGATTTCACACCATTAGCCCCCCTCCCCTCCCAAACTCACACCACCCCTGGACCATAAATATTTCAACCTCTCAATCTATATTCATTATAAAACACATGCCCAATGCAGTGTGCGGTTGTGAGGACACAGGGCTTTTATTTATTCATCTTATTTATTTATATTTCTTTCCTGAGGGCGAGACGTTGGTTTCTATCCATCTGTGCTGATTGCTGGCTATTACAGAGCACTTAGAGCCTCCCCTGAACTGGCCAGAGGGGAGCGCAATCCTCGAGAGATCCACTCGCTTCAGGGCTAAGAGGTGTGTTTGTTGTGTGTGTTTTTGTGGGGAAGTAACAGAGAGTTATCACAAGAGTGATAGCAAAGACAAAATGTCTGGAATGAAAGACAAAAAACTCTAAACCGTGTAAATAAAAATTCAGTTGTATTGTAGTTTCTTACAGAATTTTCCTTGTGTCATTTTTAGGGCTGTCAAAGTACGATAACGCGTTAATGCAAATTCATTTTTAACGGCACTGATTCCTTTAACGCATTAACACAACTTGCGATTTTTAGGTTGTAGCGGGCTTAGAGTTAAAACGCTAGAGTGAAGATACTGATATCATATAAAACTAGAAGACCTAAGGAATCCATTGGTACCAACCGTGTCATACTAGCTTGTCAGGAAGGAGGTTAAATAATGCTCCAAACATACGCTAAATTTGGGCGAAGAAAAACTGGCATGGCAGCTTTATGCTAAATGCAGTACCTGTGAGGGTTTCTGGACAATATTTGTCATTGTTTTATGTTGTTAATTGATTTCCAATAATAAATATATACAGACATTTGCATAAAGCAAGCATATTTGTCCACTCCCATGTTGATAAGAGTATAAAATACTTGACAAATCTTCCCCTAAGGTACATTTTGAACAGATAAAAATTGTGTGATTGATCACAATTAAATTAATTGTGACAGCCGTAATTATTTTCTTTGTGTTATCACAGGACTATTCCTGTCATATTCATTATTTATGTGTATTTCATCTATTTGTAGATATATTATCCTTGCTCCTCTTATGTAGCTGTGTGACCTTAAGATCAGCTTTCCCTCATGATGTGTAAGTTTCTCCATGCAGTCAAAGTTATCGACCCTCTCCTTCACCTTGTCACATGCTATTCTGCCTCAGTGTAACATGTCATGAATCCTATTTTTTCCCTTCGATCAAATCTTTATAATCTTTTAAGCACATGACTTTTTTATTCTATCTAGATACACACATGCATGTAGGTGTCATACGCCAACCCAGTCTCATACAAAATTACATTCCCATACCACTAAACTGCATTCTCAATTATGTTTCGAGGGAAACATATTTTCTCCCGGATTACGGTCACAGTTTTAAACATGTGGTTAATGTTGTAAGCGAAACAAAAAATACAACGACACTACTTCGTTAGTTTTAGGCATCAAAACTACTGGGTTAGGTTTAGTAAAAAAAAACATGGTTTGGCTTAAAATTACTATGTAAGTGAATGTTGACTTTTAGTTTCACACAGGACACAAACAGCGGTCTCCTGGGGGAAAGTCCTGTGTTTGTTTGACCCATCCACCACCTCTTAGTAGTCGACTTTCTCACTTGTTAAGGCCCAGACACGCCAACCCGACATCAAAGAACTAGCGGCGATGAAGGCCGACTGTTGCGTCACCTCACGTTGCCTTTGTCTTGGCCGACAAGTTGCACTTGAACACACCGCTGACGGCATGTTAGCACGTACGTTCTGCGCCTGCGTGTGGTAGTCTGTATTCATCATTCAAAAAGGGAAGCCTGAAGACGTTGAATGGCAAATATACAAATCTTTATACTTTCTCCAAAAGTCGTTTTTTTTTCTACTTTTCCATTGAAGGCCAATGCGTTTTTTTTGGCACCACCTGTGACAGACACTGCCGCAGCCCAAACGCACTACCCCCATTCAAAATTAATGGAAAAACTGGCGTTTTCGCCGCACCGCCTGATTTCATGTGAATGCAGCGTTAGCTTTGCTGACTACCACTAGTAGAACTCTCCACACCAGCAAGCCGTCTGGCCAGCAACACCAGTAGCCAGAGCATCAGACTGATCCTCCAGCCTTCATGGTTGGAAGCCCATTGTACCACAACAATGCTGCTGGCTGAATGTCTTGGCTTGTTCTGCTTGAAGAGCTGTCCATCTAACTGACAACACAGTAGAGCTCAGGCATTGGCTGTGCAATAACTTCTTCTTCCTTCTCACTTTGATATTTCATTTCATCCACGACATTTACAATGACTGTTCAATGGTTACAGTACTTACTTCCCTAATAGTGCAGTATCAACACTATAAATCAGAGGTACACTGACAAGTAGTCAGTCTGGGAGCTGAATCAGTGTGTCAGCTCAAGAATACTTTGGTGGCTACTAGCAGTAATACCTAAAGCTCACAAGTCATCACCCTACTTGTAACCCATCCTTACCCTTTCCTTGTGAAGGCAAAGGCACTAATGATAAGATTACGCCTTGTTTCCACATAGCTCTGTGTACGTATGCGAGTCAACCGGAAGTTCATTCATTCCTATGGGAACCTCCATGATCTCCGATGTGTTTGCGAAACTCCTCATTCTGTTTTTTATTTTGGTCCGTAATTTGCCTCGAGTACGTTTAAAAAATGTAACGTTTGCGGCAAATTACGACAGACCGTATGCACTGTGTGCATGTTATGATAACTTCCTGTGGAATTAGTGAATTAATAACCTGATTTATGAATATAATACAGCTCAATTAATACAATTTTCTTAGTGAAAAGTCCGACAGCATATTTAGCAGTTTTTATTTTGTTAAAAGACGTATGAACCACTGTATGCACTCTAGCATGCTACCAATGCTTGCTAAATATGCTGTTGAACTTTTCACTTAGAAAACATGTATAAATGTGACTCGTCAAACATTAGTCTGGTCAGCGAAAAACAGACAGTTAAAAACACTGTTTCATATCTATGTAGTAACTTCTCTCCCATATACTGTATGTGGTGGTGTTTCTGTCCGTAAAGAAATGCATTTCCTTGCGTTGAACACTAGGAGTCGTAATCCGTATTCTATACGGATTTACGGACACAGAACAAAACACTGTAGAAACGAGGCATAAGTCTTGTTCATACTGATTTTTAAAATCACATGAGGGGAAATTCCCTTCGATAAACACGGTTTTAACTATAACCATTTTAGCAACACCCCCGGCTTTTTTGTTTACCAACAAAATTGAAGGATTGAGATTGTCATGTTGGACAGGACTATATCACACAGTATAGGCTTGAATTAGATCACATGCAACAGTATTGGAACAAAAACTCGGAGGACACACGTGTTTGGGGACTGGGTTTCACTGCAGCTATTTATTAAGCTGTAAATGGCAGCAGGCCAGTGTCTGCATGGTCTCCTGGGTGTGACTGTGTGTCATATCACTATAGAGGCATGCAGGTCAGCTCCGCGACACGCATAGTACATGTTCTGCTCTGCTTAGATCTGGATGACCGCATCCTGTGGTACAAGACCATCAAGGTGTGCGTGGGAAGGCTGAGAGAGCCTTTGTAGCTGAAGGTGTATGTGACCATCCTTGTGTGTCTGTTTGTGTGCACACATAAGTGTGTTCAGTGTCACAGAAACAATCTGTCCAGTAGTGTGTGTACATTGTTTAAAGCAGTGGATCCCAACTTAGAACTCATCAGTTTTTTTCAACATAAATAAAGTGATGATATCTTGACAGATTCGCCAAGCGAATGCAGATACATAATATAATCTTTTGTTTTTGTAACGATTTAAATTACTTTAGTGTTAAAGCGGAAATAGATTTTTTGTTATTGTGGTCAAATAAATGTAATTATTGGTGTTGTTAGATTGCTGCTAGACCGCCCCGTGAACACAGGTGCAGACCTCCCTTTGTGTGCGTCAAGCGAGAGAGCAAATAGTTATTTTGACTGCAGTGAAAATGTTGTTTTTGAAAGGCTAAACGCCAACAAATATGGATTGAAGCAGAATATTTCGTTAGATTTTGCTACTACGTAGCAAAAAAATATGTTTTTAAACAGCAAGTGTGTTATTATGATTTTAGTTATACATGAGTAAACCTAAGTTTGACAACCTCAGAGCAGACAAATCCTGGTGCACCTCCTGTGATCGTTGGCGCCCCCCCCTCTAAGGGGGGTCCAGACCCCAGGTTGGGAACAACTGGACAGTAAACGGATGAGAGCTGTAGCTGGTTTCCAAATCTTTATCAATGCTAGGAACAACAATTTAATTCAATTAAACCTTTAATTTCAACACCAGCGGCGATAAAACTTTACAAAACATTTGGCTTGAATATACAGTAAATGTCAGTGTGCATGTTTGTGCCATAACGATGCGTCACCAACACATTGCATTCATTGCTGTTAACCCAACAAAACTGTGATACTTCTCTGTGAATGTCACTTTTAAAAGGATGTGGTGTTGCTAAGCTACAGTGAAGTGTCTCGGGAACCCACAGTAACACCAGAACCTTTAATTCAATCCCACTGATAAAACAGAGATTTGTCTCTCATGATAATACGAGTAAGAGTAGGATTAGAGTATTTAAATCCAATCCAAGCAAACCGTAGATTATGCTTTATTATTTGTGGAGGACACAGAAGGGGGGTGGGGGTAAAAAGTTAGGACACTCTTGACAACTGTATCTGTTGTTAATGGACCTGTATTGACTGTCAGCATGAAACCACATTGAGTATTCCATGTCTGCAAATAGTGGAGCTCATTCTCTGGTGTTATGGATAAGTGTTGACCCCCCCCCTCCCCTCCCTCACTCAAACGCCCCCCTGACTTAGAGCATCCCTCCCCTGCCTCCTGTCCTTCAACTCCTTCCTTCTCCTCTTTCCTCTGCCTTTATCCCTCCATCTTACCTATTGATTGGCCAATAATGTGTTTTCAGTGGTAGATTAATGGCACATTACCCTGACAAGAGTGTCTGAGGGGACAGGACGTGAGGGAGGGCGTGGGAGACGATGCTCTTTAATTGATACACGGTTTGCGTGTGTGTGTGTGTGTGTGTGTGTGTGTGTGTGTGTGTGTGTGTGTGTGTGTGTGTGTGTGTGTGTGTGTGTGTGTGTGTGTGTGTGTGTGTGTGTGTGTGTGTGTGTGTGTGTGTGTGTGTGTGTGTGTGTGTGTGTGTGTGTGTGTGTGTGTGTGTGTGTGTGTGTGTGTGTGTGTGTGTGTGTGTGTGTGTGTGTGTGTGTGTGTGTCTGAAAAAGAGATGTAATGAAAAAATAATTATATTTAGATTATTTTACATTTACATTACATAGATTTGATGCAACTGGGTTATTTTTATGTTTTTTTTTCTGTAGTTTTGCCTAAAGCAAAATGAAAATACTTTATTCTCAGTAATAATTAATTTCTTCACATTATTGTAGTTGTAGCTGAAAAGCTTGTATATCCAAAATTAGGGCTGTGTATTGGCAATAATCTGGGGATACGATACGTATCATGATATAGGTTTTACGATTCAATATATTGCGATACTGTAAGCAAGGCGATATATTGCGATTTTAAAAAAAAATCCAATTTTAGGAAAACTGTCATAGTATAAAGAACACAACGCCACATGCATAGAATCTGAGTAAAAAAAGTTTACTTTTTTATTGCCAGAACAGTGGGATCTGCATTTGCATTTATCACAGACCCTGTAACATCCAACATCATACTACTTTGAGAGGACACATACACTGAGAGGGCGCATCTCTTTGCCAATGAAAGAAAGTATTGACTGAGTTAATCTTTGCATGTAAACTATTAATTTAAAAAATCGATCATGTTTTTGAGAATTGATACAGTTTTGCAAAACATATCGCTATTAGGGCTGTCAATCATTTAAAATATTTTATCACAATTAATCGCATGATTGTCCATAGTTAATCACAAATTAATCGCACATATTATATCAGTTCAAAATGTACCTTAAAGGGAGATTTGTCAAATATTTAATACTCTTATCAACATGGGAGTGGGCAAATATGCTTGCTTTATGCTATTGTATGTATATATATGTTTTATTGGAAAACAATCAATTAACAACACAGAACAATGACAAATATTGTCCAGACACCCTCACAGGTACTGCATTTAGCATAAAAATATACTCAAATCATAACATGGCAAACTGCAGCCCAACAGGCAACAACAGCTGTCAGTGTGTCAGTGTGCTGACTTGACTATGACTTGCCCAAAACTGCATGTGATTATCATAAAGTGGGCATGTCTGTAAAGGGGAGACTCGTGGGTACCCATAGAACCCATTTTCATTCACATATCTTGAGGTCAGAGGTCAAGGGACCCCTTTGAAAATGGCCATGCCAGTTTCTCCTTGCCAAAATTTAGTGTAAGTTTGGAGCGATATTTAGCCTCTTTCAAGCTATGGCATGCTTAGCACCAATGGATTCCTTATGTTTTCTAGTTTCATAAGATGCCAGTATCTACAGCTTTATAACTGAGCCCGCTACAACCTAAAAATCGCAAGTCGCCTTAATGCGTTAAAGAAATTAATGGCCTTAAAATGAATTTGCGTTAATGTGTTATTATCGCGTTAACTTTGACAGCCCTAATGATATCATAACATGCTGATGAGTTTAGTTTACAGCATCATGATCATCTGGTAAATTGTCACACGTGGAAAAAATATTCAAAATTGAGTTTTAAATACTCTGTTGCAAATATTACATTTTCTGTGGACCGCAGGCTAAATCATGAAGAAAAGTTATGCACATATTTTGATCCTGTTCATATTGCGTGATCTAAACCTATAAATGAATTCATTTAACTTTATTTGTTTTTACTCTCTCACTTAGCTTGCTTTGCAATTAATCGTTGGCCACGGTCCAATCTGGTCTCATCATCTCTTATCTCTGTCTCTGTATCACTTTACGTTTATCTGATTTCACCCCCTCCGCCATCTTTCAATTTCCTCTAGCAATTTGCATCACGGGGAAGAGGGAGGGGGGGGGGGGGGGGGGTTGACTAAATTAGCAGATCAATAGGCCATCAAACAGTCTTTAAGTGTGACACATACACAGACCTCGTGTCTCAGGTTCCCCCCTCTAACTAATAGCCTTGTTGTTTACTTTACAATGTGCTGTGTCATGTAGTTTGGGTCTCAGGTTGCCCTCCAGTGCATCGGGACACCCCGGGGGAATCCTCGGACACTGGAGACACACATTTTGTTTTCGTCCTGTTTTATCAGAATGACCGACATTGTTTAGGCATTGTTGAACTGATCCTCACCAAATTGAGTATGTTTTTTCTAGAGGTCGACTGATTGTGGATTTTTAAAGGCCGATATAACAACGATAGTTTGGAGCAGGAAAAAGCTGATAGCCGATTAATTTGTTCGATACCCCCTAACCCGTGAAAAAAATTGACACTGTCGGAAATTCACAATATTTGACTTTATTACAAACTATCTAACTAACTGACATCTAAGTCAAAGTAATAAATACCTTTAAATAAATAAATAAATACATACATAAATCTGGAACTGAGCATGAAACTAACCATAAATTATTTTTTGAAAGAGAAAAGTGAAAGTGAAAGGTTTCTCACCGTCAGTCAGAGTTGATGACATGCTTTTCTTCTGTCGGCTACTTTTGCATACGCCGTTTTTACTAGACCAGTTTTTGTCACTCTGAATTTAGGTAAGAAATATTATTCATTATACAAGTATATACAATTATACAATGGCCGATGCACCGTTCTGTGGCGTATGACTGGCCAGGATTACTTCTGTTGCGCGTCCCTTTACGTTGTTAAATGCCACTCTTACAAACATTAATTTTCGTGTATATTCCCGGGGTAAAGAAGATCCTAAAGTGTGCAATTTCATTTCATGAATGGATAGTTACGTGGCTGGATTATCTAGAAGAAAGATCGCCAAATTGGTAAGTATGTTAAAGTAACAGTTTTTCCTCCATTTTCTTTTCCTCCTGGTCTGCCTGTCTCGTATCGTGGACAAAGAGCTGATAGTGTTGCGTTTTATATTCGAGAGATTACTTTTGTGTGGAGAAATAAACTGAAAACGGTTCAGATATAACATGAAGTTTGTAAAACGTCCTATCCAATTAATCGGCCAAAATGATTAATTGGTCGACCTCTCGTTTTTTCACCATCTGACAGACACATACATCATTGGCCTATAGAGCCTAAAACGGAGCATCTATATGAGATCCCCCACGTGAAGTCTTTTTGTGACCGTCTTTCTGTGCTTCCATGTCGCAGGAACACGTTCAGGGACAGTCTCTCCCATTGTCTTGGGCGATGACCTTTGTCAGATGACTGTGAGAGATCAACAGAGGTTAAAGTAACAAGCGAGCTGAGAGAGGGGGCCCCCATCTAGTCATGCAGAAAAGAGCTGCTAGAGAGTTTTACACTGGCGTAATGTGCTCACACACACACACACACACACACACACACACACACACACACACACTCACACACACACACACACACACACAGAGTCACCCTCCAACCAAGAGGAACAGGACTTCCTTGCCCCTGACCAGCCAGACCTCAGCTATAGAGAGGCGCAGACCCATGCAGAAATACAAACACGATCGTAGTTTTTCCAACACAAACACACACTCATCAACTGGTTTTAACAGATCTCTCCCTCTTTGTTACACCCTCTCCTCCTCAGTCCTTCTCATTCAGTCATAATCGCACACAGTCAGGCTTCAGTGCACCGACTACTGTGATGAGCTATGACAAGGCAAGAGGCGGGAGGCTAGTACAGTAAGAATGGGGGGGAGGATGGAGTGACGAAATGAAAAGGGCTCAGTGGTAGAAACAATTAGCACTTCTTATAAGAAGCATTGAGGGGAATTAGTGCATCTATGTCTGATGTACTCAGTAACGTCATTCATAATAAATCAAATTTTATATTAAGAATAATTTTACCTTAGTCTCTGCAGTCCAAAGATCCCGCCTGAGTGCCTTAAGATAGTATGATCTTCAATTTATGTCTCCATTAAATATGACTTCAATGTTAATAACATACCATTTGGCCACACCTCGCATCTTGACAGTCTGCCATCATGTCTGAGCGGGTATAGCCGCCAGGGATTGTGGGTACTGAGCGGTGTTGTGACTCTCTCTAGCAGCTCTGAAACACGAGACAGCCTGCTGGACATAACAGGCCTCTCTTCTTTGTTGAATAGACAAAAACACAGTGTGTGTCTCTGAAACACACACATAATGATGCGTGCAAATGCCTCAGAGATTTCTTTATTATTTGGTGCAGTGGATCAATAATGAGCAAACAGTGTCCTGATTTTTGATTTGAAATCCTGTTTGCATCAGAAATGTGTACCTACTTTATGCCTTTAAAGTTTTAATTTTCTGTTCAGTATGATTTAGGTTGATACAAATGTGAAGGGTAAGTGTACAAAGTGCACTGGGGGTCAAAGGGCAGCCCTGATAAGGTCAACTGACATTCAGCTCAGTCAATGCAGGAAGTCAATTTTCATTAGTGGAAAAAATAGCATGATTCTCACAGTATTTTTCATCCTTTGACAATTAATGTAGGATAATTTTAGATTAGACTTTGGTTGAATCCAGTTTAGTTCTGCGCTGCTAACAAGTGTTGTTGTCTAAGTCAAGGCTATTAAAGTCTGTGGCAAGAGGAGGGTGAGGGGAAAAAAACGCTCCCTGCAGGGATCAATAAAATATTAAATTGTTATGTTTGGTCTTCGTAAAGTCATGAGGTTCCAAAAAAAATCGTAACTTTACACTTTGAAGCTTATCAGACTGCCGAAATCATTTTAGATATTTCACGGGTCAGTATCATTAGACTCTTTAAATAATCACAAGAACAGTAAAGAGTTTAGTTAAGAAACAAACTCCAAAATAAAACATGTGGTCTAGAAGGTCATATTTTGCCATCTCAGTATTTTCAAAAAATGTTCCCAAAAAGAGAAGCAAAATTAGAAATTAAACTCATGTCATGTTGTAGTTACAATAAGTACTTTACATCCTCAATCTGCAGATTATATCACCATTTACACAAATATATTTAGGTTTGGTTTTTTTACATTTCTTTTTTCTTTCTTTCTTTGAGTAACATTAAAATTGAAATGCACTAGATCCTCCTGATATTGAACTGTCAATGCTGGTTACTGACTTTTTTCTCTTTTATTCCTGGAATGTTCTATGTGACCATATTATAAAGAGTCACACATTCCACAAAGCAGATATGTAACAACTAAGAAGTGTTATCAAAGGAACAGGAAATCCAACCAACCAATCCAATCCACCAACCCTGTTTCTTTTTAGGGATTAGTGCGTTCTGCCGTATGAGGTGTATTTCCAAAGCGTGAACCCAGATCTTCAGTAACACGCATGGCCTGAAGCTGGTCCATAAGGAATGAGCCTTGGCTTGGTTTCAGTGGGAGCACAGCCTTCCATTGTGTACACACTTTGAATTCTGCTGAGGCTGCCGGTAAATCGGTCTGTGGCTGTTGTACGACAGCAGAGTGGCCTCCGTTTAGGAGCTAGATGCTGTCTCACACAGAAACTTAGGAAGGGACGAGCCTCGCCTCCCGTCTGCATGTCCGCCACTTCCTGCGTGGATCACTGCTCCTCAAGGAGGAACAACACGAGTTGCTCGTGTTGCTTACGATGTTGTGTTTGTATGAATATGCCAGGTATATCTGGAAGCTTTTACACAGTAGGGCTGGGCGATATGGAGAAAATCAAATATGACAATATTTTTTTTACCAAACCTCAATATCGATATTGCGACGATATTGTAGGGTTGGCCATTGGTGCTTTTACAAAATATTTACAGAGATTTTTTATAAATAATCATCAGTAATGTGTATGTAATTACTGATTGGGTAAAGGGAAATACAGTCTGGTAAGTTCAGAAAATTACATCACTTTACTGTAATGCAGCCTTTAAAACCAGGAAAAGACAACACTTATATACGATATCCAAAATCTAAGACGATATCTAGTCTCATATCACGATATCGATATAACACCGATATATTGCCCAGCCCACACAGAAACTTAGAAGGGGTTGAGTCTCGCCTCCTGTCTGTCCACCACTTCCTACATGCAAGAAATATGTATTGGCCAACATGTATATATGAATGGTAATGGATCAGTATTCTTCCAAACATTTTTAGCTTCTCAAGGAAGAACAAAATTAGTCTCATATCATATTGCCAATCAGGTATACCATATGTGTAGTTTATATCCCAAATATGACAGTTATATGAGCAGTTGCAGATAAATACTTTTAATACTACTAATTTTGATATTGACATCCCCTGTTATGTACATTTTACCCAAAGTTACTGACATTATTGCAGTTTAAATGTTTTTGTCGCTTCTACTCATAATATCAAGCTGTTAGTTATGGATTTTATAAGCGATTCTGAATTTATGCTTGTTTTATGCCATTCATACAAACTGCTATGTTCCCAATTTAAAACACAGTACATGCAGTGGTTAAAAATGTTGAGGCCTGAGTGTTTTGCAGAAAAAAATAGGTGTGTGCCTACAAGCACTTTGGGCCTTTTGGATGAGCAAGTATTGTGTCATTTAAAATAGATTTACATTAAGGGGCCTTGACTGACACCAAGTGTTTTTGCTTTGATTTATGATTTTGAAACTTTTGATATAAGTCCACTCATATTATTTTACCTATTAAATACATGTGGCACTTTATGCTGAAATTACAAAGGTACTGTATTAAAAACCTAACCAAACTGTTTGGATTAATAAACAGACCAAATAGTATACATTGCATCCTCATCATCTGCAATTTCATGTAATGAAAAACTGGTCTATAACACAACAGAAAGTTCAGTTGGAAATAGTGAATCAGTCCTGTGATAGTATTTCTTGAATGAAGATGTTTTTAATTACAGTTTCAATAAATGGTGTAATGAGCCTATAGACAAACGTTGAATAAAGTAAGAATAGTAAGATGCTCAGAAAAAAATAGACATGCGTGAAACGTATAATAAAATGTTAATTACATTCATTTAAATACATAGATAATTTCAGTAATTCAAAATTCATTATGATACAGGAAATGCATGCAAATAGCTAGGCTATAGTAATTTCTTTGGTGGCTTAGGCTGCTGGAAATGCTGTTGTTGATGATGATGATGATAGTAATAATAATAATAATAATAATAATAATAATAATAATAATAATGTCATGTAAACAATAAAATGTTGTGATTGATATTGTTTTAGGCCTCCCTCAGGCTATCATTAGCTTAGCCTGCTTTTTCCTAAACACGGCTCTGGTTTATTAGTATCAGGCCTACAAAACCCACAGTTTTGACTGAAAAATAAATAATACCCAATCAGCTTATTTTTGAAGTGATATGTAACTGCTCCTCTGTCGTTGTACTTGCAGTCTTCATAAACAGTATAAGGCCGCAGGTCCGGCCCCCAACATCTAAACACCTTTAAATGCTTGAAACTTGGCAACAGACCACCAAAAAGTGTCTCTTTCACGTGAAAGCATCATACGTCCCCATCATACAGGCTGAAGTACTTGCTGGCGTTAGTGAAGCAGAGGTAAGGCGTGCTACTCCCCGGGTACACAACGGGCAGGGGCATGGGCAGCAGGCATCTCCCCAGCAGGTTGCTCTCTTTGTACAAGGCCGGGAGCTGTCCCACCGCCATCGGCTTTCCAGTCTCGGGGAAATCGCTAACAGGTCCGTCGATCTCGGTCGAGATTTGCCGTTTCAACTTATTCCTGCGGTTCTGAAACCATATTTTCACCTGGGTCTCCGTGAGCTGGAGGGAACTGGCGAGGCAGGCGCGCTCTGCGCTGCTCAGATAGCGTTTCATGTCGAAGGTAGACTCCAACTGGAAAATCTGTCTCTTGGAGAAAATAGTGCGCGTTTTCTTTTTCGTGATAACTTTGCTCTTCTTGCCGGGGCTGCCCCCCTTGTGGGTGTCCGTGGCCGTGGTGGTGGTGGTGGAGCTGCTGTCGTCGCAGCTGCTGTCCCCGCTCTCGAAGCGCCCCTCCGTCGCCTTCTGTGGGTCTCCGCGGCTGAGGATGACAGATTCCGTCGCTCCGTTGCAGTCTGTGATCGACTCTGCGAACAAAAATGACACTTGGTTTAACCCGCTGCGGTTCAGTCTCAACTGTGCTGCCACATTAACCTGGAACTGTAAAATCGCCTGATGAGCGCTGTGCGTAATGGTGAACACACACATATGTCAGAAGGTGTCAGCGCACAGCTCCAAATTGACCAAAACCCCTCTCTCACCTTTGTCGTTCAGCCTGCTGCCCGGGTCCTGTCGCTGCTGGGCTACGTGCTCCTCGTGGTGCCTCTGGGAACCGTCTTTACGCATCGCCGTGGCCGAGTCATCCCGCAGCCCGGCGGGGTGACAACTGTCACAGTTCCTCCCGCTCGTCTTCAGATTGAGGATGTTGTCAATGGTGAATTTGAGAGAGGCGGCGGGTCGGCATGGCGCGTCCACTTTGTTCATATTCTCCAACGCTGAAGTCCTTTTTTTTGTTTACTTCCGCGACTCTACTCGCCGTTAAATCTAAACCGGGGACGTTAATGTGACCACTAACGCACCATAGCAGCAGCCACTGGGCAGACACTGCTGGGCTGGCGATGCTCTGCCTGTACAGTCAATGCACACACCGGATGGAGCGCGCGTTGTCCTCGTTGATTGGTCCAGAGGAGCGTGCAGCGCGGACCAATGACAGCGAGGGGATGGGGGGGCGAGGGGAGGGCGGGTGAGTGAGTGTTGTTGTGCCCTCCTCCCTTCATCTTCATACATCTGCTGCAAGCGGACCCGGGGTCCGGAGCCCTGCAGGGGTCCCTCAGGAAAATAAAGAGTTTAATGTCACTGTTATTTCACACCATACTGTATTGCGCGCTGTGAGACCGTACACACACAATTGATGGTGGTTTTGATTCAGCCGACACTCTGTCTGAAGTTCGGCCAGGCTGCTTAATTCGAGTCAGATGTGGGGGTCCCAAACTTGAAAACAAATTGTCAACTAATATGCAGCCTGAAAGTAAATCAGATTATCATTAGTGTCACTGCTTTGTGTGTGTATCTGGGACATTTACGCATATAGTATATCTCAAAAACACATATTCCAGTTTAGAATTAGAGTATTGCTGTTGCATTTGAAGTGCTTAGGCTGCGTGTAAAAATATAAAGTAGGCTAATAAATTAAAAATATACCAACAATAGTTGCTTTTTCACATTTAGACCTTGTGACATTCACAAAATGATCGTTTCTTTTATGGAATTATTTACTGTATAGTCCGTAAGTCATAGATAGGCTACATTTTTACTCATTTAAAGCGATGAAATGTAAATAAATGTATATAACTTTAGACCTTTACATTGTGTTTTTGTTAATACAATTTTAGCCTTTTTTATTTATTTTTTTAGTTTGGACTTATTTTGCCATATAGATTATTTACTTTCTCCAATCAATACAAGGACACAACTTGCTGACTGCTTGGCATTTGTTATAATAAAAAAAAAAGGGTGCGCAAACCCAGTAGTTTATTAAAAAAAATTCAAATAAGGTGACTTGCCTGTCTAGTGCTTTTATGTATCCTGATTATTTAATTAATTAATTTAAATGATCCCCGATCATTTTTGCATACCACCGATGGTATCCATATACTATTTAATAAACCATGTAGGTGCTCAGTTGAAGAAGGGGCGCTTGAATATTCATAACAGAGGCCTTTTGTAACAGAGACTTCAAGTGTATAAAAGGTTAACTTTGTCATTTCCGAAAAATACATAGTTTCCTGTTCTCTCGCTGTGTCACAGCACATGTGGGTTCACTTCTCTCTCTGTGACCCTTATGACTGACAGACAGGAAGACATATTTGAACAACAGAAAATCAGACAATTTTGTGCTTGTTTTTTTTTATTTATCTATTATGTGGAAAAAAGTGACAAAGTTGGAAAAATGTGTGGCTTTAAATATAAAAGTTTGCAAAAATATCTGTGTATCGAATCATACAGTACAGCTTCGGCCTCGCCATGCTTGGCTGTACTCTGTGACAGGAGCAGACACTCCTGTATGAACAGATAGAGATGATTCATTACTGCGTGATATACTTCATGTCTCTGCGGCTCTTCTCTTTGGATGCAGTCAACAGCTTTCTGCGGCATTGTGGGTTATTGCACGACTCAGTATTAACAGGGTGAATTCATGTTATAAACAAACAGTTTGATATATTGCAGCAGTCTTTACACCAAGCCGGTCATCTGCGATCTGAGCATGCTCATGGAGTGAGCGAACGAGGACAGAGGGTAGCTGATGGAGCTGGAGAAGCCCGCGACGGGTGGAGAAAGTGGATGTGCGCTCAGGCTGAAACCCAGCGCCGCAGTGTGTGTTGGTCCCTCGTGATACAGAATGGGGACCCTGACAATCCGCTGGGTCGAGTGGGGGATATGCACAGCCTCGAGGTCCGCCGCCAGCTGTCTCTTCCATTTATTCCTCCGGTTCTGGAACCAGATTTTGACCTGAGTCTCTGTCAGGTGGAGAGACGCAGCCAGCCCGCCTCTCTCCGAGCTGCTCAGGTACCGTTTCAAGTCAAAGGTGGACTCCAGCTGGAACACCTGACTGCGGCTGAACACGGTCCGGGTCTTCTTCTTCCTGGTCGAGGACGCGTCTTGCTCCGACCGCGCGTCAAACCCGTTGTGCGCGTCCTCGTTGTCGTCCGTCAGGTTGCTGTCAGCTGTCTTCCTGTCGGTTTCGTCGCTGCTCTCCGTTATCGGCTCGGATACGGCGGGGGAGCACCTGTCGCTGGTCGACACGGAGCAGCAGTGGTCGTCTGAACTTGTATTATCTCTTGGACCTGAAAGGAGAAAAAATAGGAACGTGACTGACTTTCAAAGCACAGCTTTCTGATATATTGTTGTAACGCTTCCCCTCTATTTCAATGTGTTGAATGCCGCAATAATCCAGTCTACCGGAATAAAGAAATAAAAAATGGCGAACCAGAAGAAAATAACGGAAAGAAAGTTGGAAGTGATATTTTTTTCACTTAAAGAAATATGAACAACTTTAAAATGAACTTGTATTTTTATGCCGTTTGTATTTAGCAGTTCATTCGTTACCAGAAAGTTGGGGTGCGCATTGGAATAGCTAAGGTGTTTTGATTGGATTGCATAACACATGATCCATGTGAGGAAGTTATCTCAGGCCCGATTGTGCCACAGATAAGAGTATAATAAATAGGCAACAGTCCACCAAAGGAAATCCGACAAGATCTTTTCAGTTTATAACTTCATAACAATATCCAACAAGTTACCGATTGCTATGTGGGCTTTTGTATTGACCAGGGGCTGCTCCACTGGTGAACACAGGGGTGGTGTTATTGTAATTTTAAAAAGCAAAGTATCTGACTGTGCACACCAAAGGGAGGGGCACTTTGTTTTGAATGTGAGTGGCACAAATGCCACCGAATGTGCGTAAAAGCGTCACGTTGACGTGCAGTGCCGCTGCGCGGCTGCTTTTGGGGTTGTATTATGGGCATTTGTGCGTAATCCACGTGCGTAATCTTCATACCGAGACACGAATCTCTTGATGACAAGCAAGCAACCACGAATTATCCTCTGTTTAGAGGACTGGTTGCGCTTATGGTGATCAGACTTGAACAACATTCCTAGTGTGTTTTGCAGATCGCCCGTGTAAATTTGAAAAAACATTTGCTGAATGTTTACACGCATTAAACCAAGTAGCCTTTAAACGAGTTTGGGAATCGCGGTGAGCTCAGGGTGGGCGAACGGAGAGAAGAGCCACGGCTCCAACAGTTTAGGCTCCACACTCGACTCGCCCTCACTTTGTTGGTTTTATTTAATGAAGCGAGAAGCAACATGCGACACTCCAAGCTGACTTTCTATATTAACTCCATATGGTGCACCTTAATAAATGTACACCAATAAATAAACGACCTGATGTCGCGAATAATGCCATCAAACAATCAGTGATGCAAATAAATGTGACCTAGAACCGGAGACCGTATGCAATAAGCACCTACTGCTGTTCTTTTTAACTTTAAGACTCATGAGATAATTCTGATACTCCATGGATTCCACTGTACATTTTGTAGCAATTAATATAAGCCTATAGTCCGTTAACATAAACTTGAAAACTGCATACACCCCTGCTATCAGTATAGCTGCAACAAACCGTCTATTGTGTGTGTGTTATGTAGGCTAAGATGCCCACAGCTTAATTTGTTGCATTGTATTTTTTCGGGAAAATATTCCTCTATATTCAGGACGGTTAAAGGCGACTCTCTACTCACTCTGTGGTGTCTCCAAAGCTCTGAAGTTGAAGGCAGCTCCCCCACGGTACCACTGCAACGGCGAGTCTCTGAACGGGGACCGAGCTGTGGAGCCGGAGCCATCGGGCGCCTGAGCGCTCGCGTCGGCGTGCTGTGCTTTCAGGACTCGGCCGGTGGCGGAGACCGTCTCCACATCAGCAGCCTCCCCACGACTCCTGTCCGACATCGACTCATGTCCATTCCGCCCCTTGCCCAGCAGGTTCTCGATAAAAAACGACGACGCCCTCGATGAAGTGGGAGTCCGGTTGTCCGTTAGCTTCTCCTGCATGTTTTTTCCCAATGTTAACTGTGCTTTTTACGCTAAAAACCGAGCGGATCCCGTGTTGCTTGTGCGTCAAGGCAGCCGAAACTCCGAGCAGTCATTTCGAGCGTCGCTGCTTTTGCGCCGCGATCGGATGTGGAGTCATGGCAGAGACGGGACGGGGATCTCCTCGGTGCCAGCGGGAGGAGAGGGAGACGGGGACACGGAAGCAGTAGTACAGTGAAACGTCAAGTCAAACGTCTAACGAACCGAGCGATTGGACGAGCACAATAGCAAATGGGGTTTTCCAAGGAAAGGAGAATTACTGTCTGTGTGCGTCAGCCGCTCTGCAGTGTGTGTGTGTGTGTGTGTGTGTGTATGTGTGTGTGTGTGTGTGTGTGTGTGTGTTCACGTGCAGGCCCGTCCCCTCGAGGCCAGGAGAAAACCTCTGTTCGTGGTACAGCTCTCTTTATTTAGGTCAATTAGAGTGCAAATCAAAATAAAGATCCGCCAGCAGCAGTCCACTTTGACATATAGGAAGGCTCACAGTCTGCTATTAACCGGCAGGGAACGACAGTGTGGAGCCTGTCGAGTTTAAGGGTTTGTGTTTGCGCAGTGTGTGTGTGTGTGTGTGTGTGTGTGTGTGTGTGTGTGTGTATGCGCGCGCGCTGATGTAGCCTATTTGCCTAATTCCTTTATACCATTATAGAATGTAGCAAAAACCGAGGCAACCTGTGTTTTTCTCATTTTAGAGGCCTCTAATGTATTATACAAAGTTTGGATAACCTTGACAGCATCCGAAGACGTTCACTTCCAGTTCAACTATATATATATACAGTAGGCCTATAATGTTTCAGTGGTGGTTCGCAGTGCCATGATGTTGTCGACCTCAGAGTTACGCTTTTTGAACGCATGTGCGTATTGAGCCATGCATGGCTTGGAAAAGGGACGTGAAACGCTGCGTCTTGGAGATGCGCCTGCCGTCTCACAACTTTGCGTAATGGCTCAAATATTGGTGATAGCCCTGTTTGTCTGCAGCTTTAATTCGGTCTAACTATCTCGAGATTGGCAGAATTGTGGCCTGCATGCAGCTGTTTCAGCGCAGTCTAATTATTTGAGGTTATTTTCTGCGTCATAGTTTCATGATGTTGCATACACGTAACAAAAATCAGGAGAGTACTCAGAAATTAATATCAGTGCAAAAACAGCAGTGGACCATGCGTTATTTATTGGCTTTATCTTGTTTTTCTTTTAAAAAAAAATAAACATTTCCATTTTACTTCTTGCCTTTAGTTCCTCGGAAGATTCGCCACAAATCAGCAACTAAGCTCCTTAAAAAGTCTAGTCCACGTAGACATAAACATCCAAATAAAGTTACTTCATCTCCAAACTGCTCTATCAAAAGCCTACTGTGCAAACACAAAAAAGTTCTCTTATTAAGAGTAATATGTTTCAAGTGACTGCAGCCCTCATCGGGCAGATTAAGATAAGATTATCACTATTAGATCATCTGAAACATTTAAATGAGTGCTGACGGCCGTCTTTACCCTTTTCACTGAAATGGCAAGACATTTGAGCTTTTATTTCCCTCAATGGACTCAGCGGCGCTGACCTTTAACTCTCTCTCTCTCTCTCTCTCTCTCTCTCTCTCTCTCTCTCTCGCTCTCTCTGTCTCTCTCTCTCACTCTCTCTCTCTCCATCCCTCCCTCCCTCCCTCCCTGTCTCTCCCTAAGGCCAGACTTACCCTTTGACAGAGGATCAGCGGTAATGTTGCTCTTCATCCTAACACTCGGCGCAGACAACAGTAACATGAGCCGTGTGTTGAAGAGCGGAGTCTTGCACCTGTCTTGTAATATCGCGCTCAGTGAAGAGACTTCATATCGCGTTGGCTGATGTGTCTCACAGACAGTTGCGGGAACTTTGTTATTTGATGACTAGGCATTTTAACAATAATCCTCAGCTCCGTCTGCTGTGAGATTTATGCAAAGATTTCTTTTTTATTTAATATATATATATATATATATATATTTAATATGCCATTCAATACAGAACTTTAATGTGTTGTGGAGAAAAAACATTAACAATTTGATCTATAGTAAAATATAGGAAAACACACTAGTACATTTTAAAACTTATACATACTTGCTTTTATATATATATATATATATATATATATATATATATATATATATATATATATATATATATAAAATCCCGCAAAAATTGCAAGTGTATGCAGACATTTAATGTGATATAGCCAAATGAGTCTCTTTGAGGCAAAACTTGTATAAATATATTAATTCTCTAAAGCTAAACTATGACTTTTTTTGATTTATCACTCTCAGATCGTGTAATGTATTTAGGTTGGCTGGAATCATTTTCATTTTCTATTTATATTTAATTCCAGCAAATGATCTGACAGCCTTTCATGCTTAAAGAACGTGCTTTGTGCTGCCGCTTGGTTTTTGGTTTTGGTTTTGGTTTGGTTTTAAATCTCTACATTTTATATTCAGATACTGTCACCAAACATCAGTGGCCCTCAGTCATGTTTCTTTCTTAAGCAAACAGCACATTCTACTGCATTTCTGAGTTGGGCACCAACGATGGAAGAAGTACTCCAAAAATGTACTTACGTAAAAGTACCAATACCCAAATGTAAAAATACTCCATTACAAGTAAAAGTCCTACTCAAGTCAAGTATTATCAGCAGAATGTACTTCAAGTACCAAAAGCAATAGTACACGTTCTGCAGAAAAAATGGCTCCTGTGACTAATACACATGACATAATTAATAAGCAGCATTTTACAAGCTGGTAGAGGTGGAGCTAGTTTTAACTACTACATACACAGTTCAGTAGTTTAGTCCAGTGGTTCCCAACCAAGGGATCCTAGATCTAGGTCAGGCCCCCTCCAAGGGGACACAAATATGAGGGGTCGTGAGAAAATACTACGTTTAGCTGCACAAATTTGTAATAATTTTTTTTGCACTTTTCTCTAATCTTTGCTGTTTTTGTGACATGGTGGATAATTTTTCCTTTTGCGGCCTCAAACTGCAATTTAAATGAAACCATCTGAGAAGTTTGGAGGGGAAATGTCTCTAACAACTCTTAGAAATCACAACATGACAAGAACTTTTTGCCCGGGTTAGGAGCCAGAAAGGCTCTGACGATACAGTGTCTTCTATGAGCGGCTTGTGTTTTTTATTTCAAATCTCAATCTTTAAAGTAGCTGTCACATGAATGAAGTGAAGTAAAAAGGAGTGTGTGGTGGATTAAAAGTAAAGCAGCATAAAATGGAAATACTCAAGTAAAGTACAAGTACCTCGAAATTAAGTACAGCACTTGAGTAAACGTATCAACTCTGTGATGGAGTTTCTTTAAAAGCAGATATGTTTGTGTGTCAAAACTACACATTAGATCAGGTTTCTCTGTGTACACCAGGCCGTCTGAACGATGTGGCACCCCGGCCAGCGCCCCCTGCTCTGGGGCCCGACAGCCCAGACCCAGAGGCCCCTCTCTCACTTCTCTCTCTCCTCCCTCTCATCCTCCTCTGATCCTTATCCAGCCTGGCGTGCCCTTTGCTTCATATGACCTGCTGGCCTGCTCCACAGCCACAGCCCCCTCCATGCCACCACAGCTCTGAAGTACAGTTTTTTACCACACAAAATCACATCACCAGCGTGCGTGTGCTCTGGGAGACAGCTGCATCAAATTGAGCATGTTTCTCCAGTTGGCGGCGGTGAGTGTTTTCCAGCCCACGTCGCAGCCAGGCCTGCGAGCGGCAAAACACAGTGGTGCAGTTTGTGTTATTATCATCCAAGAGAAAATAGAAGTCCTCTGTGAGGTGGCCAAATTGCATGTTTTTTGAAAGGCAAATTGACTGTACATAATGCACGTGATATGCTTTGAAAATCTTGTGCAAGAACAAACATTTTCCAGTACTGCAGCCATTCCGTTTTGTTCTGTTCAGATGATCTTTTGTTTAAAAAGAGCGAGACCTAAAAGAAGTGAGGACTTACATTTCTATTGACAGTATTTCATATGAAATACATCACATTCTTGCTTCAAATAACGCAGACATTTGATCAGTATTAGCCGTGTTTCCTCTACAGTTTCCTGGTTTTAATTTTTAAATGACCCAGGTCTGATCACCATTTTATAGCAGCCATTACTCCCTCAAGTGTGACTTTAATGGCTCTGGAGTCTACCGCTCTCAGTAGGGGTTTACAGTCAATGAAAGTGGAGACAGTTTGACCTAGTTCATTACACTGGAGGCAGTGAGACAGGAAGCACGTATCTCCTCTGGGGCATTTCACAGCTCTCTTTACATTAAGAGGCCTTCATAGGGACTCAGTGAAGTATAGTGACCTCAGCTGACTTGTATTTAAGGTGACGCACACTCTCTCACACATGTATGACTATAAACATCGGTAAAACACATAGACATTTACGTATATTTCTTTTATTTGTTTCTGCAATGACAGAATTGTGGCACAAACAAATAAACATGAATGAAGTTGGCAGAATTGAACCACTGAGACTTGTAACATTCACACAGATCTGAGAGCTGCTACTGTACCTATTAACAGTACACTTGTTTTGGATTTGTGAGAAGGCCCTCTAATGGTCAACAGAGTGCAGTGCACCTTAGGTTCATAATCATTTCCAGTAGTTATTAATCATCAGGGCAGTTAATGCATAACCCCTTACCATTCCACCCTCTTTTTTTAGAGGGGTTGTTCAGGGGTAGATAAAAAGTCTACATTATATGTCACACAGAAGTGGTTTACATCTTCTGAAAGCTGGAACCTGAAGATGAATTTGAGGTCCAGCTCAGCACTGTGTGTCAAGTTGTTCTATTCATAAATCATAAATAAAAAAAAATGTTAACTAAAATAATTTGTAAAAGTTTATAACGGCTTAAAACATTATGATAGACGTGTATGGTGGCCATCCCCATGCTCTATTATGTCTCATAAGTTGTTACAGCAATTTTTGGGTTGATACATTTGTTACACTGATTTAGTGCTAAATGTAACCATTTTTTAACACGCGTGTATTGGTAACAGTGATCAGAAATCCCTCCAAAATACCACATTAAGACATCAAAACCTTTAGGAACACCATAGAAAAAGCCATGCTGTGATTTGGGATCAAAAACTTTTGACATTTGGAGATTTCTGCAAGAATTGCATTTTCGGTGATTGGATGGCGAGCGCTTCTGTTATGGAAACTGCTCAGAAACCCCTTTATTGTCAATCTACCTAGGAAAGCCATCCATCCTCTGAATGCTCTAGGTCTCTAGTTTGTGGTTGTAAAGTTTCACGAGGCTGCGATTATCCTAGAGGTTACCACAGGTCATTTTATACAATGAGGTTGAGTTTCAAAAAATGGTCTCACTATATGAAATGGCTACTATGGGGACTAACATCATCGGCTCATTGGATCCACCAGAGTCTCAGCTTTACAGTGATACCCAATTTACGCAATTCCAAAACTGTTTAGGGACCCCAGTATGCAGAAATATTCAAACACACCATTTTAGTATAGGCGAAAATAACACATTTATACTACATTCAAAAAACGGCATGGTTTTTGCCCAAACTGCATGTGATTATCATAAAGTGGGCATGTCTGTAAAGGGGAGACTCGTGGGTATCCATAGATCCCATTTTCATTTACATATCTTGAGGTCAGAGGTAAAGAGACCCCTGTGACAATTGCCATGTCAGTTTTCCTCGCCAAAATTTAGCCTAACTTCATAGCGTTATTTAGCATTCCTCCCGACAAGCAAGCATGACATGGTTGGTACCAATGTTTTCCTTAGGTTTTCTAGTTTTATGTGATATCAGTGTCTCCACTTTAGCTTGCAAAACTGAGCCGGCTACAACCTCTGAAAGACAGAATAGCAGCCGAGCCCACCTACGGGCCATTGGGAGTGTTAAAGGGGATAAACCACCTTGCACCATGCTGGTTAGAAAGCAGCCAAAACAGCCTTCTTTCAGTAATTCCATAAACTGTCATTACTCTAAGATCATATTCTGCTGGCAAGCTGGACGTTGAGCAGAGCAGATTGTGTCACTAATTCAGAACTGTAATAAAAGCAATATGGATTCTCCTATCTGTATAAACCCACAAAATTGTGATTTGTCCACTAGTATTTATATCTATATTATTGATATTTATAATTTTAGCCTGTTTAATAGAAGAGGCCTTTTCATCTGTACTCGCTAGTCAGGATCTTGCCGAATCTTTCAGCATTCAAACAAAATCTCAATGCATACTTGCTTTCCTTATCCGGCAAGCCAGCTTAGCCGGATCATGCTAGCTCTGGCATTAATAATTCACT
Source organism: Sebastolobus alascanus (assembly GCA_916701645.2). Taxonomy (NCBI): domain Eukaryota; kingdom Metazoa; phylum Chordata; class Actinopteri; order Perciformes; family Sebastidae; genus Sebastolobus; species Sebastolobus alascanus. The sequence goes on along the minus strand of CAKAOJ020000162.1, from coordinate 771,381 downwards.
GTACATAATAAGTTGATGCTGCAGAGTTTGTTCTCATTGATAGTATTAGCCGAGGTGAGCATTCTTGGCCAGACTTTGTGACGCCAGCAGACCAGCATAAAGTGGGCTTTAATTGCCCATAATCTCTGCCGTTCTCTTTCCTCCCAGTGGAAGTCAACAGCATATAGTCTACAAATGCCAGACCTTAGCGAGGCATTTTTAGCTCCGTATCAGCGCAAGCCTCACAACAAGGAATTCTTGGAAGAGATTTTCGACTCAGAACTCAAAGGACTTTAGAGGATTTTGGGATTTTTCCTCTCACTCTTGCTGTATTGAGATTTCAAGTCAGCACACTCGTATTTGTATCCAAGAGCTTTACACCTCGGGCACATTGTCTTCCTTAACTGATGTTGCCGCACCTGAAAAACACTTTTACTGAGTAAAAAACTAGGGCTGACAAAGTTAACGCGATAATAATACATTAACGCAAAATTAATTTTAACGCTACTAATTCCTTTAACACATTAACGCAACTTGCGATTTTTAGGTTGTAGCGGGCTAGAACGAAGATACTGGCATCATATGAAACTAGAAAACCTAATGAATCCATTGGTACCAACCACGTCATACTTGGGCTAAATAACGCTCCAAACTTATGCAAAATTTTGGCGAGGAAAAACTGGCATGGCCATTTTCAAAGGGGTCCGTTGATCTCTGACCTCAAGATATGTGAATGAAAATGGGTTCTTTGGGTACCCACGAGTCTCCCCTTTACAGACATGCCCACTTTATGATAATCACATGCAGTTTGGGGCAAGTCATAGTCAAGTCAGCACACTGACACACTGACAGCTGTTGTTGCCTGTTGGGCTGCAGTTTGCCATGTTATGATTAGAGCATATTTTTTATGCTAAATGCAGTACCTGTGAGGGTGTCTGGACAATATTTGTCAGTGTTTTGTGTTGTTAATTGATTTCCAATAATAAATATATACATACATTTGCAAAAAGCATTTTTGTCCCCTCCCATATTGATAAGAGTATTAGAAACTTGAAAAATTTCCCTTTAAGGTACATTTTGAAAAAATGTGTGATTAATTTGCAATTAATCACAATTAAATATGGACAATCATGCAATTAATCAAGATTAAATATTCTAATCAATTGACAGCGCAAGAAAAAACACATAAAGAAACAGCATACCGTAGATTCTCTCCTTCTAAGAAACACCACTTTCCTTCCACATCTGTGCTCTGTCTCTGATGTGCATGTTTAACTCTTCCATTATTAAGAATGCATTCAGAGCCTGCTGTAACCTAGTTTCCTGATCATTCTGCCTCATGTATTTGTGTCAGTGGGCCACTCATTTGAAGAATGCACAGTTTGTTTTATATATGGTACAATACATCTTATCATTGTCAGCCTCCATGTAGCATGATGTCATTTGAATGGAAGGGTCAGACCTTTTTTATCTCCAGTCAAATGTTCAAGTTCAAGGATTTTGACCACAGGTCCTTTTATTCCACACACATTGGATTACATCGGTGGGCAACGCCGCAAGTACATCATATCAAATGATGTCCGAATGAGTTTTATGGGAAGGAAAAAATGGTAATTACAACTAAGCTAGACTGATGCACCTGACTGTGCTCCAAACTCACTGCAGAATGATACAGGAAAGAGTCTAACATGTGTTTTCTTCCTCTTTGACAAAATATAACATAAATACATAACAACATAAATAAACATGAATAATCTTATTCATTCATGTCTGCTTATTCTGATAGTCCTGACAAAAATCCAGTATAATGTTAAAACTACAACTCATAATCATTCTAAGTTCAAACGGGCCTAATTTATACATAGGCTATACATCCATTCTCTTATGTTCATTTTGCAGGTAATGATTTCGGATGCAGCGGTAGTTGCATAAACTCAGTTTACATATAAATCTGTCAGGTTAAATGAAATAAATTCAGACAAAAATGTCCTCTATAATGAATATCACTGTGTATCAAAATCATAAACTCCAGTTGAAATTAAAAATACCCTATTATTATAATTCACATCAGTTTATTGTTATAGGACTATATTCAATTTGTGCACAAAAAAATAATAAAAAAGTCTATAAAAAGGTGGTCCAGGTCTGAGTTTAGCTCCAATCCCTGGTTAAAACCCGAGACCACCACTGCCAACTCCTCCACTTATAAGGCCTTATGTGTCTGAAGGATTTCTAACGGGAATGTCCGTTTGTTTAACCTCTTTACGGTACGTTAACCCCTGTCAGGACGCACTCGTCAGCCCAGTACAAAGGGGCCGAAAAGCGGGGACCTTTCCCCCTCGGCCAACCCTGTGCTCCCATCCGAGCCTGCTTTCCTGAAAAGTTCCCAGTCCATTCAGAAAGATTACTTTAAGAACGAAAAGCAAAAATATCACATGGTTATAAACTCAGAAAATAAGTATCACAGCCACTTTTTTCTTTAGAATTTTATTCTCGTTATAGGGACATAAATTGACGTGTTGCGTAAAACTAAATGATGCCTCCAAGAAGTGAATTTAGTGAATTCTCCCTCTCAGCCCTGCAGGACCTGTAGCTGTACCCTGTCTCTCTCTCTCTGGTCTGGTCAGGACCATGCTAATGCCTTCTAAGCGAGGTGTAATATTTCTTCATAATTTCTTACCATAGTTGAAAACACGTGGCTGAGGGACTTGCTGACCTCCTGTAATAAGCTTATGGCAAAATAGATCCGTGTGCGTAAAAGGAGCCAAGACCTGCTCTTAGTGTTCAGCCAGGCTTTGAAATAAAGAAGCTGGTCATATGGCAGATCCAAAAAAGAGAACTAAGTGTTCAGTCAGACTTTGGCACGAGTCCAAGCGCAAACAAATCAACCAGTGACACCAGACGGATGCAGCTCATGACCGCGGATAGACGGAATAACTAAAACACACTATATAACCGCTTTTTGCACACATTTTGGAAAATGATCGGACCTTGTTAGAGTTCTGTCAATTGTCCTGTAATGCTTTGAAATCTCTCTCACCCCACTCGACCACTAGAACTGTTTACAGCTGGAAAAGATCCGAAATATGGCCGACTTCTAACTGGTATTCTACAGTAAATATCTCAGGAAATAACTTCGGAGTTGTGGTGTTTTTCTATGAGGTGTGTTGGTTACAGAAATTGGGCCCAGTTTTTTTTTTTTTTTTTACAACATAATTTACCAAGTTGCAGTTTTAAATTCATATCCACATGCGAGAGCAAAACTATTGGTGTTGCATATCCCCCACACTTAAATGATCTCGTGTTAGCCAACAGTCCTTCATTGGAAACCAGATTAGCTGCATATTGAATTAACCACAATTACAAATCTAATTTAATTTGCACCATAACAAAAAGCCAAATCCATCAAGGCAGATCACGTGAGTTTTTTTTTTTTTTTCTTTTTTTTCCCTCTGTTTATTCAGCCTCGCGCCCTGCGGCCGCTTGCAGTTCAGCTGGTGTTATGTTTAATGATTATTAGTTTTAGTATAATCGGAGCTACCGCAGCATCTCTCTCTGAACTCATGTCACGCTCAGATGAGCACCTATCACGTTAAACGATCGCGTGAGAAAGAAGAGGAGGGCACGAGAAGCGCGCAGGGAGGGGACGGGGTCGAGCGCGCCAAGTGTAGGCCCGCTGACAATTAGCTCGAGCGGAGTAAATTGGGATGGTGCGTGCGGGGCAGACTATTAGAGAAAGCCAGCGAGTCCTACCGTTGATACACCTCACATGGCCACATCATACACAGGTAGTAGGCTTAAACGAGGAGATCACGGAGTTTATTCAGCTCTCTCAGCACTTAGGATAAAGAGGCATATTTACAATTTCTTGTAAATCTCTGGTAGACCTTTTTGCGTTTTACCAGACATATTGAAATGAAGATTTTTTTTTCTAAACAAATTTAAATTAATAATATAATTAGTTTTAACAATTTTGATATGCTTATTTTAGAATCACAATCAGATTTATTTGCCAAGTACATAATGATTTGAGTCTAGTTTTATGCATCTCTCTCAATGTACTTACACAGAAATAAAAAAAACAACAACAGCTAGGGACAAGGACAACAAAACTGGACAAATAAAGGTGAGGAATAGATAGGACTGAGTGGTCATAAAATATGTGTACATATAAATATTATATAAATATATATATAAAAAGCACCAATGACCAACAGTAAAATATGAAATAAAAAAAAACCCATATATATATATACAAGTTTAGTTTTACTACTCTGTAGCACAGATGTGATGGTGTCCATGCAAATACAAACATAAATTAGATGTCACATTTGTATAGCTCTTGTAACATATTCATGTTGGAGTGGCTTTCCTTTTCATGCAAAAAAGAGGAAAAAATAATATCTACAAATCACCAAATGACTTGTGAAAAAGAACTAAAATAATCACAATGCTGTGATTCACAATTTGTTTTACTTCTTTTTTTTTGTTAAGTGAAATTATACAAATAAATATATTATACAAAATATAATGCAGAGTAGGCAATGTCTTTCAGGTGATTATTGTCAATTTTTTTTTTTTGTGTAATGCCAAAAATACTACACAAGTTTCCACATTTTCAGTAGCGGTGCTGTGTGTAGTGATTATGTTTCCCACTCAGTTGTTTATGTGTTTCTTTCCATTTGACTGGGCTTAATTTGATTTCAGTTGAACTTCTGCTGCTGACACTGTTGAGAGGTGAGAGCAAAGAAGCTGACCTTTTGAAATTAAACAAAGGATGAAGCGCTTAGCAACTTAACTCAGTATGTTAATGAGTCTCAGAAGAGCTTTAGACTCTGGTTAATGTGTCGACAGACAGTGTGAACACTTCCAGCCAACCCTCCAGCAGTATGACAACTATCATCTGAGTGTGAAAATGTGTCAGTTCAGCATCAAATTATGGTGTTTAAATGGCCTGTGTCTTAATGCAAAAATACCCTCACACACGTTGCATTTTCAGATATTTGCATAGCAGAAGAAAATCAGTAAAGCACAATAGAATAGAATTGTTTGTTCCCGGGTGAGACACGAAAAAGACTTTGTAAGCCACACTTCCTCTCAAAAAAAAATAAAAAAATAAAATAAAAACAATGCAAAATCTAAATGCAAAACACATTAACAAGGAAAGATAGTTCATAAAACAACTTAACAACAAAGTAAAAATACCAATTAAGCAAAATACAAATGATTAACATCATGTAACGACAAATAAAAAACAAAATACAGTAGAAAATGCAACCTGTGCAGAGCAGCTAATTGGTTTCCTCAAGTGTTCAACTTGTATTAAATGACTCTTAATTAATAGATGGTGAAAAAGTGAAAAGCAACTTTGTAACCAACAACAAAAGGGAAGAAAAGAAGTTGAGAACTGTAAATTTATTTTCATATATATGAAAAAATAGTGAAAAGTCAATCCCAGGTCTCCCCTGCTTCACTATTTACAGTAACCTGTTTTATGTTAAGTATAACATGCATGTTACGACAACTTGAAAACAACGGTATTATTTTTCTTTACAATAACTGTGTGTGTTTGGTGTTAATATAAAACATTTAATGATGAATTAAGTCTTTGGCAGTCTAATCTTAGGGTTTTAGGCAAATGTGTGACAGAAAATCTCTCCTATGATCAATACATGTTTGAACAGCACAAAAAAATATCCTGAAAGTAAAAAAAAAAGCATTACTTTTACCTTCCTTGTTCTTTTGAAAGATCTTATATGGCATTCTTTGAGTAGCTGATATAAGAGCAACATTATGATAAAATGATTAATTATTATCATGGCTTGCATTCAGTTACAGAATGATATTTATTGTCACTATACTCAGGTGCAGTGAAATTCCGCAGGGTTCTCTCGTTGTAGTTAAGAATAGAAAACGTAAATAAAAGCAGTGATAAAAACAGTAATAGCAGTAGAAAGATAGAACGAGTTAACTTAAATTTGATTTTACACATTTACAAATTTACCAAAGTACAAATTTACAGAGGTAGATGTTAATAAATAGATGTTAAAAATCTCAGTTTATAATAATTTGTAATAATTTGTTGTCTGTGGCTGCAGTCTTTGAGGGTCAATCTTTGGTGCGATTCCTTTTTCTAACTATTATAGAGCAAATATGGAACAGTCCAGACAACACTGACATGCAGAGAGAATCAAAGAAAAGGCAGCCTTCAGATATTAAAGAAGGGGAGAAGAGGAGAGAGGTGGGGTAGAAGAAACTGAAGGAGGGGGGAGAGGAGAATTGAGCAAAGAGTGAAGGGAAGCTGGGGCAGCTAACCTAACCTGAAGCGACATAAAAGAGTAAAGAGCCTGTGTGTGTGTGTGTGTGTGTGTGTGTGCGCGCGCGCATATGCATGTGTATGTATAAATGTGTGTGTGTGTGCGTGTTAGTGTGACACCATGCTGCACTCTGTTTTCTTCAGTCTTGTCACGCAACGTTCCTCGAAGCCCCGCCCTTCTTCCACTACTACACTTCCTGAGTGTGTGTGGAGTCCTTCTGACCTACCAACCAACTCTCACACACACACACACACACACACACACACACACACACACACACACACACACACACACACACACACACACACACACACACACACAGAAATGGCCTATTTTCAACGACTCTACGCTATAGTGTCCATGATCGTAGTTTGCAGGGGCTGGGGCATGTTCAGGCCTTTTAATGTGCTGTCAATGAATTAGTGAACACAGGGATCATCTTAATCTGACCCTCCCCCTCCTGAGCTAAGTCCCCCATGTGGGCACACAATACCATTGATGCAAGATACGATGCCCCTAATCTCCGTCACAACCTAATGGGGGTATTTGCAGTGTGGATCACCAGTGAGATGCTACATGACAGGACACTGGAATCAAAGGGCTGCGTCAGTCCGATCGAGTGTCGGCGGTGAAACAGCATCTCTTATTCCTGCAACTCCATACATGACATTTGAGACTAAAGTGATGAAGAAACGAAGTGGTTTATACATGAATTTATTATCCTTTATCTCTGAAAAACGTAAGAAGTTTTTCGTTCAGAACTGTCTTCAAGAGTCTAAATCAAGTCCAGCTGCTTTTGACTCTTGATACTTCTTTATATACCACGATGATCGAGAATCTTCACATACAGTATAATCCTTTATCTCAGGGGCTCTCAAACTTTTTTTGGCCAGGGACCCCTTACAGGGGAGAACATTTTCCAAAGACCACCTCTAGGGATGCACCGATCCGACTTTTTCAGTCCCGATACCGATAGCGATACCTGGGCTTGGGGTATAGGCTGATACTGAGTACTGATCCGATGCTCTTTAATTAATAAACTGAATGCCTCACTGTGTAAATATATTTAGTGAATTATCATTTATTATTAAAATAAGAAATCGTATTCCAGCAACTTGTTAAAAAAAATCTTCAAAATTAACAGGAAGTACAATTCAGATATAAACATTTTTAATGCAGCAACAGATTGGTCAAAACTTAAACATAAATAAAAATTCCAGTATATAATGTATAAACATAGAATCAGATTTAATAGATTGACTCCATTGTCACCGATATCCGATCCAGCTATTTGAGTCAGTATCAGCCCGATATGCGATCCGGTATCGGTATCGGTGCATCCCTAACCCCCTCATAATCGCAACACCGATTAAGCATAATGCTTACTACCATTTGTATCTTAGACGCCATTGGAACTATTTGTATTCTAAAACTTTACAACCTAAATACTTCAGATCTGTTTCATAGTGATAAACAGAAACACATTTCAATTCATCGATCAATCATGTCAAGATAATACCACTTCTATACCTTTAAACTGGGGGGTGATTTTATTCAAATTGCATTTGGACTCAACTTGACAGCATTTATAGCCTATATTTCAAGTAAAATGAACAGTAGACTGGCATAGTCCTAATAAATCCAGTTATTTAAACTTACCAGTCTAAAACTGACTTTCAGTTAGTGCTTCAACTTCAAAAAAATAATGAACTTATTGCTTTGTGTCACAATCATATCAGTTTCTATTGGCCCAAAGCTAACGTGGGTGGTAGTAATGGACACAGCATGTTTTTATTATTGTTTAAATCTGTAGATATACACTTTTTAATGATACACATTTTTATAATTTATAGCTAATTATTTCATGGACCTCTGGGGGTCCCCGGACCCCACTTTGAGAATCACTGCTTTATATCACAACACTGAAAATATGTTGAAACATTTCAGCCAAAAACCACAATGCTTCTGCCAAGGAAATTAGGTTTGTGTCCAGCGAGTTTGTCGTTCACAGGAAGCGAAGCCTTTCTAGGCTTAACAGGAGGAAGATGTGATTTTCACTCCGTCATCTGGTCTCATACAAAAAACAAATAAAAAACAAAAAAACGCTTATTTGTTAAAATAAAAAAATGTAAAATACCTTAAATATATTTTTTAACTTGAACTAATTTTTGACAATACTTTTACACAGAAAATAATTAAATTTATTCTATTTACCAGATCATTGCTCAAAATCACAATTTGATTTTTTTTTTCATTGATATTGCAAACATCTATTTTGACTGGCATTTTCCTTGTTTAAATGTCTACAGAAAAATCTAACAGAAAAAAATACATACATATATATATATATATATATGTTTTGCCTGGTCTTTCTCTTTATTTGCTAACCGTTTCCAATTTTTCTCTTTAGCTGTTCGTTTCCTGTTTTTCCTCGTTTGCTGTGAGAAATTTCTGTGAACAAAGAGAACACAGAAACAGTATTACATTTTAGGAATTAAAATAATCATTTAGCCTAATTGTCTTTTGTGTTGCTTATCCCGTGGTCATAGATATGATATTCTAGCGACGCAATTTGAGGTTCAATTTTGTGGAGTGTAGTTAAACAAAATCAAATTAATTCATCAGATTCAGAAAAAAAAACCATTATCTTAAGAAGTTAGGTAAAGAGGGATCTCAAATAATGTCATTTTCTCTAAATATCTATTTTATCCACATTTGTGTTATTGAATATAATACACAGTGTTCTGAATGTCCTTAACATGCTATGTGTTAAAACTGCATACATTTAATGCCCAAGAAGACACAGTTGTTTTAAAACAACACTCTACAAGAGTTAATTTACCAGTCACTTAAATTGTAATGATATTTGATTGTTTTGCTATTTTGAAATTCCATCAGACAGGTTTAGCTCGCAAGTGCTTTTAGCACAAATAGTATTTTGTCTTTAAACCACCATACATTTTGACATCATTCACCTCTCACCTTCTGCGTTTTCTTGTGACTTTCCAAATATTCCCGGGGCTGAAGTTTTCTCAACACTTAACCAGAGTGATAATCGAGGACTCTCACACACACTTCCCTGAGATCATACATTTCACATGGGGGGAACATTGTGCGTGTGTGTATATATATGTATGTGTGTGAGGGGCATGATTAGATACATGGAGGCCTACTGCAGAGTTCTGTCCGCAGTATTCTGGCTGATGATTGGATGAAGCTCCACAGTTTCCTCTCCCTCCACAGGTCCCTGGCCTTTGTCAAGACCCACACTGTCAGAAAGCATTTGCACACTACCCAGTCAAGAGCACACACACGCCCACACACACACACACACACACACACACACACACACACACACACACACACACCACTTACACTCTGGTACTCTTAATTCAGACTATGCTTCAATCAAACTATTGAATTCATGCGTCTGATGCAAATGGCCGTTAGACTTTGATGTAAAAATACCAAGTTCACAAGCATTTATTTATAGATATTTTAAGATAAGATATTTTTATATGTTAATGGTACAATACACACAGATACACACACGCACACACACAGATTCAAGCATGCACACAAGTCATCACCAAGTGGCACCAAAGTACATGTTTTCATCAGCTCCCTCTGCAGTTAACACCCACCTTATTTTCTTCTTATGTCCAAACATATACCCCTTTAAAGTTCCTAATCCTACCTCTGAGGACGGCGCTGCTTTCTGCGCTGGTTGATGATTGCGTAACATTGATGTGTTGATTAATGTTCATTCTGGTTTGTTGTGATTCTTATTAAAAATGTCCAAACTTTCACTTTTACTATATGTTTAATGTGAACACCAGCCATAAGATGGCACTAGAGTCAAACTAATACAGTCTTGAACAAAACCTTCTGCCCCCCTCAGTTCCTTTCAGTGGTTGTCATGGCAACAGGTATGCTTTTCTGCTCCTCCTGAAGGGTTTTGCTCTCAAAGGTCCTTCGCTCTACCTTGCTACCTGTTTGTGGAGGATAATGGCTTGAGCACCACTCAGAGAAAATAACTCCCTGTTCTCCCTTAAATTGAGCAGCAGTGTAATGGAGCACTGAACTTGTAACAGATTCAGATGCTTTTTCTACAAATATCATGACTTGCTGGATTTGACTGACATTTATTTTGTTGAGACTCGGAGATCACCCATATTTTTCGCCCGCGTGATTGTATTTGGTGCAACCATATCAGAGTTTTGTGATGTGATTTTAATCTCTGAAATAGTTCATGATTAATATGAACTTGAGTCATTTGCCTTTTTTTTTATTATGCCTGCCACTTGTTCAGCTTCTCCACTTCATGAATAATGTGTAAGGTTATAATTATTCCACTGGAAATGGCACCAACCCCATTAGGATCGTAAGTACTTGTGTGATTTAAGTCGGTGGTTCTCAGTCCCACAGTACAGCTGAATTTCATTCTAGACATCTAATGAGGACTTTTTAAGCCTAGGATGGCAGGCGAATGGTGTGGTGCAGCTAAGGTTTGAAAACCTGAAAAATAACCTTTCTGGTTACTGGGAACTGAAATGTGACACACATAACAAGAATTTGAACTAAAATTTGGACAATAGGCTGCAGCAAGCTTCGGAAGCCGAGAACGGCCATGCTCGCAATTGAATTTTTTTTTTTTTAATGCCGTTATTTCAAGTTCACCAGATAATCAACTCATTATCACAAGAAAACAAAAGGTTGTTTCTAGGGCTGTCAAAGTTAACGCGATAATAACGTGCAAATTTGTTTTAACGCCAGTAATCTCTTTAACGCATTAACACAATTTGCGATTTTTAGGTTGTAGCGGGACTCAAGCTTTAAAGCTAGAGTGAAGATACTGGTGTCATATGAAACTAGAAAACCTAAGGAATCCATTGGTACCAACCATGTCATACTAGCTTGTCGCAAAGGAGGCTAAATAACGCTCCCAACTTGCTCAAAATTTTGGCGAGGAACTGGCATGGCCATTTTCAAAGGGGTCCCTTGACCTCTGACCTCAAGATATGTGAATGAAAATGGGTTCTATGGGTACCCGTCTCCCCTTTACAGACATGCGCACTTTATGATAATCACATGCAGTTTGGGGCAAGTCATAGTCAAGTCAGCACACTGACACACTGACAGCTGTTGTTGTAATGAAAATGTTATGTTAGCAAATGTTATGACTTGAGCATATTTTTTATGCTAAATGCAGTACCTGTGAGAGTTTCTGGACAATATTTGTCATTGTTTGTGTTGTTAATTGATTTCCAATAATAAATATATGCAAACTTTTGCATAAAGCAAGCATATTTGCCCACTCCAATGTTGATAAGAGTATTAAATACTTGACAAATCTCCCTTTCAGGTACATTTTGAAAAGATAAAAAATGTGTGATTAATTTGCGATTAATCATGATTAATTATGGACAATCATGCGATTAATCGCAATTAGATATTTAAATTGATTGACAGCCCTAATTGTTTCCTCTTATTACTTGTGTTTATCATAGATCAGGCGTCTCGATAACTGTAGCAACTGATTTAAGCTGAACATGTCAGATCAAGGAGTGCCCATTATTAATCAACGCATCTTTACTGTACTTCGATCAAGCTCTCACACAGGCAGAAATTGCATTGTGTCTTTCTTTTAGAAATAACATTCAGATCAGTCCTCCTCATCTAAGGAGAAGACTATAATTATAATTATTATTATTCTTTAACCTATAGAGCTAGTTTTCTTCTCGGTTAACATACATATATGGAAGCCGAGAACGTCCGTGCTTGCAATTGTTTTTTTAATGACATTATCTCAAGATCACAAGTTAATTATTTCATTATCTCGATATAAAAAAGCTCTGTTTCTCATGAAAACGGGTTAATTTATGTTGATTCTTGAGAAAACAAAAGGTTCATTTCTCGAGATAACGAGATAAGTAGTCCAAGTAGTTATCATAGTTGGATGAGGAGAGAAAGGAAAACAAGCTGCTGCATGGGAGCAGTAGCCTAATCAGCACCACAGGGGGCTGAACAGCTCCCTTCAGGCTAACCAGGGTTAAATCATTTCAGTGGGTTAAAGGGCGACATCTAGCGGTGAGGTTGCAGATTGCAACCAACTGAAACTTCTCCCGTGTGCCATGCATGTAGAAGAACTACGGTGGCCAATGTGAAAACGCGAATGGCCGTATCTAGAGCCATTGTTTGGTTTCGTTCTGGGCTACTGTCGAAACATGGCAGCTGGCTCCGTGAAGAGGACCCGCTCTGTATGTAGATATAAACAGCTCATTCTAATGTTACATGTCCACAGGCTCCGTCCTTTCCACGCTTCCCATTCATTGCCTATGTAAGCAGCCTTGCAATGCATTCTGGTAGCGTGGCGGCGTGATTCGAGAGACGGGGCGTCAAGTTGGCCGCTTCTCATTTGCATAAAGTTGAGGTCTAGGCTACTTTATGCAAATCACGGGTGTCCGACGCGACTCGCCGCCTCTTGAAACTCCCGAGGAACTTTTAAACTAAACATTGTCGATCCAAAATAAAGACAGATTCAGCCACTGCTTGACTTATTTCTCGCATAAAATGTTTTCAGAAACACATTTCGGTGAACTATTTTTGTGATATAAGAGAAGAAAGTTTCCAAACGAGCCGCCATGTTGGTTACGGTTCGAAGCTGGAGGCAGAAGCCCACGAGGGATAGCGTTCGTCCAATCAGGTGCCGAGTGCCTTGTGTCTAGTGGCAGCCCATCAAGCGTCCAATGCTGGGAAACGAGGCGATCCCTTGCGATAAAAACGCCCTTGTGGACACGTACCATAAGGTAACGAATACACAACAATTCTTATTTTCTGGTGATTTTAGACTAAAGAAAACATTAATATTACATTCTATTTCTGCCAGTAGATCCCGCTAAATGCTACACACTGTTCCTTTAAATACTGGAGGCTATTAGTGCAAAGAAAAAGGTGATACAAGAACAGCTAGAATGCTTCCACAATGGCAACTCATACAATCTGACCTGTAACGGGAGGAAAGCGCTGACTACAGAAAGACTAATGAGCCAGTGAGGAGCAGCTGGGGAGGCAAGGTGTCCTTAGCCAATGAGGTGATGGGAACAGGTGTGCAGAGTAGGGAGCTACTGTGAGGGTGCTGGTGGAAAGGTGAGGCATGATTGCCTCTGAAAAGCAAATACACACACACACAGAGGGCCTTTCTCGAACCACCCCCCTAGACCCTCTCCCCACCCACTTCCACTCCGTTTGCAGGTTCGCGTGGAGGATCCACCATATTAAGTGCCATCCCAAACCACTTAGCGGGGAGTGGAAGTGAGTTATATAACCCCTCAAAAGCGAGCATGCATCGATACCGACTTACTGTCCACGTGCAATGCCGTTTTGTGTTCGTCATGGAACACGGTCCGTACAAATGTAAGTTCGGTGCAACTACCCGTACAAACGTACACTGCTCAAACTAAGATAGACATTTCCTATTGTCATATAGACGTTAACAACTTAAAGGTTACGTTGTTTTTAAGATCAAATGTGTAATCTAGAAAACGGTACACATGTTTATTTGATTGTAGGGTTGTATATTTTCCTCTGTAGGGACTGTTACAAAAAACAAGCAGCTCATGAACATCAGAGTTAAAAACGAGAAGATGTTTGCGAAAAAAAGAAATGCCAACAAAGAAACGTGGGAGTAATTTATATTTTTTAGTTTCTCTGTATATTGCATATTCTTTTTATTCTTAATATTGTGAACCTTTGCACATCCCCTAATATACAGTATATATCTTTGCACATTCCTACCAAGCTCTCATTTTAAACAGCTACATCATACATATTTGTTTGAATAGTAGTCCTATTTTGTTTTTATATTTTTATTGTAATGATTTTTCTATTCTATATTTATGTTTCTCTTTTTATGCACCAAAACACCAAATTCATTGTATGTGAAATACTTGGCAATACATTTTATGTGGAGTGAATGTTATGAGTCTGCCACCTCCCTGCCCACACTGTTACTTATGTAGCTTATTATGAGTGCTGTGTATAGCAGTTGCCGCTTGATACGAAACCATGGTTACGAAACGTAATGACAGTTCCTGTCTCCGTCGAAGAGAGGGAAGCTCGTCCCAATGCTTGCTGCTGTATTTATACCCTACAGCTTAAAGAAGGGTGCTTCATTCAGCTGGGAGTGTGATAGCAAACGGAGTTGACCTTGTCACGGAGCGGGAGTGGGGAGGGTCCGGTTTGAGAAAGGGACAGGGAGAGACAGAGGCAGAGGAGGTGAAAGAGGGAGGTGGTGCTGATGTTGCAATGCTGTTATTGGTGGCCAAAATGTCATTGGTCTTAGTCATTGAACTGAGAGCCTTACTACCTAAAGGCTACCCTTGTTTAGTAATACTTCTGTAGTCCTTTTGAGCAAGGCATTCAACTCCCAAGGTGTCCTGGATGTACAGTGGGCTGGCATGCCGATGTCTCATTACTGAGTGTTGTGAATATTAACAGCAATCCAGCAGCACAGGAGTTCAGTTTCAGTCTCGTTTTCAGCCTCCAAGGAAAGGAACAAAAGGACTTTCACATTAGTTAGACTAACATTTTTACCTGCGTATACCAGACCAAAAAGGAAAAGTGTGAGCTATTCTTAGTTTATTGAAATAGCAGACATCCAATAGGCTTATTTTACTCCGATCCAGGGTCAGTGTTTTTCTGTCTACAGATTTGTAAATGATTTTTTTTCTCCTTTTTCTTCTACTTTCTTTTTTTTCCATTGAGTGAAACCAGGAGCTCACATAACCTCTAACCACCTGCCTCGTTGCAGATTGGATTCTGGGGGAAACACTCGGGAGGTCACTCATGGAGGTCTTAAGCTGCCAGTATGCTTCTTCACCCCCCCACACCTTTCTGACATCGGGTCAAGTGGGCCGTGTCCTACCATATATGTGACTCTCCGAAACCAGTGATCTCATGTTCACACCCATTTCACGTCGTGATTGGTCAGCTGTGAGGATGTGAGAAAGGAGCCAGGGTTCGAACTTCTCTCTCAGCTCCTTTTTTCATTCTTAAAGGACCAATGTGTAACAATTAAGGGGATCTATTGGCAGAAATGGAATATAATATTACTAAGTATGTTTTCTTTAGTGTATAATCACCTGAAAATAAGAATCGAAAGAATGAGCCGTTTATATATACATAGGTAGCGGATCCTCTCCACGGAGTCCATCATGTTGCATCACCCCCCCCCCCCCCCCCCTCACCCTCGTTTTCTAAAGTTGGGGTTTTTTCCAATGTCGGCAAGGTCAGAGATAATATGACAAGCATGCCCACTTCACACAGTGATTGGCCAGGTCTGTGGAGGTGAGAAAGTAATGCTGGGTACACACTAAACGAGAATCAAGCCGATTTTGGGCCCAATTCCCGCCCCCCCCCGACAATCATCAGCAAAGCCCTGATTTTTTGGATGGTTCTAAAGATCATCTTTCCAGATATTCTTGTGGTGTGAGGTACGTATGTTAAGAATGTTTTTTACATCCCCCGATCGGTTCGGAAGTCCATCCCGGCCGCACCGATTTCACATCGTAACTATTAATCATGACCAATATTTCAGATATCTTGCTGTGTGTGGGGAACCCAATGGACAGCCGATGACGCAGTCACATGGGAAAGAACGATAGCCACTTGAGAACCAAGCTGACTGAAGCGGAAGGACAAAATCCACTGTCATGGCGGCCGTGGCTAATGCAAGAGCTAATACAAAATGCGAAGCATAAAGTAGTAGTAAGATGGACCTCAGAAATGGAGGACCAACTTGTTGATTTGTGGCAACAACGCAAGTGTTTATTTAACATGTCTCCATGACTTCATCCATCCATCCTTCGTGAATTTTCCGTACAAAATATTGCAAAAACTAACATCGCTAATTCTTCCTGCCGGTCGTCCGCCATGTTTGTTTACACTAAAGTCACGTTTGATAGCGAGATATTTTGCGAGATTTCCGTTTTTTTTTTATTTGGGACTCTTGTTGTTCATGAATGGAATCTGTTAGTGTGTGGTGTGCTGTTTTGGCCCAATCATTGCTCTCCACACTATAGGAACAAAACTGTTAAATTTAACACAACATATCGTTATGTGTGGGGTCTCTCACTTTTTCATCATCTGTTAAGATTTGAAAAAATCTTTTAGTGTGGGCCAGCCTTAAGCTGGGTTTCAACTTCTCTCTCATGCTCTGTTCTTAAGTGCTTCACTCAACGACTTCTGTCACTTTTTGTGTGTACACGTGTTACGACCGGCTCAGAAACCACGACATAAAGAGGGACATGACACTGGGTTAGATGCAACAGAATACATTTATTTATAATAAAAAGATAAAATAAGAGCACTCGAAAAAGCTGTCTTGTGTCAGGGAGTTGAGAGAGTGTGAGCAGAGGAAGGAGCCACCTATAAAAACCCAGCCCACATCTTCACACAGGTACCTTTAATCAGTCTTCAGTGAGCTGCACCTAGAACACAAAGACATCATAAGTGCACCGTTATTCCCATTTGTACAATTCATCGTGTCTCCCCCCCTCTCAATGACAGCAAGCTTTTCATCCTGCCTTCAAATGTGGCCATTTGGAACAGAACAAACCCTTTCTTCCTGTGGACCATGTTCAGACGACACTTTGTATGAACTTGTTCGTTTAAAGCATACTACTGAACCCTTTAATCCAGCCCCATTCTCTTCTCTTCTCTTCAACACCAGCAGATCCTGTCCTCTAGAACAATGTGTTACATTATTAATAGAAAAAATGTAATACACAAGAGGATTTCTCAAATGATTCTTCTGTCCTCACAAGTATGAATCATGTTTTGTATTCAGTGTCCTCGTACTGCATCCTAGATGATGTCCAATCTGTCGTGGTGAGACCAGGCAATAGCAATCACATTGTACCGCTTCTCAGATATGTGTTAGTGTGTGAGGAGCATTAAGAGGACGCTTGTTTATATTGGTGTGTGCTATGGCTGCATGATTAACCCCCTGAGTCCTGTGATCCCGACCGAGGTTCAGTTTTAGAGCTAGAGTGAGGCTACTGATATCCTATGAAACTAGAACACCTAAGGAATCCAAATGGTACCAACCATGTCAATTTAACCATGATGTTCGTCCCCATAGTAGTCATTTCATTGTAGTGAGACCATTTTTGAAACTTGACCTCGCTGTATAAAATGACCTGTGGTGACCTCTAGGATAATCACAGCCTCATGAAACTTTGTATCCACAAACTAGAGACCTAGAGCATTCAGAGGATGGATGGCTTTCCTAGGTAGTGCCCAGGCAGCCAATCAAGTCAAGCAAGAGGCGGGCTTTACTACTTAACTACTTCCTTCCTGTTTTAAATGCCGGTAGATGTAGTAGGGATAAAAAGCTAGTTAGCTGTTGGACTGTCAGAGAGCTGCGGAGTATGTGAGAGGGAAAGGAATTCATATCTCATGTTGTGATAGGTTCACTATTGTCTTTGAGAGAGAGAGAGGGAGAGAGAGAGTCCACATTTCCGTTAATCACATTTGATCGCCTGGTAAAGCACACAGCCCCACTCCACAGACGCAGCAGCTGTTTTTTTTGTTTTTTTTAAAGATTATTTTTTTGAGCTTTTTATGCCTTTATTTATAGGACAGTGGATAGTGTAGAAATGGGGAGAGAGAGGGGGCGACATGCGGAAATGGCCACAGGTCGGATTCGAACCCGGGCCTACCGCGGGACTCAGCCCTTATGGGCGCCCGCACACCAGCAGAGCTAGCGGGGCGCCCTGCATCAGCTGTTTTGCCCGACGCCTTTTGGCAAGGGGCGTTTTTGAAGCGGCTGCACCTGTAGCAACGCGTCTCTGTCTGATTGGAGCCTTAGTCGGCTAAGATTTCTTTAGTCCATTAGTCGATTTATGCTTGACACACTCTGGTAAACACAAGATTTGTAGTGGTGCTTTTGTGTGGAGAATCTCAGTTTCGATTAAATCAACTAATTGATAAGACAACAAAATAGTGTGTTAGTCAGCTAAGAATTTCTTTGGTCGAGGATAGCCCTACGTAAATTATTCAAAACTGTCCTAACTTGATAGCAAGTGTTATCCAACTTTTTAGTTTAATACGAAAACAATCCATCGTCTCAACCCTACTGCTGTGTGTGGAAACTAAAGCAGCTGTATTTCCATCACGTTTCATCTGATGGGTTTTGTTCACACAGATGTGTGATACTTAGCCTTTTTAACCCTATTTCTTCCAACTCCCAGAAACCATTTATACTACTGTGAGTTGATGGGGATATAGATGGATAGGTAGGTAGGTATAGCAATTGTTTTTTTATGTGGAGGTATGTTGTTTATATTTTTGGTATTGCGAATCGCACATTATTTATCTGTACAAAATGTACCTTAGAGGGAGATTTGTCAAATATTTAATACTCTTATCAACATGGGAGAGGGAGTGGTGGATAAAAAATGCTTTATGCAAATGTATGTATATATTTATTATTGGAAATCAATTAACAACACAAAACAATGACAAATATTGTCCAGAAACCCTCACAGGTACTGCATTTAGTATAAAGAAATATGCTCAAATCATATCATGGCAAACTGCATGTGATTATCATAAAGTGGCCATGTCTGTAAAGGGGAGACTCGTGGGTACCCATAGAACCCATTTTCTTTCACATATCTCTAGGTCAGAGGTCAAGGGACCCCTTTGAAAATGGCCATGCCAGTTTTTCCTCGCCAAAATTTAGCACAAGCTTGGAGTGTTATTTGGCCTCCTTCCCGACGAGTATGACATGGTTCGTACCAATGGATTTCTTAGGTTTTCTAGTTTCATATGCCAGTATCTTCACTCTAGTTTTAAAACTGAGCCTGATACAACCTTTGAAAGATTGATTGCATTAATGCGTTAAAGAAATTAGTGGCATTAAAACGAATTTGAGCTAAGGCGTTATTATCGCGTTAACTTTGACAGCCCTAGTTTTAATACATGCTGTCCATATGCTTGCTTCATTTCTTTGTAGGACACTTTTACAGACAAAAAGTGCAAGTGCAATCATTTATTTTGGTTACAGATGACAAACGCTTTCCCTAAGAATCATGATCTCAATTCTTACAAAAAACAATTGTGATGCTGGGGCGGCTTTGCTCAGGAGGAAGAGGTGGTCATCCACTAATTGGAAGATCAGCAGTTCAAACCCCGGCTCCAGTCAGTATGTCAAAGTCTCCTTGGGCAAGATACTGAACCCCAAATTGATCCCGGAGGCTGTGCCATCGGTGCGTGCGAGATTAGATTAGATGGGCAGGTTGGCACCTTCTATGGCAGCTTCTGCCATCAGTGTATGAATGTGTGTGTAAATGGGGCAAATGTTGGCATGTAGCACTTTGACTTGAAAGGTGCTATATAAATGGAAGTCCATTTTCCATTCTCATTTGATCAAAAATCACCCAGCCTGACTTTTTGCAACAGTTGCAGAAAGAAGGAAATGTCATTTCTCTCCATTTCTCCCCATCCATTACCAACTCACCAACTTTTCCTTCCCCTCAGGGCTGTGAATGATTAAGGGTCCGGAATATTTCAGTCATATTTTACGGTGATTTAGAAATGGGCCAAATGTCAAATGGTCCAGAATTAGACTGACTGCCCCAGACTGAGTCAGCAGACAGGCTATTTGTCAAAGTCTCTCTGCTGGTCTTAGAAGTTTAACTAGAGAGCTAATAAGGGTGGTCACACACATACAGAGTCATGGACAAGCTGATATCCACAGTCTGGATGTGAGGTGTGTGTGTACAAAAACACCCACAGGCAATTCTCTGCTTTCTTGCCCTATCTTGTTTTCTTCTTCTCATCCTCTTAATTTCTCTCCTCACCTGCCCCACATAGCTGAGAGATAAACGTGTGTAGACGAACAGTGAGTAAAGGTCCACAGAAATATGTCTACAACATGAGAGATTTGAGTCAATATTCAATTAAGCAGCTCAGATGCCAAGGAACTTTGTAATTGATATTTTATGTATTCCCTCAGATGCGTAAGAGATTGATTTACGGTTAGCACCTGGGGTGCTGATGGTAATTGAAATGGGAACACCACCTAAATTAAGAATTCCAATATGTTATTTCCATGGCCTACAAAAGTTCAATCAATATTTGTGAACATGGGCTACTCTCTCTCAAAGCCAGAAACCAGAGAAGTAAGTCTCAAACTTGAACTTGATGGTGATGTCATATGGTATAAAGTCTGGAGCTGCTCCATAGACAATGAATAGGAGACTGATTTTGTGGACCCACAGAATGTTTTTTTTTTTTTTTTTATATGCCCAAATGAGCTTTATTATATTATAATTTGTCAGTTGTGAAACAGAAAATGTTCCCATATACTCAGAACATTCCCCTGGATGCTCTCAGTGTCATCTATAACTCTTTCTCAAGTCATTGTCTATGGAGCAGCTCCAAACTTTATACCTTATGACATCACAAGTTTGAGCTTTAGCACTCTAATTTTTAGGGATTTGGGAGAGTTGCTCGTGTTAACTAATATTTTTTTAACTGTCTTAGACCATAGGAATAACATGTATGAATTTTGAAAATGGTTGTAGTTCGCCTTTAAAGGCTTCAGTCCTCTGGTGTTTGATGAGAGTGGGAGATCTAGAGTGTTAAGCTTGGTTTATGCTCGTCATAGTGTCCCCGGCGCGAGGGTGCGCAAGCCAAATATTGGCATCATCATGTATTGTGAGTTTTCAGACTCGACTGCCACAATAAGATAAAAGCAAGTAACTTAAATTAAGAAGTAAAATAATTAATTAGAGAGATGACCACTTCATTTTAAGTGCTTCAAAAGCAGGAGATCTTAGAAATCTACATTTGAGTAAATATTTTGCCAGCCGAATCAAATTGCTTACAGGATATTAAACCTTTCAACCTTTGTTTCATTATAATACATTTAATACTTGACCCTTTTCTACAGGGATTGTATAAAGGCAATAAAGTACATCCATGAATGTGAGATATTAGTTTACAGTTAATTACAATTCCTTCCTGACATTGAGGAGTTTGGTTTATGGCGTTTCGCCGGTAACACTCATTGACTTCTTGCTTCTTCACAGAATATTTTGTTTGTACGCCCTCTGGTGTTTCGGAGAATATTGCAATGAACAACACTTTGAGCATAAACGCCTTTGTGCGTGCTCGTAGCTGGCGCTCCATCTGTGGAAGCCTGCGCCACGGTGCCTCGCGCGAGTATAAACGAAGCTTAAGGGTGTGTATAGATAAGTTTGTTATCCACAGGGTGGAGTTTCATAAAGGGAAAGATTTCATTCTCTCACTGATAACTTGCATGCTTTTAACAGTGTTAAAATGTAATTATGATCAATTTTGAGGTTATAGTTTGTGTTGGGGTTGGACTGCATTATAGTGAGCGGGGTTTCTGGTCAGTGAGTGTATTCTTGAATTTCACAACAGTATTATTCTTTTTCATGGCAGGTATAATGTTTACCATGTTAGCATACTAACATTTTTATATACGGTTTATGATTAGCACTACACACAAAGTACAGCTGAGGCTGATGGGAATGTCGGCAGTTTTACAGGTATTTGGTCATAAACCAAAGTATTGCACAAATTAAAGTTTTGACCTCATGATGGTGTTAAATTAAGAGTCAAGGGAACACCAACATCCTAAGAATTCTTCCTCTGGACACAATGCAGGCATGCAAACTCATCAGGGGTGAAAAAGGTTGGGGGCATCCAGAATTTTACTTTTTTTAATCGTGTAATTTTGGGCATTCTGGCCATGATTTTTTGTCCTGGCAAAGGCACAAATTTATGCATGAAATGTATAAAATAAAACCTTTTGCCTTCAAAAAATATGCTACTAGTGAAGGAGTATATAAAAAATAACACACATATCTGTACCTATTATCTTTATCAACTTTAAAGGCAACCAGATTCAGTAAAAATAAAAAAGTTAAAATTCTTGTCACTTTCATTGGTATACTGTCTCTTATTTCGACTGCACACTGACAATCTTTACTAATACCCCAGTAGTGCAAGTGTCAAAGACAGACACAATCCTCATGCTGGGGACTGAGGCAACAATTTGCCTACTGGTAATTTGATAAACTATCCTCATTATAAAAATGAGGAACATTTCCAACACTTCTGTATTTTACTGTAGGAACGAACTGAACAGACACTTTACCAAAAGCCAAAAGGTCACTCACAATAGATTACAAAACTGAAAAGCATCTATTAATGCTATGAAATGTAAAATACTAAATAAATAAAATAATAAAACTTGTGCATTAGTTGGAGTGTTTTGGGGTATATGCCTATGTAAATGCCAACAACCCCTCTTTTGTAATTTTATTTTCCTGGTATCCATATTCTTTCATGGCAAACTGCATGTGATTATCATAAAGTGGCCATGTCTGTAAAGGGGAGACTCGTGGGTACCCATAGAACCCATTTTCTTTCACATATCTCTAGGTCAGAGGTCAAGGGACCCCTTTGAAAATGGCCATGCCAGTTTTTCCTCGCCAAAATTTAGCACAAGCTTGGAGTGTTATTTAGCCTCCTTCCCGACGAGTATGACATGGTTGGTACCAATGGATTTCTTAGGTTTTCTAGTTTCATATGCCAGTATCTTCACTCTAGTTTTAAAACTGAGCCTGATACAACCTTTGAAAGATTGATTGCATTAATGCGTTAAAGAAATTAGTGGCATTAAAACGAATTTGAGCTAAGGCGTTATTATCGCGTTAACTTTGACAGCCCTAGTTTTAATACATGCTGTCCATATGCTTGCTTCATTTCTTTGTAGGTCACTTTTACAGACAAAAAGTGCAAGTGCAATAATTTATTTTGGTTACAGATGACAAACGCTTTCCTTGGGAATCATGATCTCAATTCTTACAAAAAACAATTGTGTCGCTGGGGCGGCTTTTGCTCAGGAGGAAGAGCTGGTCATCCACTAATTGGAAGATCAGCAGTTCAAACCCCGGCTCCAGTCAGTATGTCAAAGTGTCCTTGGGCAAGATACTGTACCCCAAATTGATCCCGGAGGCTGTGCCATCGGTGCGTGCAAGATTAGATTAGATGGGCAGGTTGGCACCTTGTATGGCAGCTTCTGCCATCAGTGTATGAATGTGTGTGTGAATGGGGCAAATGTTGGCATGTAGTATAAAGCGCTTTGACTTGAAAGGTGCTATATAAATGGAAGTCCATTTACCATTCTCATTTGATCAAAAATCGCGCAGCCTGACTTTTTGCAACAGTTGCAGAAATAAGGAAATGTCATTTCTCTCCATTTCTCCCCATCCATTACCAACTCATCAACTTTCCCTTCCCCTCAGGGCTGTGAATGATTAAAGGTCCGGAATATTTCAGTCATATTTTACGGTGATTTAGAAATGGGCCAAATGTCAAATGGTCCAGAATTAGACTGACTGCCCCAGACTGAGTCAGCAGACAGGCTATTTGTCAAAGTCTCTCTGCTGGTCTTAGAGGTTTAACTACAGAGCTAATAAGGGTGGTCACACACATATAGAGTCATGGACAAGGTTATATCCACAGTCTGGATGTGAGGTGTGTGTGTGCAAAAACACCCACAGGCCATCCTCTGCTTTCTTGCCCTATCTTGTTTTCTTCTTCTCATCCTCTTAATTTCTCTCCTCACCTGCACCACATAGCTGAGAGATAACCGTGTGTAGACGAACAGTGAGTAAAGGTCCACAGAACTATGTCTACAACATGAGAGATTTGAGTCAATATTCAATTAAGCAGCTCAGATGCCAAGGAACTTTGTAATTGATATTTTATGTGTTCCCTCAGATGCGTAAGAGATTGATTTACGGTTAGCACCTGGGGTGCTGATGGTAATTGAAAGGGGAACACCACCTAAATTAAGAATTCCAATATGTTATTTCCATGGCCTAAAAAAGTTCAATCAATATTTGTGAACATGGGCTACTCTCTCTCAAAGCCAGAAACCAGAGAAGTAAGTCTCAAACTTGAACTTGATGGTGATGTCATATGGTATAAAGTCTGGAGCTGCTCCATAGACAATGAATAGGAGACTGATTTTGTGGACCCACAGAATGTTTTTTTTTTTTTTTTTTTATATGCCCAAATGAGCTTTATTATATTATAATTTGTCAGTTGTGAAACAGAAAATGTTCCCATATACTCAGAACATTCCCCTGGATGCTCTCAGTGTCATCTATAACTCTTTCTCAAGTCATTGTCTATGGAGCAGCTCCAAACTTTATACCTTATGACATCACAAGTTTGAGCTTTAGCACTCTAATTTTTGGGGATTTGGGAGAGTTGCTCGTGTTAACTAATATTTTTTGAACTGTCTTAGACCATAGGAATAACATGTATGAATTTTGAAAATGGTTGTAGTTCGCCTTTAAAGGCTTCAGTCCTCTGGTGTTTGATGAGAGTGGGAGATCTAGAGTGTTAAGCTTGGTTTATGCTCGTCATAGTGTCCCCGGCGCGAGGGTGCGCAAGCCAAATATTGGCATCATCATGTATTGTGAGTTTTCAGACTCGACTGCCACAATAAGATAAAAGCAAGTAACTTAAATTAAGAAGTAAAATAATGAATTAGAGAGACGACCACATCATTTGAAATGCTTCAAAAGCAGGAGATCTTAGAAATCTACATTTGAGAAAATATTTTGCCAGCCGAATCAAATTGCTTACAGGATATTAAACCTTTCAATCTTTGTTTCATTATAATATATTTAATACTTGACCCTTTTCTACAGGGATTGTATAAAGGCGATAAAGTACGTCCATGAATGTGAGATATGAGTTTACAGTTAATTACAATTCCTTCCTGACATTGAGGAGTTTGGTTTATGGCGTTTCGCCGGTAACACTCATTGACTTCTTGCTTCTTCGCAGAATATTTTGTTTGTACGCCCTCTGGTGTTTCGGAGAATATTGCAATGAACAACACTTTGAGCATAAACGCCTTTGTGCGTGCTCGTAGCTGGCGCTCCATCTGTGGAAGCCTGCGCCACGGTGCCTCGCGCGAGTATAAACGAAGCTTAAGGGTGTGTATAGATAAGTTTGTTATCCACAGAGTGGAGTTTCATAAAGGGAAAGATTTCATTCTCTCACTGATAACTTGCATGCTTTTAACAGTGTTAAAATGTAATTATGATCAATTTTGAGGTTATAGTTTGTGTTGGGGTTGGACTGCATTATAGTGAGAGGGGTTTCTGATCAGTGAGTGTATTCTTGAATTTCACAACAGTATTATTCTTTTTTATGGCAGGTATAATGTTTACCTTGTTAGCATACTAACATTTTTTATTTAGGGTTTATGATTAGCACTACACACAAAGTACAGCTGAGGCTGATGGGAATGTCGGCAGTTTTACAGGTATTTGGTCATAAACCAAAGTATTGCACAAATTAAAGTTTTGACCTCATGATGGTGTTAAATTAAGAGTCAGGGGAACACCAACATCCTAAGAATTCTTCCTCTGGACACAATGCAGGCATGCAAACTCATCAGGGGTGAAAAAGGTTGGGGGCACCCAGAATTTTACTTTTTTTAATCGTGCAATTTTGGGCATTCTGGCCATGATTTTTTGTCCTGGCAAAGGCACAAATTTATGCATGAAATGTATAAAATAAAACCTTTTGCCTTCAAAAAATATGCTACTAGTGAAGGAGTATATAAAAAATAACACAAATATCTGTACCTATTATCTTTATCAACTTTAAAGGCAACCAGATTCAGTAAAAATAAAAAAGTTAAAATTCTTGTCACTTTCATTGGTATACTGTCTCTTATTTCGACTGCACACTGACAATCTTTACTAATACCCCAGTAGTGCAAGTGTCAAAGACAGACACAATCCTCATGCTGGGGACTGAGGCAACAATTTGCCTACTGGTAATTTGATAAACTATCCTCATTATAAAAATGAGGAACATTTCCAACACTTCTGTATTTTACTGTAGGAACGAACTGAACAGACACTTTACCAAAAGCCAAAAGGTCACTCACAATAGATTACAAAACTGAAAAGCATCTATTAATGCTATGAAATGTAAAATACTAAATAAATAAAATAATAAAACTTGTGCATTAGTAGGAGTGTTTCAATTAGTTCCACATTAGCTATATGCCTATGTAAATGCCAATTACTTCTGTTAATGTTTTATCCCGTTCTTGTTTTAAGTCTAAAGGCTGCTTGAAAGCAGCGCGGATAAGAAGTACGGCTCCGGGTTGTTTTTTCCTCATCCCAGTGATTGGCACATCTGGGTGATGACGTCGAATGTGCGTTAGCATGTTTGATGTGTTATCTTTCCATTCACATCTCCTACAACAGTGGAGAGACACCGTCCTCGTCTTATAAGCAAACTCTCCCTCCGTTGCTGTAGTAGCGGACCAGGAAACTGCAGGCTGGTCTTCCAGCTCCAGTGTTTCATTTGTGCTTGCCATAGTTTGACCGACTCAAACGTCAATCCTCTTGTTGTGCTAACCGCTAACCTTAGCACTTGTTGCTAGCGGCGGTTCCGCATTACTTGCATCAATCTTTTTTGCGTTAGCGGTAAAAATAAACAGACTATGACGGAATAATTCACTTTAGTTTACTTTACTTTTCACCAACCATCATCCAATAGTTGTTGATATTTCAGTCGGGACCAAAGTGGTAGACTGAACAACCAATGGGACCAAACCTGGCAACCTCAGTGTCACTACAAGACTTAAAATAATATTTGGCACGTCTCGTCTCTTGATGGATTTTAAATCGGGGCCGACCCAGAGGGGATAACATATCCCATCTGTAGCCTGGGAACATCTTCCCCCAGGAGGAGCTGGGGGGTTTAGGAGAAAGGAAGTCTAAACTACCTTGCTTACCTTATAGATGGATGAGTGGATGATTTGTGAAAGTCTTGGATGCTCAGGAACCTGCCTTGTCATTTATTTTGGATGACTTAACTGCCCACTGACATACAGGGATTAAACCAAAGAACAGGCATCCCCAAAATCAGCTTCAGATCAGATCGGTCCAAGTTGTGCTTCCATGTTTTTATCCACCACTTAGCAAACGTTAATAACCGAACAATATGATTGAGTCAAGCTAATTTGGCCATTGCTTCTTCTTTTGGACCAGAGGCTTGTTTGATGAAAGAGTGCAGTTTAGTTCACTAAGAATGAGCAAAGACTTTAACCTTAAACGCAAAGAAATTAGAACAAAGTATTGAGTTAACCTTTCAGTGAACTCGGTTATATTGAAGTGAAATGTTCCATTCACACTAGCTCATTGTAGAGGGTTCTTGTCAGTGCCTCTTCTTTTTGTTTCGTTGGAAGCTTTGTTTTCAGAGAGAAAAGCAAAACAGCCCTAGAGAAGAGAGAGATATATAAAACCTTTCTGCTTGAAACCAGATTGAATAAGAGTTTCATCTGTAAAATGTGAGGGGAAAGGTTGATGCCAGGGCGGTTCATTTCACCAAAATATCATCTGTCAGAGCACCTTACCATTAGCTTTTGTTCTTGCAGAGATAAATCTGTCTCTAAGAGAGAGATTTCATCGCTAATGATACCTGAGAAGTGATTTGATGCAGCCATTTAGAAGCTGTATTACAGTAAAGATATTTATGTTTTCCTTTGGAGGCATTCCCACACATATTAAATAATAGTTGCACGATTTTTATATTATATATTTTTATTAGCACACATCTCTTTCTATGTGAGTTTGTGCTTGCATGCACAGTCCCAGGCACTTTGTAGTCCTTCATGTTTTATTACACCTCTTGATATCCTCAGGGTATGTTGATTTCCTCCCCAGAGGCAGGACTAGTTCACCCGGCACTCTGCCAGCTTCTTCTGGCCTTTAAAATCTTCATCACGGTGTTACTCATTCGAACTGTGTTGACAGTGACTTTTATTTAGCCTGTCCAGAGTGATTTAATCAGTACTGCAGAGGAGCCTGTGAAGCATCTCCTATTTAACACAGGGCTGATAATAGGCTCCGATCCCAGTGAGCTTTGCCAGAGTTTATACACTGGTAAAAGCTGGTTACTGTGTCACTAATAGTTAAACATGCAACTTAAAGGGATAGTTCGGTGTTTTGATGTGGGGTTGTATGAGGTACTTATTAAAGGTGTCACGATTCTCCAAATCCATGATTTGATTTGACTTTCGATTTTAAAGCCACGATTCAATTCGATTTTCGATTTAAACATCTCATTGTTGGACTATGGAGTCTTGATTTGTAAAGATCAACAGATCATTGGTTTCATGCCCCCTTTATGCCACTGTCATTTACATTTTCAAATTCTTCTTTAAAAAGAGAACTGCACTCCCTTTTTATTTAGAAAGTGTTTCAAAAATTACGACTACAACAGTTTACAATATAAAAAGCTGCCAAAAAAATAGTCATCGATCGTTGATATCGATGGTCGAAATTGGAAGCTAATTTCGATCGATTTCTGATTTAGAATCGAAATTGTGACACCCCATAGTAGGTGTATTACTTACAGTAGATGACGGTCGGCACATCCCCAGTTTGGAGACACAGACAGGAGCACCGGAGCAAAGCAATACAGTGCTGTGGAGGGGGACGGCAGAAAGACATGTTTTATCCACCTAAAAGAAAGGCTCACCTAAAAAATTATATCCGTTTAAGTGTACGCTATATTTAGAATAGTTTCCGACTGCCAACTGAACTGAAAGTGAAATGTATCTATACTGTTTTTGTCATCTGAGCCTGCTGGCTTTGAAGAGAGCACAAATTTGTTTCACTTTCAGTTCAGGTCCCTGTCTGACAGCAAGATAAAGCGGTGAAAATATTCTAAATATAGCGTACACTTAAACTGATATTGATTTTTTTTGGTGAGACTTTCTTCTCGGTGGCTAAAATACGTCTTTCTGCCGTCCATGTCCACAGCACTGTATTTTTGCTTTGGTCCGGTGCCCGTACTCCTGTCTGTTTCTCCAAACTGGGGGCATGCCGACCATCATCTACTGTAGGTAATACACCTACTATGGATAAGTACCTCATACAACCCCACTTGAAAACACTCAAACTATCCCTTTAAAGGAATAGTTCAACGTTTTGGGGATTACACTTATTTGCCTTCCTTTTAGAAAGTGAGATGAGAATATGGATATCAGCGACAACACATACCAACACATCAAAAGCTCTCTTTTTAACACGGCGTGTCACATTTTTAAACCTGTACATAAGCACAAATATAAAAACAACAATTGGGAGTTTTATGGGGAGTTACTGTACATTTTGTTTCTTGATGAACAGCAGTTTAGCCATTCATTTATTCAAGTACTTCAGTGCAGCGTCTCCGGCTACAGCGTGGGTTGCCAGATGCGGTCGGTGAGCACAGCTTTTGGTTTTGGGCTCTGTCAAAAATCGTATATAGCCATGAAGTGAAAGTCAGTTGTTTGTTCTATTGCAACATGAGCGCTCAGCAGCAAAGCTACGCTTCCACCATTTTGGACTGAAAGCAATTACCAGACGCCAGTAAAACATCTGCCTTAAAAGTGCCGTACAAAAGTAAAACACAATTATTTCTATTCTATTTTCATATTCTACCGAAATGGCCTGTGTTGAATAATAAAAATATTATAAATAAAACTAGCGTTTTCAGTCTAAAATGGCGGCAGCTGCTGTTGTCAAAAAAACACTGGAGTTTCGTCTCTTTGCTTCGATACTCTTTGGCTCTGTACAGGCACAATAGTGCCAAACCTGGCAACCCTGTCTGTGACAGCAAGACTTAGCGTAGCTTCTCACAATCACTGCGCCCGGTTGTTGTTCACCAAGCGATAGTTACAGCTCATAACTCCCCCTAAAACCACAAATTGTTGTTTTTATACTTCTCTTTATATATATGAGTTAAAAAATGTGACATAAAACATTTTAATTACATGTTAATGTTATACAGCATGTTAATTAGACTTTGCTGCTGTTTTCATCTACCTTCAGTCTTTATGCTATGCCAAACACGTCCTGGCTCCAGCTCCATACAGTTTATTACAACTTGGATTGTATTTTAGTAGCTTGGGCCATCGGTTCTGTTGATTAAGATACGATTTCATTCAAGTAATTGCTGGGACAACAAACTTGAGGTGTTAGATAATCATACAGGTTGTCAACAAGATTAATCAAATTTAGTTGGAGGAGAAAACGGTGAACGGTTAAATTATTACTAGGGCTGTCAACGATTAAATATCACAATTAATTGTATTGATTGCATGATTGTCCATAGTTAATCGTGATTAATCGCAAACAAACAGGCAATAAACATGGAACAACAACTGTCAGTGTGCTGATTTGACTATGACTTGCCCAAAACTGCATATGATTATCATAAAGTGGGCATGTCTGTAAAGGGGAGACTTGTGGGTACCCATAGAACCCATTTTCTATGGGTACCCACTTTTAAAAAAAAAAAAAGCCTAAAAAAATGTCATACTTTTCTTTGACTTTTCTAACTTTTTTAAATCTTTTTTTTTATTTTTTTGTTTTGTTTTACATGTTTAGGACATACTATACTTTGACTTTTTTATACTTTTTTTTTTGTTTTACATTTTTATGACACATTATACTTTTACTTTTTTTAAAATGTTTTAAATATTTTAGGACATACTATACTTTGACTGTTTTTTTAAACTTTTTTTATTTAATTTTTACATTTTGAGGACATCCTAAACTTTGACTTTTTTAAACTTTTTTTTTTTTTTCATTTTAGGACATACTACACTTTGACTTTTTATACCTTTTTTTTTTTTTACATTTTTAGAACATACTATACTTTGACTGTTTTAAACTTTTTTTTTTTTTTGTTTTACATTTTTTAAAATTTTTTAGGACATACTATACTTTGAGTTTTTTTTTTTACTTTTTTTATTACATTTTTTTACATTTTGAGGACATACTATACTTTGACTGTTTTTTTAAACTTTTATTATTTAATTTTTTTACATTTTGAGGACATACTAAACTTTGACTTTTTTTTTTTGTTTTTAAATTTTTAGGACATGCATTACTTTTTGTGTCCAAATACATTTGTAGCTACTCTGGCTATAAACTTGTTTACAACCTGTATTATTGTCGGACTGCTCGTGAATCTTACCTCTCACTATTTTTAGCAACAGTGCTGCTTTCCAAGATCTCAGCAATTGGCCTGAGCTTTCAAAATAAAAGCTAAGTTATGTTTTTTCTTTAATTGCTGATATTGATTTTCGCATCTCACTCTCGGAAAGGGAGAAAATAATTCTATGTTCTTAATTCTAATTGCTGTCTATGTTCAGGTAATGTAGAAACTGGGCCACAGCATCACTCCGTATGCTTAATTACTTGCAGTCTTGACACTGGAGTTCACCCTGTAAGCTGCATGCTGCCACCCGGCCTGTTCCTCTGCAGCAGAGCGGCGCCGCGGCGCAGCCTCCTGGGAGCTGAGACACAACTGCAGGTGAGATGAGACGAGTCTCTAAATTTAGTTGCTCGTTTGTGTGAGTCTTACAGTTTTGGTCTGTAGGAAGTAGGAAAAAATACAAACGCTCCCAAATGCATACAGAGACAAAACTCAAACAACACGCACACAAACACATTTACAGACTGTTGTAGCCTGAATGATGAACACACACACACATTTCCCACAGAGGAGCAGCAGGCTGACTGTGCCTCTGTCCCGCAGAG
This sequence comes from Sebastolobus alascanus, assembly GCA_916701645.2. Lineage (NCBI taxonomy): Eukaryota > Metazoa > Chordata > Actinopteri > Perciformes > Sebastidae > Sebastolobus > Sebastolobus alascanus. The sequence goes on along the minus strand of CAKAOJ020000162.1, from coordinate 739,403 downwards.
TTTTCACCGTTGTGTGTCGGCTCTTTACCCCCGGCTTTCTGTAAATCTCTGTTAGAACACAACTCTTGTTTTGTGAGGCCTTAGAGATTAAACAAGCGACAGCTATCGCGGTTAATTAGCTTGCCAGGGTTTTACTGTCACCGCGGCTGGGCTGATAAATGAAGTGAGCAAGGATGCTGCTGTCCCTCCAGCATGGCTCTGAAGGGGATTATCATTGACATTCTCATTTCAATTTGGCACACACAGGACGATAGGACAGACAGACACGGGACAAGCACACATACAGATACACACACATCTGGAACATCTTCGTCTTCAGTTAGTCTGAATTTAGGGATATCTTTATCAAGTTATCGCCCCTCTGTAAGATTCACATCCTGATAGTCACCCAACCATACGTACATCCTTCATGATTGTTGTAAATTTACCTTAACTGATAAAGACTGCGTGTCCCCAACATATTGTGCATCATTGCATTGTAACAGCTGTCTGCATGATCTCATCCTGCCTTGCACTCAAACTCTTTCTTGCTGTTCTTTTCTTCTCTACTTTTCACACATACACACTCAAACAGTCAAATCATGTCTAAACCGGCTGTCACCCGAAATGACAGCTCACTATAAGGCACTTTGTTGTTCAACGTCAAACCAAGATGTTTTGCTTTTCTTTTCATAATTTTTTTTTTGTTTCTTTTCTTTGGAAACACATGGACACCAAGGTCTTTCTAAAGCAAAACTTTTTTTCTTTGGAAACAGACACACCAAGGCCTTCGAGTAGTAAAGTAAAACTTTTTTTTCTAGTTTGCTTGTCTCAAAACTTGAGTGGTCATAGCAGCAGTAGGGATGCAGCGATTTATCGGCGAACATCGGTATCAGTCAATTTTCACCTCGTTGACTGCAATACGACTATCGGCAAATAAGAGGACATTCACCGATGGCAGTGCTGTTTATGTGTTGTGTTGCATTAATTTTGTGCCGGCTAAATGTTGTGTTGTTAACTGCTGATTTAATTACATTTAATTTATGTTTAACAAAATGTTTCTGTTGGGCTAGGTAATAAATTCCTCTCACTGGGTAGGTAGTTGTATACAGGCTAAGGGGCTTTTGAAGCAGTTAGTTTTTATGTGAAAGAAGGTTATTTTAACTCCTTACCATTCCGACCTCTTTTGTTTAGAGGGCTAGGGGTGGGAGACAGGGGATTTTCTGAGGAAGATAAGTAGTCAACAGTATATGTCACAAAGAAGCGGTGTACATCATCTGAAAGCTGGGAACCTGAAGATGAATTTGAGGTGCAGCTCAGCACTGTGTCAAGTTGTACTAGTCATTAATAAGAAATAATAATTAATAAATTAATTAGAATAAATTGTGAAAGTGTATCAGGGCTTAGAACATGTTGATATGAGTTTTTGATGGTCTTTCCCATGCTCTATTATGCCTCAAATTGTTGCAGCAATTTTTAGGTTGATACCATTTGTTACACAGATTTGGTGCTAAATTTAACCGTTTTACCGCTCGAGAATTGATAAAAGTGATCAAAAATCCCTCCAAAACACCACATTAAGACACCAAGACCTTGAGGAACACCATAGAAAAAGCCATGCTGTGATTTGGTATCAAAAACGTTTGACATTTGGAGATTTCTGCAAGAATTGCATTTTTCAACGATTGGATGGTGAGCACTTCTGTTGTGTTAACTGCTCAGAAACCCCCTTATTGCCAATCTACCTAGGAAAGCCATCCATCCGCTGAATGCCCTAAGTCTTTAGTTTGTGGTTGTAAAGTTTCATGAGGCTGTGATTATCGTAGAGGTCACCACAGGTCATTTTATACAGTGAGGTCAAGTTTAAAAAAAATCGTCTCATTACAATGAAATGTCTACTATGGGGACTAACATCATCACATATGAGTACAATTGGGCTCATTGGATCCACAAGAGTCTCAGCTTTACAGTCATATCCAATTTATGTAATTCCAAGACTATTTAGGGACCTCAGTATGCCGAAATATTGAGAGACACCATTTTAGTATAGGTGAAATTAACACATTTGTACCGCATGCAAGAAACTACATGGTTTTTGCCCCAAACTGTATGTGATTATCATAACGTGGGGATTTCTGTAAAGGGGAGACTTGTGGGTACACACAGAACCCATTTTCATTCACTTATCTTGAGGTCAGAGGTCAAGGGACCTCTTTGAATATGGCCATGCTAGTTTTTCCTCGCCGAAATTTAGCGTAATTTCGTAGCGTTATTTAGCAATCTTCTCCCGCTACAACCTCCGAAAGACAGAATAGCGGACGGGCCCACCAGCGGGCCGTCTGAGTTTTAAGGGGTTAAACATATTGGTAATATAATTAATAATTATAAAAATGTTACAATCGGTGCATCCCTAAGTCGCAGTAAGTTAAAAAAGAATTAATTACAGAACACCAGGAAGTAGCCTTTTTACCCTCCGATATTTTTTGTATTTTTTTAACGATAACTGACAAGCCCTGCCCCCAAAGAGGTCAAGGGACTCCTTTGAAAATGGCCATTTCAGTTTTTCCTCGCCAAAATTTAGTGTAAGTTTAGCCTCCTTTCCGACAAGCTAGTATGACATGGTTGGTACCAATGGATTCCTTAGGTTTTCTAGTTTCCTATGATGTCAGTATCTTCATTCCTATCTTTTTGTGTCCAAATACATTTGTAGCTACTCTGGCTATAAACTTGTTTACAATCTGTATAATTGTCGGACTGCTCGTAAATCTTACCTCTCACTATTTTTAGCAACACTGCTGCTTTCCAAGATCTCAGCAATTGGCCTGAGCTTTCAAAATAAAAGCTATCTTATGTTTTTTCTTTAATTGCTGATATTGATTTTCTCATCTCACTCTCGGAAAGGGAGAAAATAATTCTATGTTCTTAATTCTAATTGCTGTCTATGTTCAGGTAATGGAGAAACTGGGCCACAGCATCACTCCGTATGCTTAATTACTTGCAGTCTTGACACTGGAGTTCACCCTGTAAGCTGCATGCTGCCAACCCGGCCTGTTCCTCTGCAGCAGAGCGGCGCCGCGGCGCAGCCTCCTGGGAGCTGAGACACAACTGCAGGTGAGATGAGACGAGTCTCTAAATTTAGTTGCTCGTTTGTGTGAGTCTTACAGTTTTGGTCTGTAGGAAGTAGGAAAAAATACAAACGCTCCCAAATGCATACAGAGACAAAACTCAAACAACACGCACACATTTACACATTAACACATTTACAGACTGTTGTAGCCTGAAGGATGAACACACACACACATTTCCCACAGAGGAGCAGCAGGCGGACTGTGCCTCTGTCCCGTAGAGTTTTCACCGTTGTGTGTCGGCTCTTTACCCCCGGCTTTCTGTAAATCTCTGTTAGAACACAACTCTTGTTTTGTGAGGCCTTAGAGATTAAACAAGCGACAGCTATCGCGGTTAATTAGCTTGCCAGGGTTTTACTGTCACCGCGGCTGGGCTGATAAATGAAGTGAGCAAGGATGCTGCTGTCCCTCCAGCATGGCTCTGAAGGGGATTATCATTGACATTCTCATTTCAATTTGGCACACACAGGACGATAGGACAGACAGACACGGGACAAGCACACATACAGATACACACACATCTGGAACATCTTCGTCTTCAGTTAGTCTGAATTTAGGGATATCTTTATCAAGTTATCGCCCCTCTGTAAGATTCACATCCTGATAGTCACCCAACCATACGTACATCCTTCATGATTGTTGTAAATTTACCTTAACTGATAAAGACTGCGTGTCCCCAACATATTGTGCATCATTGCATTGTAACAGCTGTCTGCATGATCTCATCCTGCCTTGCACTCAAACTCTTTCTTGCTGTTCTTTTCTTTTCTACTTTTCACACATACACACTCAAACAGTCAAATCATGTCTAAACCGGCTGTCACCCGAAATGACAGCTCACTATAAGGCACTTTGTTGTTCAACGTCAAACCAAGATGTTTTGCTTTTCTTTTCATAATTTTTTTTTTGTTTCTTTTCTTTGGAAACACATGGACACCAAGGTCTTTCTAAAGTAAAACTTTTTTTCTTTGGAAACAGACACACCAAGGCCTTCGAGTAGTAAAGTAAAACTTTTTTTTCTAGTTTGCTTGTCTCAAAACTTGAGTGGTCATAGCAGCAGTAGGGATGCAGCGATTTATCGGCGAACATCGGTATCAGTCAATTTTCACCTCGTTGACTGCAATACGACTATCGGCAAATAAGAGGACATTCACCGATGGCAGTGCTGTTTATGTGTTGTGTTGCATTAATTTTGTGCCGGCTAAATGTTGTGTTGTTAACTGCTGATTTAATTACATTTAATTTATGTTTAACAAAATGTTTCTGTTGGGCTAGGTAATAAATTCCTCTCACTGGGTAGGTAGTTGTATACAGGCTAAGGGGCTTTTGAAGCAGTTAGTTTTCATGTGAAAGAAGGTTATTTTAACTCCTTACCATTCCGACCTCTTTTGTTTAGAGGGCTAGGGGTGGGAGACAGGGGATTTTCTGAGGAAGATAAGTAGTCAACAGTATATGTCACAAAGAAGCGGTGTACATCATCTGAAAGCTGGGAACCTGAAGATGAATTTGAGGTGCAGCTCAGCACTGTGTCAAGTTGTACTAGTCATTAATAAGAAATAATAATTAATAAATTAATTAGAATAAATTGTGAAAGTGTATCAGGGCTTAGAACATGTTGATATGAGTTTTTGATGGTCTTTCCCATGCTCTATTATGCCTCAAATTGTTGCAGCAATTTTTAGGTTGATACCATTTGTTACACAGATTTGGTGCTAAATTTAACCGTTTTACCGCTCGAGAATTGATAAAAGTGATCAAAAATCCCTCCAAAACACCACATTAAGACACCAAGACCTTGAGGAACACCATAGAAAAAGCCATGCTGTGATTTGGTATCAAAAACGTTTGACATTTGGAGATTTCTGCAAGAATTGCATTTTTCAACGATTGGATGGTGAGCACTTCTGTTGTGTTAACTGCTCAGAAACCCCCTTATTGCCAATCTACCTAGGAAAGCCATCCATCCGCTGAATGCCCTAAGTCTTTAGTTTGTGGTTGTAAAGTTTCATGAGGCTGTGATTATCGTAGAGGTCACCACAGGTCATTTTATACAGTGAGGTCAAGTTTAAAAAAAATCGTCTCATTACAATGAAATGTCTACTATGGGGACTAACATCATCACATATGAGTACAATTGGGCTCATTGGATCCACAAGAGTCTCAGCTTTACAGTCATATCCAATTTATGTAATTCCAAGACTATTTAGGGACCTCAGTATGCCGAAATATTGAGAGACACCATTTTAGTATAGGTGAAATTAACACATTTGTACCGCATGCAAGAAACTACATGGTTTTTGTCCCAAACTGTATGTGATTATCAGGGGGAGACTCGTGGGTACACACAGAACCCATTTTCATTCACTTATCTTGAGGTCAGAGGTCAAGGGACCTCTTTGAATATGGCCATGCTAGTTTTTCCTCGCCGAAATTTAGCGTAATTTCGTAGCGTTATTTAGCAATCTTCTCCCGCTACAACCTCCGAAAGACAGAATAGCGGACGGGCCCACCAGCGGGCCGTCTGAGTTTTAAGGGGTTAAACATATTGGTAATATAATTGATAATTATAATAATTTTGCAGTCGGTGCATCCCTAAGTAGCAGTAAATTAAAAACAAATTAATTACAGAACACCAGGAAGTATCTTATTTACCCTCCGATATTTTGTTGTATGTCCTAATTAAGGTATAATAAACTGACAAGCTCACAGTTTCACCCCCAGTGCTGCAGCAGTAGTTGTCCAGTGTGTATTGCAGGTAATAATGACTGGAGCTGACACGGGTCAATATTTATATCTCCATCCTTGTCAACAAGCTCCTCTCCGCCTGTCACTAACCTTCACTCTCTATCAACCTGGAGCTTCAATCTGTGATTCATAGAGGTGCATCTCTCTCCTGCATCTGTGACATGCACATGCATGCACACTCCTATAGCCAGACCACTAATGTTGAATGATTCATTATATCCTGCTGCCCCGTGTGACAAACCTGTTATGGTATGTGAGCGAGAGTCACCGTGAAAGAAAAAGGAGAGAGCTTATACTCACGTTACATTGTGTGTGCAGGAAAATAACAACAGTGGAAATCATTGTTGAACATTAGTTTGCTCCAATTTCATTTTTTATTTTGGTGGAAAAAGTGCAGGTAACACTTTATTATAACCATCATTTTTAGATGGTAAATGGATAGTTAATTGAACTTAGTTAATAGTCATTTTACTGTTAACAAACAATAAAATGATAATTAATAATGTTTGGAAATTATTAGTGGTATAATTTATGTTATTTTATCAGTAGTTTGTGTAACAGGAAATAATTAGTTTATAAATTATATATTGTATCATAGCTGATAAGAGACGTTAACAATTACATTCTAATTACATTAGTGAACTATTTATTATCAGTTTATTGTTGTACATATTATAACATTTTATATACCATATATAGTATTTGTAACTGGGCGATGGGGCCGTTAGAGTGTTCTCTGGTTTCCTCCAACAGCCCAAAAACATTGAGGTTAGGTTAATTGTTGACTCTAAATTGCCCTTAGGTGTGAATATCAGACATGTTATTTAATGTCATATTCATCATCTCATATATCAGAATAGACACAAAATAACGTAATAATAATAATGTTTGATGTCTAGAAGCATGATATTAGAAGTATAGCTTTTGTATTATTGTTTTAATGTACTTTATCAAATTGTGAATTGTTGTTGTGGATGTTATTATCACGCTGGTGTTTTGGATGAACTACACCGGCCATCATAGAGCTTGTTTGCCTATTGGTGTGCTTTATGTATAAATATGGGTGTGGTTTCCACTTTTTCAAACATTTTGACCAGATGAAGATCCAAGCTGGATCGAAACGTAGTCAGTAAAAATATCGTGGCATGGAGTAGTGCGTAGGCGTTACCTTTTTCTTTACTGACGCTGTTCTGATAGCTCGCACCTACCTGATGTGTGTATAATTAATTTTCTTCAATATAGACAGTTTACAAAGCAATTATCAACCATTAACAAAGTGTTACAAATATCTATGTAATGTTTATATATGTTTTACAATCAATTTCTTGAAAGTTTACAGATAATATCTTAATCATTAAGAGATACTTATATATAGTATATAAAATGTTATAATGTGTGCAACAATAAACTGTTAGAATAACATAAATTAGCATTATTATTAATCATAATTTTTTTCACGTTTGTTAACAGTAACATAAGTATTAACTAAGTTTAATTAACTATCAAATTACCATTTATAAATTGTGGTTATTATAAAATGCTTCCGAAGTGCAAAATGAAATCCTTCTCTGTGTGGTAGACAGGAAGTGGAACCTGTGGAGCTCGTGGAAATATGTTACTGGATTTCTACTTTACGCCCGCTCAGATGGAGATGGAGCGTCTCAAAATACTTTATTTACCATGAAACCTGCATGACAAAACACTTATTCTACATAAACCCCTCATTATTTGCTCTCACCGCTTGCTAGATAACATATTGGCAGGTGCCTGTTGCCATGGTTACATCACACATGGACATAGCCATGTCCTCGTTATTATGGCCTTGCTTTAGCCATTTGCTGCATGGTGCGTTGTGGTTGAGCAAACAGCAAAGGAGAGAGTGTGAGCTGGTGATTGGAAAAATATAATGAGGGGTTAATAGAGTAATTAGTGCACACTACCATCTAAGCCTGCAGAGAAGCTTGTGTAAGTGTTCATTTTAAAAGCATATTGAGCACTACAGATCTGTCTAATGCATCCCCCCTGCTGTGATGATCAGTAGAAGTGTGAGGGACAGAGTTGGAGAAGTGACTGCAGTTGGCTTGATTTGAGAATAACGCCCCTTTTGATTGGAAGTTTGAGGGCGACTGAGAGATTGAGGCATGTGCTCATCCAGGCGTCTTCATTTATTCACACTTTTTAGTTATCCTCTTAGCACAATACATGGGGGATGATTAGTATATCCCTACGCAAAATCGTTATGATTATGCTTTCCAGGGCTTGGCAGAGAGCGTGACTGTCATTTTTGCATTCAGAAACTCAATAAAAAAGCTTTGACTCATAATTTAGTCTAATTTATGAGTTCCAAAGGCCGATTCTCTGCCTGTGATTCCCTCTGTGCAACATTTAAAGCACCAGATGGGGAAATAATGAACTTTTCTAGCAGAAAGCAGCTGACAGAAGCTTATGAAACCAAGCGCTGATGACTGGGGTCTAAATTAAGCGTCCCATTACGTATTAACGGAAAAAAAACCAAGGTTGCTTTAAGTTTCAGAGGTCTTTTATTGAAAAAAGTCAGCTTGCGATCACACCTCGATATGCCATTTTATCGACCGTGCGACAATAAAAAACAAAATTTCCAGCCATTACCTTGGGAGCAGACACACAGTTATGATAACATCTCGGTTACCATGGTGTTGTTACGGTTACCAAATGGAGGGAGACGTCTGAGCGCCAAGTTAGACCGTCATCCTGAACGACTGAGGCTGCTGCAAGATTTAATATTGTCAACATCTTTGAGCGGCAGAGAAAGGAAAATGGATGAAAAAACCAAAACAGGATTTAATGTAAAAAGGGGACTGAGAGGGACAGAAATAGAAATGATGGAAACAATGGAAGAAACAGGAAAGAAAAGTGCTACAACTGGAAAAGGGGATTGTAAAAGAAGTGGAGGGTGTAAACAGAGGAGCGGAAAATGAAGAACTAAAGGCACAGAGGGTGAAAGATGGAGAGAACAGACAAAAAATAGTAGATGGGGATAAAAAGGCAAAACTATCAGAAGGAGTCCGTGGTGTTGGAGGAATGAGTACAGTGCTTACTTAGCTCTCTGCAGTGCGACTGTCTGACACAGACCTCTTTTATCCACCCAAGATCAAAGCACCAACAGAGCTGGTGACAAACCCAGGGGACGAGATTACACATTACTGTACACGTTCTAGTGCTTTCTGAGTGGATGAAGGACTTCTCATCTCATTCTGGCCACCATCATTATGATATCATTAACATATACCGTACACTCATGTTATTGCAGCCAAAGAAGCTCTAATATATAGTATATTTTACACATTAAAGTGGCAGTAGGCAGAATATTTTTGGCATCATTGGGCAAAAATTCCATAAAAACCTTTCAGCATATTGTAATTCAAGTGTTCTGAGAGAAAACTAGACTTCTGCACCTCCTCATGGCTCTGTTTTTCAGGCATTAAAAAATCTACCCAGTGACGGGAGACTTTGGCCAATCACAGGTCATTTTAGAGAGAGAGCGTTCCTATTGGCTGTTCATTCAATTGAGGCAGCTGTCAATCACTCGCGAACTCCGATCAAACGACCAAAGTAGGCAGCGCTGATCAAATATGAATCAATATTCTGTGACTGTAATCACTATTTCTCCCCTTAAATGTTTTCAGAAACGAAGAAAGTTTGCTCCGACTGGTGGGCGGTGCTTGATATTTCCTCAACTGATCTCAACGTGGCTGCCAGGTCACAAACTTTCTCATTTTATAGCTAAACAGTACACTACAAGATGTTTCTGAAAACATTTTATGCGAGAAATAGGCATTACAGTAACAGAATATTGATTCATATTTGATCAGCGTTGCCTAGTTTGACCGTTTGATTAGAGTTCACGAGTGATTGACAGCTGCTCAGAGACGGCAAGGCTCCATTTCGGCTCTGATTGGTTGTTTTCCTCCGGTCTGTGAAATCTTGCAGATGCAATTGAAGCACCGGAGGACACCGGAGGGCAGAGGCACATCATTTTTTCAGATTACCTGTCTCCTGTCAGGATATAGTGACCGTTTTATAAAGATAACTTTTTTTAATCATATTTGCTCCAATTCTACCGACTGCAGCTTTAGGTCTCAGAGTTCCACAGCTGAGGGCCCAGACAGCAAAGGCCCGGTCACCTTAAGTGACAATTCGAGATTCATGATCTATTAGCGGGGCCCTGCCAGGGGATCTCTAGCTATGGCAAGTGATTATAACATTTAATCCAACCACACTCCTATCTGTAATTACATTTTAGATATCCATAGTAGCATTTCTCCTCGTCAAAATTGTATTGTCACTGGTCAGAATGTCAATTAGAGATATCCACAATGACATTTTTACTAGTAGAAATTGTAGTCCAGGATATCTTCAACTTTATTTCTCATATTCAAAATTATATTTAAGATATCTTTAAATCCTTAAAAAGTATAAGTGGCCATTTTAACATTTATAAGCTGTACTGGATATATATTACATATATCTGTAATTCAATTCTGCCAAGTCAAAAAGAACATTTCAGATATCCACAACGTCATTCTTCATAGAAAGGATATCTGGCATTGTTTCTAGTCATAATTCTACTTGTAGATAACTGAAATTAAATTTTTACTAGACACAATGCCAATTATATATCCATAATGACATTTTACTTGTCACAATGTGTTTTTGGTATTCAAAATTATATTATGGATATCTTGAATGCTTTTTTCATTTTGGATATCTGAAGTTAAAATGATGACTAGTAATAATTAGACTGCAGATATCTAAAATGGGAGTTATTCCTAGGAAGAATTTTATTGCAGATATCCAGAATGTTCATTCTAGATATCAAAAATGCAATTGTGGATATCTCGAATTGAAAGCCCAATACACATGAATGGCAAAAGTGACGCCATGTGAAGAATGATGTTGTGGATATCTGAAATGTTCTTTTTGACCAGGAATAATTTAATTACAGATATCAGCAATACATATCCAGTCTAGCTATTCAATGTTAAAACAGCTTTCCATACTCTAGCAGCGATCAGGCTGATAGGGAGTTAGCGGATCAAAGATTTAGGCAGGAGCCTGACCATTCAAGGCTTTAGAAAGGAGCAGTAACATCTTAAAATCAAAGCTAAAACTCCCAGATAACCAGTCATAAGGCAGCAAGGATTGGTGTGATGGTGTCGCTTCTCTCAATACGTGTTAAAAGCCTGGCAGCACTGCAATCTTTGGATGTTTCGCCTGCTGATACCAGAATATAGTGTTGCAGTAGTCAAGATAAGAGCATGGATGACCTTTTCTCTCTCTGCAGATGAAAGGAATGACCTGATCTTGGTTAAATGTCTCAGTTGGACAAAGCAGGGCTGCACAACTTTAGTCACCTGGGGCTTCATTACAGAAACTGCCTGTCTGAAATCTTATCTTATCTCCGTTTAGGATGACATTTAGGATTTCTGGTAGCACAGAAACATGTTTCCTAATTGCGTTTAGGAAAAAATCCAATCTTAGGAAGTTAGAAATCTTAAGTTAGGATGGCATAGACCCTATCATAAATTCAAAATAATTGCCAACTAGAATTACCACCTCAAGGTTGTATGCCTCCATTTCTGTCCAAAATGTCATAAACATAATTTTACCCTATTAGACATTTGTATGAAATTGTCATAATTAGCGTTTGATTTCCTGAGTTATGGCCAAAAACGTGTTTTGTGAGGTCAGTGACCTTGACCTTTGACCACCAAAATCTAATCAGTTCATCTTTGAGTCCAGGTGGACATTTGTGCCAAATTTGAAGAAATTCATTCAAGGCGTTCCTGAGATATCGCGTTCATGCAAACGGGACGGACGTGAGGTCACAGTGACCTTGAGCTTTGACCTTTTTACCACTGAATTCTAATCACTTTATCCTTGAGTCAGAGTGGGAGTTTGGGCCAAATTTGAAGAAATTCCCTGAGATATCGCGGTCACGAGAAGTGACCAGACGTACGGACGGACAGATGTACGGACAACCCGACAACATAATGCCTCTGGCCACGGCTGTCGCTGGCATGGAGGCATAAAAATGGCAGCTGTTCTTTGGTCTGTATGGTAATGATAGTTAGTATATCCATAATCCAGTAGCAAAAGTGTACTGCAGTCAATGAGCCGCGGCCTGTAAAGACTCACTGTCTCACACACTGACTCAGTGTGCAGAGCCCTGAAGCCCCGCCCCCGCTGCTGCACACAGTGCTTTCGCTTGTTTAAAGTTATTAATACAGAAAGTGTCCAAATTGCACCAACACCGCACGTCCTTGGGGTACCTTGACCAGAACAGTCACAGTGATGTGCAGAGAGCAAAAACTAGACTGAAATTTTTCAAAATTTTAAATTGTTGTTCATAACATAAAACAAGTGTGGAGACATTTTTTCTTCTTAGAGATGGTTCTGAAATTACTTAAAACAGAGGGATCCAGAGAGGGCTTCTTTAAGAAGGAGTCAGTTATACAAAATATTGTGAAGAACTATGGAAGCCATTGTTTGGTTTAAACCTTTTGGGAGGTTCGAGAGTAAAATTATCCACTGAGACATTAACCAGACACAAAGCTTCAGTAATTAGGCCTACAGTAAAGAAAAATATGCAAATACAAAGAAAGCCGTGTGTGGAGGAAAACAGAAGGGTTCTCACAACAGTTCACAATATGTTCTTTTGTATTTTTTTATTTATTTATAAAGCAGATTTCAAAACAGAGGCAATTAAAAGATGCTGTGTATAAGGCAAAGAAATGCATTCGACCAACATTTAAAGAGAACAAAGAGGAAAATAAAATCCTATTAAAGTAATTATGAGCACAGGAAGAAGATCCCTCAAAAGTTCAAACCCAAAAGGCTGAATGGGGTCGCGTCTAAAGGCAGACGTGTTTATACACGTACCAAAGGGCCAGTTCATAAACACTTTCATCCTGCTACAGTAATATTTGTGTAAATATTAGGGCTGTCAAAGTTAATGCAATAATAACGCGTTAACACAAATTCTTTAATTTTTCTTCTTAAATTTATTTAACGCATTAACAGGAAGGAATCCATTGGTACCAACCATGTCATACTAGCTTGTCGCGAAGGAAGCTACATAACGCTCCAAACTTGTGCTAAATTTTGGCAAGGAAAAACTGTCATGGCCATTTTCGAAGAGGTCCCTTGAACTCTGAACTCAAGATATGTGATCGAAAATGGGTTCTATGGGTATCCACGAGTCTCCCCTTTACAGACATGTCCACTTTATGATAATCCCATTCGGTTTGGGGCAAGTCATAGTCAAGTCAGCACACTGATCCACTGACAGCTGTTGTTTGCTATGTTAAATGCAGTACCTGTGAGGGTTTCTGGACAATATTTGTCATTGTTTTGTGTTGATAATTGATTTCCAATAATAAATATATACATACATTTGCATAAAGCAAACATATTTGCCCACTCCCATGTTGATAAGAGTATTACTCTTACTCTTATTATATACAGTTTATAGTATTACTTGACAAATCTCCCTTTAAGGTACATTTTGAACAGAAAAAAATGTGCAATTAATTTGCGATAAATCACAATTAAATATTTCGATTGACAGCCCTACTATATGTATATACTGTATATATATATATATATATATATATATATATAAATAAAGTCTTTGTATACGTATTTGATTGGCCAACGCAGCACCTTTCCGGATGACATTGTGTTGCATTGCAGCAAAAGTTAATTCTGGTTCAACTTTCTTGCCGGACAACCCTGCGTCATTATTCTAGCATGTGTCATCACCCTGTCTAGTAGAATACTACACTACAGGACTACAGAACCACAGCATCACTCTCACAGACTGTTAACAGTTTCCACATATCTGAACCGTGACATTACATCCTTTTTCAGGGCTGAGTGCAGAGCAATTATATTGAACACAAGGTTGATGTGACTGTGCCTTAAAGGTGCAATGTGTAATATCTGGCCACATGTTCCAAACTAATAGGGGTCAGCATTTCACCTCTACTACTGGGTCCATATAACTGCTGAATCTCTGAGAGCCAGTCTACATAACACCACTATCTTATAATCACGTGAGGCGTCGGCCTATAGTTTACGTTAGCCATCTTTGTCTTTACTGTCTACTGGACTGTATGGTCTGTGTATGTTTTAATATTTTTTTTGGGGGATTAAATCCAGAGTGGCATAGACAAGAAAACCACTTGTGTTTTCATTTTGTCCTCCCCACCGCCAGGAAACTACTTTGTCTGGGTGGGAGGAGAGCGGCGGCAGCTAAGAGAGACGGACCTTCATTTAGCGGTTAGCATGAATTCAGCCAGCGCAAACCCGAGGACCGGGGTTCTGATCCCGGGAGACTGCCCCGACTCCCTGTCCCGACTCCCTGCCTGATTAGCAAACTTTCTGTTGCTGCTGTTACACAGGTTAGACCCAGCTTTCCACAAGCCCGCTGTGACTCTCGGCGCAGTGGTTTGTGCTGGCTGAATGCGAGTTGCTACAGCTAACTGCTAACTGGAGGTCAGTCTCCCAGAGTCGCCGCCCGCCCTCCTCTTAGCATAGTAGTCTCCTGCTGGTGGAGAGGACGAAACAAAACTCTTTTTCTCGCTTCTGCCACTTTGGATTTAAGCCAATAAACTTCAAAACGTACAGGGACCCTGTACCTTCAACGTGATTATAGCACTCGCGGCAGCTCTCTTTGTCCTCTCATGTTGGACTGAGACGCTACCGTGACTCACTATCGCCTCTCGAGGAACAAGTGGTATTACAAGACAAGACGGGCCAGGGCTAGCTGGCTAGCATGCTCATTTCAGTAGATACCTCTGCAACACAATACAAAGACGTCTTTGACATGACGTCAACACTGTATCCTCTTCACTTTCTGTTGATAATGTTAGTTCATTTTTTGAATGTTTTAAACTAAAATTCTGAAAAGATCTTACAAGTTGCACCTTTTACAGGAATAACACTTTATTATATTAGTCCCACGCGTGAGGTGTCCACACTGGCAGCGTTTCTGCTCCTGCGCTGCTGCTGCCAGCCCTTTCTTTCTACATTGATTTTGCCTTTCATAATGGCCATTTCACTTCATTATAGATATCATTTATATTTATTTAGGACAGAAGGCTAAGAACCGTGTGGTAATTTGTAAATAATAGTAATAATCCTCAATTATAACCCAGTACTTTATTCATTCATCGAGCCCTGCAAGTCACTGCATTTTCTACAACACTGTCCTTTAAATATTTCAGAATAAAAGCTTTGTGTTGACAAATGAAGGAATTCTGTCCACAGAAAAAAAATGCTTGAGGGCTTTTATTTTAAAACGGAAGCAGGAAGCGTTGATTTAAAAATAAATCTTTACTTTTTTATGTCTGTGACATTCTACAGATACAGACATTGCAACTGTAGTAATGTTGCTGTTATGATGTTAATATACTGTCAAAAGATCATTTTCACTCTCTGTTGTTGCTGTACAAATAGGCGAGACCTCGAATTTCTAGAAGAGATGCTAAACTGTTAACCTGGACGCCGAAATAAAAAACAACAGGTTCTGGGATGCACACGCGACGCACATGCGACACACACGCGACGCACACGCGACGCACACGCGGACGGTCTGGCCTAGCTGTTAAACAGTAGTGATTGTGCTCTAAGCAGCTAAACATAGCTTTGTGATAATGTCATTCATTCATTAGCCCCATTTGGGACAATGCTATCCATGGCACCCACTTAATTAGTTCAGTTTTGTCTTATTTTCACAATGAATAGAATAATAGAACACATTGGACTCAGTGTGCAAGGTTTCTGTGTGTAACCTTTTTTTTCGGATTACGGATTTTAAAAAAAGGCATACATAAAAAACCGACCCGTGTAAAGACCTTAAAGTGGCAGTAGGCAGAATATTTTTGGCATCATTGGGCAAAAATTCCATAATAACCTTTCAGCATATTGTAATTTAAGTGTTCTGAGAGATAACTAGACTTCTGCACCTCATCATGGCTCTGTTTTCAGGCTTTAAAAACTCTAGCCCGTGACGGGAGACTTTGACCAATCACAGGTCATTTCATTGAGAGAGCGTTCCTATTGGCTGCGCTCCATTCATGTGACCGGAACTTAGCGTTCCTTCTCCAGATTTCACAATGGTGGCGGCGTCACAAACTTTCTCATTTTACAGCTAAACCGTACACTACAAGATGTTATTCTGAAATAGGTGAGAAATAGGCATTAACGTAACATAATATTGATTCATATTTGATCAGCGCTGCCTAGTTTGACCGTTTGGTCGGAGTTCGCGAGTGATTGAAAGCTGGCTCTCATAGACAGCAGCTTGACAGCGGACCTCACATCAGCTCTTACTGCTTGTTTTGCTCCGGTCGGTGAAATCTTGCAGATGCCGTTAGGAGCACCGGAGGACACCGGAGGACACCAGAGGACACAGTGGCACATGATTTTTTTCAGGTTACCTGTTTCAAGTACTACTGTCACGATATAACGACCGTTGCCATGCCATTACCACTGACCAAGGCAGATCATTCCCAGTTACTGCTGCACTGTTGCTGCCCACTGCTACTAAAATGAGTCAAACGCAGATGATTAACCTCCCCATTTAGATAGAGTGCAGCTAAACTTAATGGGGCTTCTATAGCAATCCAAAAACAAATCGCCTCAGATGAATGTAAACATGACTTAAATGACCACAGTTTGGGAAAACCAGTATTTTAAGAAGTATTGCAATGATGCTTTTAATCAATGAGAAAAACTCCCGCACACTGTCCGCTTAAACATTGTGTAAATTGATATTACTTTCCTCCGACACACCTGTCACAAATTCAGGAGTGCAGAGGTTTTTTGTCTAAAAATGATGCTTTTAATGAAAAGCACTTTATTAGAGAGGTAGAGATTGTGTGTGTGTGTGTGAGATGATGAAGGACAGAGAGCAGAGAGAAAGTGACAGTATGAGGTGTATACTCCCTCTCCCTTGGCTCTCTCCTCTCTGTGCCTGGACTTGCTGTTATGGATCAATACCTGCCAGTCTCCTCCCCTCACAGTACCGAAGGCTGGGTAATGGGCTGTAACAAAGCCTGTGCGCATCTATGTGTGTGCTTTTGCTTGTGTGTGTGTGTGTGTGTGTGTGTGTTTGACGTTTAAGTATAGTCCAAGCTGTCACTGCTCAGCCTTGTCTCAGCTGCCTAGTAGGTATAGGTGCCATTCTTCCTCCTAACAAGAGGAACCTTTCATTAGTGGGAACAAGCTTGAGTGATGTCCTTGTAATTTTTTCAGACCTTTTTCAAACTTTTGTGCTGCACAGTTGGACCTCCGAGGAGACTCGGAGGAATGTGGTTATCCAGATGGGAATTAATTGCCAGTCTAGAGATAGTAGGTCTCCAGAAACATCACATTTCACATATTTGTATTATTTTGCCCAATGTTGAGTCTCAGGGTACAATTTTTGCTCCAAAGTATCACTTATCATTTTCTGTCTGATTATAGAAAATTGTACATGTAGTGGTGATAATGGCCTTGGTGGCACCTATCATCAGGTACTGTTGTGTTCACTGGGAACAAAAGTATGTAGCACTGGACTGGCAGAGGGTCGAGCACATCATGCTGGAGTTTACATGGTCCTTATTCCAGTTATAGCCCATGCAGTATCAGGCTGTTCTCATACACCGTTAGTAGCTATACACTGTAAAAAAAAGTCTGTGATATTAACATTAAAAAGCTGTAAAAACACAACATAAAAAAACTGTAAATAGAAAAACAATGAAGCAGTGTTTGAGTTACAGTAATATTTTGTAAAATACTGAACCGATCACAACTGTTAATTTCATATTAAGAATATGTTAAATTAATCACATTTCATTGTAGAATTTACAGATTACTGTAGTCTAAACACAGAAAAACTGTAATACAAAAAGCAATACAATTCAGTTAAAATTACGACAAGGCCGTGTATTAAAATAATGATATCGATGTTTTTTCTACAGAAAGAAACCGTATTACATTTTACAAATTCCTAGGTTATATTTCACAGATAAGAATATTTACAAATACAGTAAAAGTGTGTTAATATGAAGGGTTTAAAAATACAGGTGATGTCTCTGTTTAGAATTGAGTAGGTACTGTAAAACTATAATCTATTTTATAGCCTCCTTGATAAAAGAGCTCATCAGTAAGTCATTAGCTAATGGATTTTAAAACATTTGAGTGTTTATGTTCCTTAAAACCTGCACACTTTTCTATTTATGTTCACTCTAGAAAATAAAATGTGCTTGGCATAGCTAAATGCAGGTGATTGCAACATGGAGTATGATATATGAATGACAGACTTACAGTTAGGTCCATAAATAAGGGCATTGACCCATTACAACATATTAGAAATCATTATTATGATTTTCTAATGTGTAGATTTTCAAGTTTCAATTTAAATTTGAGGTTATTTACACATAAGGTGAGGGATGATAGAGTGGAATTGCGGAAATGTTTGTCTTGCAAATGGCCAGTTAATTAGTTGTTCATTATTATTTTTGCATCTTAATGGTAAATCAATTGCAAATGATAAAATGAAAAGTTTACAGAATAATAATTTGGTAATGTGCAGTGCTTTAAGGACATTTAGAATATAACAGTAATGATTTTACATTCCTGTGAATATAAACGCCTGTGTTTCAATTACAAACTAGATGAGCTCTGCCTCTCAACTGGCTGAGCAGTAGAGTGTTTCTGTTCTTTCATTGGACTACTTTATTCTCGCAGGAGCGGCCAGTTTGGCGAAGTTAACCGAAGTTAACGGAAGTTAACGAGGAGTACTTGAACTTAACGGCTCTTGGCTGAGTTCACGAAGGTACGCGCCCAGCCCTGCCCTCACTTCTGCCAGCGCAAACACGGAGCACGGAGCTGTGTGTCAAAGACATGGAGAATCACGGTGTGTAGCACTGGTAAGCTAACAATTCTTTTCCTTCAAACTTGAAATACATGACCGTTTGTTGTTAGAAATACTAGCTTCTGTTTGTGACCGAGGGTATGGTCCCGACTGACCGGGAGTTGGTCTGGTGGGTTTGGGTTTCTATGCTGAACCCTTAAGTTTCGTTTCTTTTCATGCTGCTGTGGAGCGGTGGTTTTTGCGTCGTCATTCAAGCGGGTTAAAAAGCTAAAAACGGGCGGTTTTGTTAGTTGCTAGCTAATTGTTAGCTGAAATGATTACCTGCCGTTTTTGCAGCAAGACACTAGAGACACTGAGGGTTTATGTGCTGCATTGTAGAGCTCATAGGAACGAACCCTATTGTCTTTTCAAATGTGTTGGCGCGGACTGTAAGTGGACATTTTATACTTACCCTGCGTTTAAAGCTCATTTCTACAGGGTTCACAATGTGTCTGCACCCTTTACTGCTGGGGCAGTTGTTGCTGGTTTTAAATGTGCGGCTTCGCTGTGTGTGCGCCATTTTCAAACAGTGAGAGACCTCACATCCCACTTAAAAGAGCATAAAGTGGTGGGGCGACCTGTGGCATGTCCAGTAACTGGTTGTAAAAATAAGTTTACTGTGAAATCATCATTTACTGCTCATATGTCCAGGAAACATAGAGCATGTTCGGTGGATAGCATAAGTTACATGTACAGGGAAACTATTTATCAGTCTTCTGCTGTCAGTGCATGTGAAGATGCTTCCCAGAGCTCAAATGATGCAACAACAAATGAAAGCACTGAATTGCCACAGGATTTCAATGAGACCTTTCTTAGGAATGTTTTTTTTTTTTTTACCTAAAACTGCACAAGGGCACCTCCTTCTTCCAGCTTCAACAATACAGACTATTGTCGAAGAGATGCAAAATGTGCACGAGTTGGGACAGGATTACACTATAAGTAAACTATGTTCACTTTTAAAAAATGACATGTGTCTGACAGATGATGCTACTGCCAAAATCTGTGATTGTGTGAAAGATTCAGATCTGTTCTCTGTCTGTCATCAGGGACCACTGAGAACAACACATTCAAGAGCTCAGACATTCAAAAAGATGTAAAGTGATGAGGGGAGAGCTGAGTGGTTGCTCTGAAGACATCAAAGAGATGGTGCTGCTTCTGCTATCCTACTTTGATGAGAAAGAAGATGCCATGTTCTGTTACATGGAGGACACATGCCTGGCAGGGGAAGTACAGATGGACCAAGTTCAGTTGACTCCCACCATTGTTGTGTGTGGTAAGTTAACATGTTTTGTCTTTCTTTCATTCTCTCTTTTGTATTTCTATAGTCTTTCTTCCTTTTCTTTCTATTTGGACATAAATTCATGCTTGACAATGTTTTTTATTACTATAAGCTCTTAAGGTCAGTCAAAGTGGCCTTAAAAGGTCATGCATTTCTGTCCCCTATAGCTGCACATACACTGATTTTTGTATTGATGGTATGGAATTTAACAGACTTTGAAAAATGAAAAACATATATGCTCAAATTGTTTTGTGAAATGTTTCAGTAAGACGAATCTTGTTTTAATTTAGTTTGAATTGTTGTTTTTTTCTGTCTTTTTACTTTTTAGGACGATCCTGCAACTCTTCAAGACGGTTCATGCTGAGTGTGGATCGAAACATGGTAAACAACAACATCACCTCCTTCGTTTCTGCCCTGTACATGATGTTTGGGAGCTATTATTGCTTTAACATCCATTACCCATCAGAGCTGGCATCAACCCTGGAGTTACTGCAGAGGTGTGTCTTTTTGGATTCACTTTATCTAATATTTTATTATTGTACCTAAGAAAAGTAAAAGCAATGTAATTCGTAAAAATCCCACAAAATCAATTCTTATGTAATCCACGTAATCGTGAACGAGGAAGTATAAACATGGGAAGAGGTCGGGGTGGATGGGTGGGTCAAAAAACACTGGACTTTCACCCAGGAGACCGGTGTTTGTGTCCCGTGTGAAACTAGAAGTCAATGTTGTTAAATTTATCATGCAACTTCCATACTTAAGTCACGCTACTTTCGGTGTGGCGTAATTTAACTATGAACTTTCCTAAACCTAACTAAGTGGTTTTGTTGCCTAAACCTAACAAAGTTAAAAAGAAAATGGCATGGCCATTTTCAAAGGGGTCCCTTGACCTAAAAATGGGTTCTATACATGCCCACGTTATTCCCATACAGTTTTGGGCAAGTCATAGTCAAGTCAGCACACTGACACACTGACAGCTGTTGTTGTCTGTTGGGCTTGAGTTTGCCATGTTATGATTTGAGCAAAATTTTTATGCTAAATGCAGTACCTGTGAGGGTTTCTAGACAGTTTTTGTCATTGTTTTGTGTTGTTAATTGATTTACAATAATAATATACATACTTTTGCATTAAGCAAGCATATTTGCCCACTCCTATGTTGATAAGAGTATTAAATACTTGACAAATCTCTCTTTAAGGTACATTTTGAACAGATAGATAATTTGCAATTAATCATGATTAACTATGGACAATCATACGATTAATCATAAAAATATAATAAAATATAATCAATTAAAATATAAATTTGTAATCAATTGACAGCCCTTTAAACCAGTTTAACATTTCTTCTACAATCAATGTCAAAGGGCTAAGCAAGTTAACCATATGCAACAATGTGGTCTATATTCACATGTTGCTTGTCATGTGCACAGCATTTCGGAGACAAGCAGCTCATTATTTTAAGCACTGGTTTTCTGCCTGTATGAATGTGTTCACAAAGCACAAATTAAGCAACACTTATAATCCAAATGTTTTTGTTCGTATTTGATAACTTTAAGGCATAAAAATGTCCATATTTTATTAAAACAAACAATGCACATTACTAATGGTCCCTGTGTGCTTGAAAAATGTGGTTGTTTTGCTTTGATTTAGGACTTTATGAGCAGAAGAATAAGCTCCTAATAGCAGCGACCTTAGTTCAACTCTACTGTCCTGAATATTCATGAAAACGTCAGCCTGAAAAAATCACAAATAATACTACAGACCACTGCATCCCAAAATTGAAATATATGCACACTCCTAACTTAAGAGTTATGAATAAATTTTGTGTGCCGCCAATTCAAGTTTAACTTTGGGAACACTTTGGTCTGGGATGATTTTACCATCTGGAGTAATAAGGACAAACCAAGAACAAAAATTTCCCCCTCCAGATGATGAATTTTCTTGTATTTATTGAATTGGAAGTACGTGTTTTACGGGCATAAGGGTACTTAATCAAATGTAACAAATGTATCAAGAAAGCGTGTAAAAGCTACAGAGTTGCATCCTGAATATATGATTGTGATATGTCCCATTCAAATACTGTAGATAATATGGCTGGCAAACAAGCTAGACTCCAACCTTGCAAACACAAGCTGATAACGTGGTGTTTCTTTGGATCAATATGAGCATTTAATGTTACAGTTTAAGTCAATGTTTCCCCCTCAAGCTCATACACAGCATTATTGCTTGCTTCAATATGTGCATGGATATCAGAATGCCACAGTCATAGACCTTCACTGCAACATCTTACATTGTTCTACTGTTAAATTGCAGAAAATTGCAGCCTCATACTGGATGTCATTGCTGCTATAACAAAGGTTACGGTATTGTAACTCAAGTTCTATAAGCACAGGCGGAGCCCTCTACTGGACTCTATGAGTATTACTCTCCTCCAATCACATGCACACATTCACCCACTGAGATTCGCCCAAACGCAGCCGGCCAATCAGGACATGCCTACCAAATACGTGCGTCACCACAGTATATAAGGCAGGGTCCATTTCTGCCTGGCATCCCACGCCATCTTCAGCGAGCACCGCCAGAGCGGCAGGGCCTCCTTGGTAGAGGGCTCCGCCTGTGCTTATAGAGCTAGGGTTACAATATCGTAACCTCCGTTCTTACTCACACAGGCTCCGCCCTCTACTGGACTCTATGGGTACAGTGGGTGGAGCCCGATGGATGTACGCGCCGCCACATCGACCTTACCACAATGATCCAGACTAGCTAAGGATTAGACACCGCAGCCCGCCTACTTCTTTATAACCTAGGCCACCACAGCGGAGAAGTAGGGGGCTCTAGCCAACTCCGATAGTGCACAACTGATCTGGGTAAAGCCATGGTCTAACCCTGCAGGGGTCAAAAACGAAGTGGACACCCTGCACACCACATTCCCTGGGTCATCAAGGAGCACGGTAACATGTAGGTGTATCATGCCCAGAGGGGATCAGGTGCAACACAACTGACACACACAACGCAACCTTTTCACCAGTCCTGTGTCGTTCCAGCGAGCACAGACCCTGAAAAGGAACACGACATGTCCAAGAGGTAAAACCGTATGAACGGGCAAAGTGTCGACCATGACACCGCCATACATACAGTATGTCAGTGACCAATCGTCGACCGCTGAAGAGCAAAGGATGCCAGGCAGTGCTGGACTCCTCCTTATATACTGTGGTGATGCACGTATTCGGTAGGCACATCCCAATTGGCCGGCTACATTTTTGCAAATCTCAGTGAGCGAACGCATGCGTGTGATTGGAGGAGAGTATTACCCATAGAGTCCCAGTAGAGGGCGGAGCCTGCGTGAGTTAGAAATCACGTGCACTACTGGTTTTATTTTCATGTTGCTGCTACACATTCAGTGCAGTGCAATGCTTCTGAGCAAACTGAGTCACTGTTTGTTATGTACTACCACGTCACTCCGACCTTGTGAATGACACAATAAATCTCAGGTTGCACAACCTCATTGCCATTTTACTTTCTTTTCCTTTTTCAAATGCTGTGATATGCTCACATGCCAGATCAGTAACATACTTTATAGTTTAGTATTTCATCGACTGTGAGATATTAACTCAACGTCTGTACCGCTCCAACTCATTTTGTCCTTTTTTTGTATTTTATTGTATTGCATTATGATACTCTTGTTGTTTCTTGTTTCTTTTACCCCTGTACGTACTCCAAACTGCTTTGATGACAGTGAAGGAATCTTGAATGTCAGAACATGCTGACGAAACAGAGGGAGCCTGAAAAGGTGCTAGATCTTATCCTGTCTGAGCTAAATCAGTCTTGACGTTTGAGGCTGATTGCAATTGATTCTGGTGTATATATTTAAAAGTTTCCTTTTAAGTCAACTTCTTTATGTTTGAGTCGCAGCCAACGACAGGACGTGATGGATTTGAGGTTTTAGTGTTTTCTCAAGTCTGGCTGAACTGCACGTCTTGGAGAACATTTGGTAATAGTAGAAAGAGCTTTGTGGCTCTTTTAGAATGAAAAGCAGGATGTGTGTGGTAGAAAATACATTGGTTATCAGCATTGTGGCACAGTTCTGAATACACAGGACACTAAAGCAGTTCTACAGTAAATCTACAGGTATGGACTGCATTTTATATAGCACCTTACCGGTAAAAGCGCTTTACAATTTGCCTCTCATTCATACACCGATGGTGGCGGAGCTGCCATTCAAAGTGCTGGCGGTGTTTAAATTCATCCCAAGAAGTGATTAAGTCTCGATTTGAATTGCAAATAGTTTTAGGACTGATAAAACAAACCCATATGCAGCTTTTTAAGGGAATCATCTAAGGGGGAAATCTATTTTAAGTTCATAATTCTCTGTTGAGGTCCAACATGCAGACTGATTCATTGGCGTGTTGGAATGTAGAACTTATTTTGTCAATGGTCCAGACCTAGAAATAGCTGCTTCCTTTAATTAAAAGCTAGTTTTCAGGGATGTCAAGACAGACGGCAGGCTTACAACAGCAGTGAATAGATTGTTTACAAAGCTCATTAAACATGGCCTTGGGTCAATGCGTGGCATGGATTTTTATTTGGGAATTAAAGGTACAGGTCAGACCTCCCTCTCATCTGTGGATGAGCCTATAGACTGATGTTGGCAGTGTTAGAAATTCATTAAAAATTAATATGATTCAAAGCGGGGAGAGGCCAGTGTTCATCATTATGCTCCTTTTTTTCCGTGGCCAAATGGACACCTCCATATAAGCACACATATACTGAATAGATTCAGCTCACATGTTCTGCTAGAGAAGGAATTTTTATATAAAAAGACAGGTGTGACCTGCTCCAAAGGGTGTGATTAACGAGTATTTAAATAGCACATTATTCCACTTCCACCATAAAGGTTTCTTCTCTTTCTTCTTCTTCAAATGTGTCACTAGAAACTGAATTTGAATCATTTATCATCATCATTTGAATTTGAAGTGCTCAACTTAAATAATTGCATTGAAAAACTGAATCTGAATCGTATAATTTGAATTGAATTTGTTAGTTTGGAACTGAATTCCAATAAACTTGAAACTGAACTCAGTTGCTGTGAAGCTGTATTTGATCCTCACTGAAAATCCAACCCTCTATACTTCCACATTCAGTTCTTACATTTCAAATTCAGGTCTTGTAATGCAATTTCAGTTCATCCAAATTCAGCCAGCACAAAACCCAGTGCCGGTGATCTGATCCCGGACCGCCCCGACTCCCCGCTGGATCAGCAAACTCTGTGTTGCTGTCGTTACACAGGTTAGACCCAGCGCTGCCGCTAGCCGCTGCCGCTAGCCGCTGCCGCTAGCCAGCATCCCGCTGTGACCCCCGGTGCTGGGGTTTGAACTGGCTGTATTATGGTACATGTCCACAGGCACCGTCCTTTCCACGCTTCCCATTCATTGTCTATGTAAGCAGCCGTGCAATACATTCTGGTGGAGTGGCGACGCGATTCGAGAAACGGACCGTCACGTCGCCCGCTCCTAATTTTCATAAAGTTGAGGTCTAGGCTACTTTTACGACTCGGCGCCTCTGGAAACTCCCGAGGAACTTTGAAACTAACTGTTGTCGATCCAAAATAAAGACAGATTTAGCAAATGCATGGCTTATTTCTCACAGAAAATGTTTTCAGAGACACATTTCGGTGAACTATTTTTGTGATATAAGAGAAGAAAGTTTCCAAACGAGCCGCCATGTTGTTTCCGGTTTGAATGCTTGGAGCAGACACCCACGAGGGAAAGCGTTTGTCCAATCAGGAGCCTAGTGCCTTGGGTCTAGTGGCAGCCCATCAAGCGGCCAATGCTGGAAAGCGAGGTGATCCCTCGCAATAAAAAACGCCCCTGTGGACATGTACCATTAGAGTTGCTACAGCCTCTTACCGAAGGTCCGTCTCCAGAGCTGCAGCTCGCCCTCCTCCCGGTCTCCAGCGGCGGGGAATGAGGTAACGTTAGACAGAGGGACCGAGGTGTGCTCTAGCTCGCCAATTCTTGTCTCATTTGTGGTCTGATAAACAGTAAATTCATCAAATTCAGTGCCTCATATCGCTGTTTTCTAAGCTACTGTTGCTGTCAAATTTCACAGAGACGGATCTTCCTTTCTGCCAGTTTGGATTCAGGATTTAATCCTTGTCTTTCGGGCATGCATCTCTGCAAACTGTCAGCTAGTTGGCTTGTGTACAACGCACAGAGCTGGCCGCAAGAGGCCGTGGGGCCGTGTGTCGCAAACTGCCACAAAAACCCCAATTGAGATGCATATTCCAAATGTATACATGTTCAAAGAATGCTCCTAAAACCTGAATAATATCGGCAAATCCCACGTCTCAATTAGAAAATGCTCCATTCGGAATAATAGTAGGCATGTAAACATAGTCACTGTTACAGTGAGTGACATCCTTCATTACATGAAAACTGTAGTTATTTAGAGTCCGTCCCACATACACTGTCCTGCCGCCATAAATACTCACTGGATCACCAAATCCAAGGCTGAAAATATCTCCAACATGGTGTTTTTGACCCATTTTTAAAGATTTACATCTTCAGTAGGAGTGATGGATGGATGGAGTGCCACAGACAGGCTGGGGAAGTCAAAAAGTTTACACTATTTACACTATTTTACACTTACACTATAAGACAATGCAACCCAGTCACCAGAAAAAATGTTGGCATTGGATGTTTCTTTAAAAGATGGATATGTTGAATGTTGACGTTTCTGAACAAAACATACGTTTCATAAATACGTTTCATATCAGCCTTGTATAAGGCTTAAGGTTAGATGTGTTCAAATAATAATGTAACAACATAGCAACATAACATAACAACCATAACAACGCAACAAATCCACTATAGTTAAGTCTAGGAAAGAACTAAATGGTTGAGCTTTAAATTACAACGTTTCTACAGTGACAATGACACTGAACGCTGAGAACACTGAACATGAACGAAGAGCTGATTGTAACGTGACGCATGGGACACGAACAGCGGTCTCCTGGATGTAAGCCTTGTGTTTGTAACCAATTTGTCATGTCTTTTCTCTTTTTCATTGACAACATGTAGTGAGTCAAGAAGAGACCAATGTTAATCCCGGGTTAACCCTCTGAGGATCCCGACCGACTTTAATGTCTTTCAGAGGCTGTAGCAGTTTCAGTTTTAGAGCTAATAGGGTACAGATTTCATATGAAACTAGAAAACCTAGGAATCCATTGGTACCACCCGTGTCTTGCTAGCTTTTCGAGAAGGGGCTAAATAACGCTAAAAAATTAGGCTAAATTTTTGCGAAGAAAAACTTTCAAAGGGGTCCCTTAACTTCTAACCTCAAGATATGTGAATGAAAACTGGTTCTATGGTTACCCACAAGTCTCCCCTTTACAGACATGTCCACTTTATGATAATCACATGCAGTTTGGGGCAAAAAACATGCAGTTTTATGCATGCAATATAAATGTGTTATTTTCGCCTATTCTAAAAATGTTGTATATGAATATTTCTTCATACTGGGGTTACCTACACAGTCTTAGAATTGCATAAATTGGGTATTACTGGAAAGCTGAGACTCTTGTGGATCCAATTAGCCCAATTGTATTCATGTCTGATGATGTTCGTCCCCAAAGTAGCCATTTCATTGTAGTGAGACCATTTTTTGAAACTTGACCTCACTGTATAAAATGACCTGTGGTGACCTCTAGGATAATCACAGCTTCATGAAACTTTACAACCACAAACTAAAGACCTAGGGCATTTAGAGGACGTATGGCTTTCCTAGGTCGATTGACAATAAGGGGGTTTCTGAGCAGTTTCCAGAACAGAAGTGCTCGCCATCTAATCGCCGAAAAATGCAATTCTTGCAGAAATCTCCAAATGTCAAAAGTTTTTGATGCCAAATCACAGCATGTCTTTTTCTATAGTGTTCCTCAAGGTCTTGGTGTCTTAAAGTGGCATTTTGGAGGGATTTCTTTTAATCAGTTTTATCAATCCTTGAGTGGTAAAAAAAATTGTTAAATTTAGCACCAAATCTGTGTAACAAATGGTATCAACCCACAAATTGCTGCAACAACTTAAGAAACATAATAGAGCATGGGAATGGCCATCATATACTTCTATCATTATATTCTAAACCCTTATACAGTTTCACAACTTATTTTAAATAATTCATTTATTCACGTTTATTTCTGCTTTGTGACTAGAACAACTTGACACACTGGGCTGAGCTGCATCTCAAATTAATCTTCAGGTTCCCAGCTTTCTGATGATGTACACCACTTCTATGTGACATATACTACTGACCTGCTATCTCCCCCTAAATGCCCCCTGTACCCCTCTAAAAGATACATAAACGGGTCTATTGTGAGTGTCAGAGGGTTAAAGTTCAGTCACTCAAGACTTATTATTTATTTAATGATTGGAGAGCAGCCCTCTCTTCATCTTGCAAAGTGCCTCCTGAGCCCTGCCAAATAAATATCTGAGGCTAAGAAGAGACACCTTGGTCACTGTTAACTCCTCCTTGAAGAAGAGGGGGTCAAACAGTGAATCAGCTATAATGTAATAGCCTCTAATAACCCACGGAGACGATTGAAACAAGATGAAGAAGGGTGAAAGGAAAAAGCATAACGGACATTACTCAGTGTTTCCCTCCTTTTGTTTATAGCAGAGGGGTTGAGTATGTCGGCTGAAAGTTAATCAAGGGGAAATTAGATCAGTCTCCCATCCAGCAGCAGCGGCAACAGGTGTCGGCCACGCAGAGATTGCATGTCTTCTTGCCTGCGTGTGTTTTTGTGTGTGTGTTTGTGTAAGTGTGAGTGGGCAAATGCACTTCCTTTGTCCTTGCAACCCAATAAGTGTCCGGGTTTCCTGAGTTCACTGGTGAATGATTACATTAAAGAGGCAGAGAGAGAAAGAGAGGGGGAGAAAGGAAGTGATGCCAACCAGAAGGAGACCGGGAGAGAGGGTGGGATGGGAGTGAAGTGAAGAGGGCGACGTGGATCGGCAGACCTCTGTCAACCCTCCTTTTCCTTGTATCACCTTAGGGAGTGTGTGACACCGAGAGCATGTTAATGCACTCCACACACAAGGTTCAATTTCAAGAATGTGTTGATCCTGAGAGCCCAGTCACACACTACAATCACAATTTGTGTAACCTGTTAGACCCTTGAGGGAAATAGGCTCCGCTCATGTAGCCTTTTGTGTATGACTTTTCAATTCTCACACAAAAGGCTAAATGAAGGTTACCCTTCTGGCGACAGCTGCGGCTACTGCAGTATCAGCATAGTACTCTGGTGTCTGCTCTGGATGATGTTGTGCATGCTTATATAGAATATCATCTTTATGTCATCCCAGCATATAATGTCTCTTTTGCATTGGTTTGAAATTGCAGTTCAAGTTTATCTTTGAGGCTGTCCTCAGACAACAACGTTGGTATTGGACAATCTTGCTTTCTACATTATCTTTGCATGGGAACGGTATTATGGGTAGGGAAAGATTGTGGTTATGGCAAATGTATTGTGGTTAAGGTATAGGGTTAGGGTCAGACAACTTAATATTAGGGAATGATCATCGTCATGGTTAAAATACCAGGGAGGCATTCTGGATTTCTAAACTGTGCTTTAAATCTGAGAGGGTTTAATATGGAATTAGACTTGAAGCCATTTCTGTTTCCCCAACTGGATTATATTTGTTTTCCATTAAAGGTATTCTTTTGAGGACTATTGGAAATTTAGTTCTTGGAGGGATGTGTTAAGTTCAAACCATAGACTCTAAATAAGAAGTGAACATTGTCATGGTGACGTCATCCACTGGTTTGTGGACTGCCATTTTGAAGCCTCAAGTTTGGCATTTTGTCCGTCGCCATCTTTTTTTTTTGCAACCAGAAGTGACATGAGAGGGTGGAGCTAAGTATAACCAAATGCTAAATCAGACATTTTTAGGCGACCAAAAAGGTTATAATTAACTTTCATGAGCTGAACTGTGAAAGGGTTAAAGTTGTAAGACGAAAACACGGACAACTTCCAGACCCGACAACGCTGTGGTAGCAACCTGTCAATCACAAGGTAGCCACGCCCTAAGGCACCTTAAAACCTTACTGCTTTATGGTCTATTATTACAATAAATGGGACCATAATTTATCATCATGCTGTATTGAAGAAGACTTGAAACTAGCGATTGACACCATAAACTCATGTTTACAATGTTTACTAAGGTAATAAATCAAGTGAGAAGTAGGGTCATTTTCTCATAGACTTCTTACAATCTGACTTCACTTACACTTTCACTTTCTGACTTGACTTTTTGCAACCAGAGGATTCGCCCCCTGCTGGCTGTAAGAAAGAATGCAAGTTTAAGGCACTTCTTCATTGGCTTCACATTACAGACCCGGAGGTAGTCCACTGGTTCAAACAGATGGACTTTGAAATGAGTTAAGGTTATTCTCTCTTCTGGTCTTTTTGGACTACACTGGGGAGACGGAACATATCACTCTAGAGGTGGGGTGGAATTGTCCAAGTGGTGCTGGCCTTTGTAACACACTGTATTTTGAACTAGTAGTCTGAATAATTCGGTTGAAAGAATACAGGATGTGTGCTCAATCTTTTTTACCCACTAGTGGGTTAAAATGAAAAAGTGTATCAGCTAGAGAGTATTGTGAAAGGTTGATTGTAATGTTATACACTAAGGGCATTGCTTTTTTGTAAACAGTATTGTTGAGGAAAAGGATGATTGTAGTGTTTTGTATATTGTACATGGTGATATATTGATCACATGACAAGTCAATGTGTTGTATGTAAGGAAAGTGGAAACAGCCTCAGACGCCACCTTGATGAAGGCAAGATTGCAAAAACGTTGGTGGTTTACTGGAGAAGAGTTGCGCGACTGTTTAAAGAGGACCTATTATGCTTAATTTCAGGTGCATACTTGTATTTTGGGTTTCTACTAGAACATGTTTACATGCTTTAATGTTCACAAAACACTTTACTTTTCTCATACCGGCAGCCTAGTCCGCTCTGATTGGTCAGCCGGCCCACTCTGTTGTGATTGGTCAACCAAAGCAAACTCTTCAGACTCCACTCCAGCTCCACTCTAACTAGCTTTGTTTGAGGGTGTGCCAAACTAGCCCCTAAGCAGGTATTATGCAAATGTGTTACTTGGTGACATCACCACGTTACGGAAGAAAAGGCAGGGCTTCGAGCGAGACGTTTCAGGCGTTTCAGGAGCAGTGTTTCTGAGAGTAACTCCCTTTGGTGTGGACTTTGGGCTTTGTAACTTTGCAATCCTTTTACATGCACAAAAAACTATATAACACTAAAGGAAAGGGGAAAAGTACAAAAGCATAATAGGTCCTCTTTAAGATTGATGGACTTGCATGATTTAATAAATCAACATTGACTGTTGGTTAACAAGACCATGAGACTGTCGGCTCTGTAAGGCTGTGTGTGCACATTCTGAAGAAAATCAAACTTTTAGATGAATGAACCGTTTGAACAAAGGGACATTTTGACCTGATGATAGCACTAGAGGAAAAGTCAGGAGATCACCAAAGTTCACAAAGACCGTGCATGTCTGTCCTAAATTGCATAGTAATACACCCAACAGTTGTTTAGATCACCAAAGTCGTTAAGATTCATCCTCTGGACACCATGGATATCTGTGACAAATTTCATGGCAATCCATCTGACAGTTGTTGGGACATTTCACTAAAACCTAAAAATGTCAACCTCATGGCAGCACTAGAGGAAAGGTCAAGGGATTACCAAAGTGTGTGTTATGTGTTATTAAGTGTGTAATCTATCTAATAGTTTGACATTTCAGTCTGGTCCAAAGTGGATGACAATGATCGACCCACAGCTACATCCCTCAAGCCAAAAAAAGAGTGAAAAAAAAAACCGATTTGGAGAACAGCAGTTTCTGTCAAAATCATTCATTCATTTATTTATTCATTTATCTGTGTCTCTATCTGATACCTCACACTGAGAGCTTGTGAGAGCTGTGGATTGCTTAGATGTCTAAATCAGGTACTGACCTGTGTGTGTTGTTTCTCGGCCGACTTTGATTTGAAGAGGTGGCCCTCCCTGTTGGTGAATGTAATGTTGAGGGTTGTCGGTGAGTTTCTGTCCTGCTGTGATCTTCTCCAGGATGTCATTCACATCCACAGGAAGTCAGCTTGCACTGAGAGGGTGCAATAGCCTTAACCTTCAGCTGCTCCAGTTTGTATTAGAGCTGCACGATATAAGTAAAATCTGCGATGTGTGATAACATTGTTAAAAAATTGCGACAATATGACTTGTGATAAATAAACAAATAAAGTGCACATATTAGCTTTACATTTCCGGTGTCAGCCTGGTTGTCTTTAAATTGAAAACCGTATTAAAATTAATTATTTTGAATGTAACTAGGCTAAATGTTGTTTCTAGAGCAGCAACAGTAATGTTTACAGCATAGTCACTATATAAACTCAGTATCTCACTGGAACATATCTAAAATGTTAATAAAATAAATCATATTCCTGACATAGAAAATACTGAGTGAAGCTTATATAGAACGAAGAACACAGACATCAGTCAGTATCAGTCCTTCCTCCTGTCCTCTGTCCTCCTCCCTCTGCTAATATGATTCACTGCTACCACTGGTAGAGAGAGGAGGGGCTGCTTTGTCTCAGTATATAACACCAAGTATATAACAATTTTAAGATGCGTGGCAAACTAAGCTAAACATTTAGACAACATACAGACAGCTTTTGTTTTAGCTTGTAACCGAGGGGTATGTTATCCTATACATTATGACATCTTGCTAGTTAGCTAGCTTGCTAATTGTGCCACAATTAAAGTAGATTTAGCTGATAGTGTAGAATTCCCCAGTTTTTTGGATGACTAACAGGCGACCCCTCTCCCAGGTTTCCCCTCAACCCATGTCTTGCGCTCTCATTGTTTACAACAATTGTAAGATACATGGCAAACTAAGCTAAACAGTTAGACAGCATACAGAGACAGCTTTTGTTTTAGCTTGTGTAGCCGAGGGTTACGTTGTGTCTATACTTTATGAAGGTAATAAATTAATAACACGGAGGCTCCGTAGTCTGCATCAAGACGGCAACAACTTTATTACTCCAACCTTGTCAACAACAGCGCGTCACCGCTTCACTCCTTCTGGTCCACCATATACAATAATTCCCCGGACACATACACTGGAACACTGCTTACTACAGGGAACTTAAAGTATTTCAGAGCCTTCACTAAGAGGCAACTCACCAAATAGCTTACACTTGTTTGTTTGTAACTATTCGCTATTAGCCGATCTAGCGCGCTGTACAGTAGGCCTACTTGTGTAAACATAGTGGCGGTGGATGAGAGACTGTGGACAGAGCAGATTGAAATATGGCTTTTCTACATGTTTAACAGTTACATCATGTTTATGGTTGTTCAACAAGTGCATTGATCAAGTCTTGGCTTTACACTTGTCAAGGTTTTATTGCACATACTTACAGTAACGAGCATAGTTGTCGTAAAACTGGACGTCCCCTGGTCCACTTAACTGTCTCCACCGTGGCCTCTCTGATCAGCTGTCCGCCGACTTTGCTGCGTGTGTGGTGTCATCGCATTTCAGGCAGTCTGTTGCGATGTGTTTATCGCGCATGTTCATATTACAATGATGATGAAAATATGATTCATCGGTCAGCACTATGCATTGTCTTGTACGTTCTTACATGTGTCCTCTTTCCGTGTGGAGTGATCAGGTCTGAGTATTGCATGGTGTTTCTAGCCTCCCTGCGGCACGCGTGACGAAGCCGGACAGCTCGATGACAAGGAGCTTAAAGGGTGACTTTGCACACACACAACACAACTCACAGTAGTGTACACACTACTGTGTTGACAATGTGGTGACGGTTGCGTTGCTCTGAAGGTCAGCGGCCTGCTGTGCAGCGCTGCATATCGCCCCGGGCTCGATTCCTTTTCCTTATACACTTGTTTCCGCCGTGAGTCTTAGTGCTGATGTGTGTTTCTTCAGCTCCCTTGGCTTTTCTTAATGACCCTTTACATTATGCATCAGTGCCATTATCCTTTGTGGGAATAAGATCCTTCAGAATGAGCTATTTACATACAATATATGGATAACTGGCGACTATAGCTGCCTTACAATTTGTTTTATAGGGACCCGCAGTGAACATACAGTATGCAGCTACAGTTAATATGTGGGTGACAGAAGGGTTCTGTTTGACTGAGGCTACTAACAGAGATTCAGTGGTGTACATTCCTATAATGATACAGTATATTTGGTCATGTTGTAGAAAAGACTGAACAGCCAAAGTGATTTGTAAGCGTTACACCCATAGAAATAGATTAGGAGTAGAATGGACATTCCCATTCAAATCAACCTAGCAGGATAGTCAGAGCGGCCGTAAACCGACTTACAGAAAGTCGGGGACTTACTGAGGTGAGGTTTTGCACCGACTAAAAACGAGCAGTGGAGTAGTAACGTTATGAAGCACAGAGAGCCAGAGGAAATGAGTACAATTTAATAACTTAAAGGCAGGGTTGACGATTTTATCAAGTATACACTATTTGTTATATTGGTTGAAATGGTCTTTACACCCCGACAGCGATCCATTATTTATGAGCTCTGAAAAAGGACCGGAAAAGAGCCGTCATCTGTAGCTGCTGTAATCCTGTAAAAACCTCTACCAATCACTGTCTCGACGCCCGGTTGTAAAGAACCAATTAGATGCCTCCCTGCCTCCCTGCCTCCCTGCTCGTTCTCTACCCTTGGCGTGCACCAGCCTGAACTCAAAGCGCGTCGCCGCCGCACGTTTACTGGAGAATGGAAGAGAAAACTCAGCCCTGCAGTAGCACTGCCGCGTTTACTTGTCATGAGGTAGCGTTGTTGAGTCGAGGTCCTCTCATAGCTCTGTGTCTGTGAAGTAGTTACGATGCGGCGGTGCTTGTGCATGTGTGTGGGGGGCGTTGCCTTGGAAGGAGCCCCGAGGGGAGGGGGTGGGTTTAGACGGAGCTCCTGAGGCGATGCTACATTCAAGTTATGCTAGCTTTCCAACATCGTCGATCCTATCTTTAATACTTCATCCACACACTCTTCTCACATATACTTGCCAACCTTGGAACCTCAAAAATAGGGAGGATTTGGAAACCAAAGCGGGAGTCTGGGGGTCCTCAGCCAGAAAAATTTGAGTTTCAGAGACTTTGTTTCCTGCATTCTGGTGACTTTTAAAAAAATGAAAATAACAAAATAATAGTACATTGCAACAGCATTTTTGTTAAATAGGCCTACTTTTAATTTTACTTTTAATTCTCGGGAAAGAAAACTGAATAATTCGCCTCTCTGGCGTGAACTTGTGTGAATCTCTGGTATAAACTAGGCTAATATTCTTCAGTTTTCATTCATTCGTTCATTTTTTGCCCCTGCTTGAGTATTTCTTTCTCTCATAACTCTCCATTTCCCTCTCCATCTCTCAATCACTGAAGGTGCTTTCAGACACAATGCGACTACAGCACCACTGCGCTCTGAAACCCATTATTTGCAATGGCTTGCGCCACGCCACGATAGCTTTGCTGTGATGCGCGGCGTGCGCAGCTCAAACCGCGCTGCGGTGTCGCGAACAGCGCTCCTCCACCGGGAGAAGACATTTGGAAGAGCTCTATAGCCGTCCGGTTGGAAACAGGAGCGCTCATGGTTTATACATGCTATTCCTTGCCAGAAACAGGTTGAGATAACGAAGAGGAAAAAAAGGTGTGAAGAATTGCTATAAATCAAGAAATGTGGGAGAATTGTGACCCTGGGAGGAAACCTGGAGGGTTGGCAAGTATTGTTCTCACAGCATAGGAAAGCGCATTGCTATCACCAGATGAGAAAAAACGTTGCTCGGCTCATTTTCTGTAACCAGTATAGCATTACAGCATGGTGGAATCAGCAAGCTAGCTAGCTAACTATCGGACAGCTGTCTGAAAATGAGCCCGAACATATGGTTGGTGGCCAGTGGCAGTGCTGGGTCTAACGGTCCCTCCGCCTAGGGAAAAGCTAACCAGCTAACTAGCGAGCCATGTGTTTCCACAGCTGTGTCCGCTCTCCCTTCGAGCTGCGTCAGCAACATACGGCATGACATTATGTTCTTTTGTCACCATAACATCTAACCACAATCACCATTTTCTTTTGTACTAGTCAAATGATCACAGCTCAATTTCCGTTCCACTCCTATTCTATTCTATGGTTACACCCTCTGTTGTGTTTGGCATGTTTCACCTGAGCATGACATGACTGGCATCTTGTTAAGACAAACGTCTCTTTTGTGAGTTTATGTTTCTCTACCAGGAGCCAGCTCCATATAAGTATGTATGTAGTATGCAGAACAGCATAAATTTGCGAGGGTGTCTTAACATGCATAAAGAATTAGAGACAATTCCAGGATCATTTATGGACAGCGTGAACCAATACTGAAGTACTAAATCAAAGCAAATGTTTGGACATTCTGGTCCTTAAAGCTGCACTAAGCAATATTTCTATATTAAAAAAGGTCAAATGATGTAATGTGGCAAACCCACAGAGAATTATCACCGACTCTGCAGCTCCACTCAGCTCTACGGAGCGTTTTAGCTTCTTTCTGCTCATTGTTTTGGTTTTATGGTTCAGACTCTCATTACCTTCATTTCCAGCTGCAGCAGACAGCTGTTTTCAGTAAAAAAAACTCCTACTGTACGCTATGCACTCATCTTAGTTCATTCACCCGGCATTTGTATGTATGAACGATGTTAATGGATTGGGCTGCCATATGTGTATGTGTGCCAGCATCACTTAGAGCTTTCTATGCAAAGCAGGTTAATTGTTTTGTTATTAGTCAAGATTAACAGGGATTCGCTTCGGAGCTTTTCAATTAACGGTTTTCTAATTTCCTCTTTCTTGCTCTACATTGAACATGTACACACACATACTGCACCTTGTCAAAAACACACAAACATGCTCACACAGTATATGATATATGTGTACCTTCTGCACGCTGCAGACTTATTTACAAAACATGCTTAGATATGCTCCACACATATTTTGTATCTTAATGAAAAATTGTCTTTTCTTAAACATGTGCCCGTGTATGTTAGTGTGTGTGTGTGTGTGTGTGTGTGTGTGTGTGAGTGTGTTTGCATGGGTGCTTCCAGCCAGGCATGCGTTTGAGTCCTTGTATGCATTCATTGTTGTGAATGCACGAGTGTAATTTTACGACAGCAAATTCCTTATTGTATCTTGTGGTACAAGCTGAGATGTGAAACTATAAGAAACCGAACTGAATGACAGGCCTGTAGTTTAATTGGGCTCGTTGTAAGCCAAACCAGCGCGCAGTGAAGCCGAGTGATACAGACCTAATGGAACTAATGACTTTGTTTTTGTAAAGTTACTTCAAGCAGAAACATCACTGTTGCTGTTAATTCAATAACCACTTTTTCTTAGAGTGAAGCATAAACAACAGAAATATGGGCAGATTTGGAAAAACAGAGTAGGTGTTTCTCAACAGGATTTAATGCAATAAAAACTACGGTGAAGTGAGGTGTAAAGCCACTTGACTGCAATGTATCCAGTCTCTCAAGCCGATCTATATGTTTATTATTCAATTTTGTTAAAGGATAATAAAATTGATGATATTAATAAAAAATAGTGGAGTTAGGTTGCTGTGGGGTTCATATTTTACCCACATATTTATTTACTTTAACACTAAATATAATATTCTCTGCTGCAGCCTTCTCATACAATTCAATAAAACATAACTCAATGCAGTAAAAACAGTTCAGTGAACAAACTCATTATATTCTGCATCTGTTTGCTTCTACTGTACTGACTGATATTGTTAGATGGAGCACAATGATATTGAAATGAAATGGTGGGTTTCATTCCAAAATATATCAGCTTTGCAATAATTTTGTTGCCTCAAATTCACAAAGAATTTAACACTAGGTGCTTCTCCTTCATGTCAGGAATCAATACCAGGAGTGGGTGCAATTTCTCTTTTTCTCTCTTTTGGGATGAAGCACCACACATGCTGTCCACCGTGACAGTGAAACCCAAGTTGAAAGAGTGCAGTTGTTGTCAGGAGGGTGGCTCAGTGCTAATAAGCCAAGAGACATTCTAACTTTGGACCAGGAGTGCTATTGATCGCATCACTTGTGGAGCTGAAAAGGGGAGAAGGACACTTTACCTCTCCTGAACAAGGAGAGTAATTGGGTGAACTGACCTTGCGGAGATGCAGCAGAGAAAGGGAGCCAGCCAGAGTGTCACTAGAGAGGTGAGAAAAGACAGAAAAGAAGGTTGATGCACAGATTCTTACAGTAACGGAATCCACATTTTTCTATAACTCACCTTGAGCATAATGGGCTCGAGACATGGCAGATGCGTCAACTCTCTATTTACCTCCAGTGACACGTATGTGAAGAGGATATACACTTTATAAGAGTTCCCTGCCGGTGATGAACAATGCTCAAGACAATCTTAATGCACGTTAACATGAGCTCTTATGTGATGCAATCTAGTACATTTTTTAACTTGCGATTACTTTTTGTCTGACATTGGAGTTTCTTACAGCAAATACAAGCAATAAGACATGTAAGAGAGGTCGATATTTAAAGGTGCCATTGATAACATTCAACTAACCGATGTTGCATTCTCCCTCCCCCGTTCCATTGCATTTACTTCACAACAAGTCGTTGCCAGGCACTTACCATCAATCTCAGCCATTGATCCATTTTTTCTACACTAACTGATGACCCAAAGATACCACATGATACCAACATTGTTATACTATTGGCTCACAAGCCTTGTTAGAAGTGGGAACCAAACATCAGAAATCTTCCACAGACATAAACAAAACATTCATTATGGACCCGCCAAAATTATAAAAATGATTAATTCACAATCATAATAATTTTTTTCAGGAAAAGCCATACTTTTATTCCATACCTTTCTAAAGGCTCTGTGGATGTATTATTTTCTTTTGTTTTAATTTGTCTCCATAAAAATGTTATCAATAAGACCTTTAATGTTTTTCGGATATTAGAAAATCTTTTCTTCATACACCAAATTAACTGCATTGATGTTGAAGTAAATGTTGAGTAGAAGTAAGCAAACTAATGCAGCTACAGGATAAAAACAAAATGTTGTTTTCTTGAATTCAATATATGCAGCCTAACTTTTAGACATTTTTGCCAAAGACCTGCAGAAAAACTTAAGCTTTGTCATACCTGCATTAATTTATTTTTCTTGGCCACAAGCTGCAAACACAACTTTGACATACAGTACAGTATTATCAACAGTGGGCTACCTCTGGGTCTGAGAAGTGAAGCCAATGCTGAAGTGCCTTAAACTTGCATTCTTTCTAATAGCCACCAGGGGGCGACTCCTCTGCTTGCAAAAAGAAGTCTGATTGTATAGAAGTCTATGAGAAAGTGACCCTACTTCTCACTTGATTTATTACCTCAGTAAACATTTTAAACATGAGTTTATGGTCTCAATTGCTGATTTCAAGTCTTCTTCAATACAGCATGATGTTCATTTAGTAAATTATGGTCTCATTTAGAGTCAAATAGACCATAAAGCAGGGTATGATTTAGGGCGTGGCTACCTTGTGATTGTGCGTTGTCCAGTCTGGGAGTTGTCTGTGTTTTCGTCTTACAACTTTAACCCTTTCAAAGTGTTTTTTCAGTTCATGAAAGTTAATTGTAACATTTTGGTTGCGTAAAAATGTCTTATTCAGCATTTGGTTGTACTTAGCTCCATCCTCTCGTGTAAATTCAGGTTGCAAAAAATCAAGATGGTGGAACCCAAAATGCCAAACTCAAGGTTTCAAAACGACAGTCCACAAACCAATGGGTGACGTCATATATACAGTCTATGATTTTCGTTGATATGGCGAACTTTGTGTCGTAGAGTCATGTTTCTGGTCACCTGACAAATGTCCAGAATTCACTTATCTTTTATCTCTGTTTTGGTATCCATCAACTCCTGGCATGGATGATGGGAACTGTGAGACTGAACCAAAACGGTAAAGTTGTGAGTTGTAAAACCAACACAATGAGCTGAAAGAGACTAAAATGCTCCATAACTGCAGAATGTTGTATATATATATATATATATATATATATATATACACGTATATACTGTATAGTATACTGTATATATATATATATATATATATATATATATATATATATATATATACACACGTATATACAATATACTGTAGAGTAAATACGTGTGTATATATATATATGGAAATAAATAACAGAAATGACACATTTATATGGTAAATGTAGGCGATGTCACAGGCATATTAGTGATTAGTGTAATTTATTGCAATTTATTGTGTTTAATAACTATTAGAATACATTTAGACTTGAAATATGATCATACATCAACTTGGATATGTGTTGGCTTTATTGCATTTGGATGCCAGATTCATTCTTTTCTCCAAGCCTGATTTGTTGTCTGTTTCCATGGCAACCGTCGTTCCCCAGTGCGAATAGAGGAACAGCCCTCTCTGGACCTGTATTCATAGCTCTCCATGTGTCAACCCATAATATGGCACTAAAACAAGCAGAAAACAGAAAGCAAGGGACTTTCAAGTGTCTCTATTCATAGAGAAAAGAAACCGAGAGACAAAAGCAGCCTGGTTATTTATGACTGTCTCTACACACACAGAAAACCTGATAGATTTCCTTTACACAAAGAGAATACAAACAAATAATTGCTCACTTTGGTCTCATTCGTTTCACAGTATTTGCAGACTGAGACCAATTTTTCGACTGGCTGGTCTGTGGGCATATTGCTGATTTTTTTTTTTTTAAGAAAAGACAAAAGAAACTAGATGAAAAAACATTTAAAACCATTCATTACATGAAAAGATTTATATAGCTATGTATATAGCCTGCATATACACTACGGTATACTCTATGTTGAAAAAAGGAACTTCTAATCTGGGTTACACTTACTCTATTTTATCTAGTTTGACTTGCTGTCAATATCACATCACATGTCGTACTCGAAGATGGAATCTTTCTAAGCCTCTAAGGTTAGAGATTAAACAATTTACACCAATAGCATCGAGGCAACAGCAAGATACCGGAACGTTATCTTTCATCCTTTACTTTCAAAGCCCATTTTAGTCTTTTATCTCCCGTAAACTTCAAGACTTCCACCCTCAGCGTTCATGCTTTTTTCCTCTCTTAATCTGGCTTTCCTCACTGCCAAACCCCTTTCGCTTTCCTGTTCCCTATAAACCGTAACACTTCCACTCTCACAGCCCCCCTGTGTTTGCTACAGAGTCCTTTCAAT
Source organism: Sebastolobus alascanus (assembly GCA_916701645.2). Lineage (NCBI taxonomy): Eukaryota > Metazoa > Chordata > Actinopteri > Perciformes > Sebastidae > Sebastolobus > Sebastolobus alascanus. The sequence goes on along the minus strand of CAKAOJ020000162.1, from coordinate 698,009 downwards.
TGAATTATTTAATTTGGCAGGCTATATACCTTAGAGCACACCGTTGCAGATGGAGAAAACATTATTTTAAAGGAGGAAGCACCAGATAGAAATAATGCCCCTGGGCTCTGTCGGTGCGGCAGAATCAGATCCTCTAATAGACATATCATAGGTTCCTTCTGGCTATCTGCTATATATCAGACGTGCGCTCATTCCATATTCAGCCTCGTAGTTTATTTTTATTTCCTTGGAGATTTACACTTCCATATGCGATGTAGCTAAGCACCACAAATTCAAAGAGGAAATGCAATCTTTTGTGTTTGTAGCTTAAACAAAACTGCTTCCAATACAGTCATCACTCCTGTAATATCACACAGGTTTGCTCCCATGTGTGAGCCGTCTCCGTGCATCCATCACCGAGGCGTGGGCTGTACATGAGATGGATGGACTACTAACAGGCCCAGACAAACCGCCAGATTCCATTACGATTCCATTATCCCCTGTCTTTTTCCTCAGGGGCAGCAAAGGCATCTCCCGCTGCAGAATTATACACAGCGTTGTACTAGAATCCATGCAGATCCAGCCCCATGTGGGACCACCTGTGGTTCAGCGGGCGAGGGGCTTTTTTCTATCGTTTCCATCAACAAGGCGAGATCGCGTGGAACCATTGTGTCGTCGCAGGCGCCTTCAACTGCAGGATTATCTCGTGTAATCCTTAGAGAGCTGTAAAGACAGGGAGATGGTGAAGTGAGGAAGACTTTGTGACTCCTGTTGTATTGTGCGCCCCAGCTCTAATTCACTAACGTGTGCATGCCGACTCCACTCTCTCTGGCACAATTTCATAAGCCTCACACAAATCCACCTATGTCAGCCTCATTTCTGCCTCTCTGCAGGTGTTTGTTCCCTGCCAGTGTGGGAAGAAAAGCACAAATGAATCTGGGGGATACGTTTTCTGTGCGAGATTTGGCAGGAGATGGAGAGTCTGTGCACACATGTCAAGATGACAGAAGCAGGGGCGTGCACACACTCTCAGAGGCAAGGCAGTGCTGGAAGGGAAAAGGGGGCATTGTGCTTAATTTTCGCCCAAAGGTCATATCAGTGGGGTTCTTGAGCTAGACTGAAGAGCACTTGGGCTGCACAACTGCCCTTCTGGTGTGATACTAGAGCAAAAATGAAGCATGGAGGTGTTCCATTAGTGCAGACATGTCCTACACGCCACTGCACAGAAGAAAATATATTGACTTGACTTCCTATTACCTTCAGCTGCCTTCACTGCCACCTGATCTGATAGTTTGGACTTATGTTTTCATGCCTAATTACATATTTCGCTCCTCACATCTTCACTTCCATCCCCGAATGATGGATATATTTAAACTGCTTGTTTATTGCAAATTTAATGACTCCATCCTCAGTTGCAAAACAGCAATTCGTCATGTTTATTAGCGCTGCCATTTCCTCGTCTTCCTCTATTTTTCTTTCACTTCCACTTTTTATCTCTTTAGCCCATGAATCTTCATTGTCATTCTTTAAAGGTTAATTTCATGCAATAAAGCAAGAGTGATGTCATCACAAACCACAAGAGCCAGCGGTTAATGAGTAAGGACCCTGTAGATTTAGCATCTCTCAGTCTTCCTCTGCATCCCACTCTATCTCCAATAACTATTGGTTGATGTCAGGTCAGCACTAACACCTGCAGATCATTATCTTACCATCTTACATATTGAGATTGTATGGGAAATCATTTGTGGCTCCGTCAACTCCATGAAGATTACTCCATTTCTTCACAGTTAATGAGGCCTGAACTTTGACCTCTCACCTGAGTAATGGATAGCTTAAGGCTTAAGGCAATGACAGGAAGGTCAATACCCATTTATCTATTTGAAACGGTGAAAAAAACTCAACTAATGTAATCAATAAAGAACAGGTAGCAAAAATTTAAATAAATTGTAAAAGTGTATTAGGGTTTAGAACATTATGATAGAAGTATATGATGGTCATTCCCATGCTCCATTATGTCTCATAAATTGTTGCAGCAGATTTGGTGCTATATTTAACCATTTTTTACCATTCGAGAATTGATCAAAATTATCAATAATCCCTCCAAAATACCACATTAAGACACCAAGACCTTGAGGCACACCATAGAAAAAGCCATGCTGTGATTTGGTTTCATAAACTTTTGACATTTAGATATTTCTGCAAGAACTGCGTTTTTCGGCGATTGGATAGCGAGCACTTCTGTTCAGGAAACTGCTCAGAAACCCCCTTATTGTCAATATATCTAGGAACACCATCCATCCCCTGAATACCCTAGGTGTCTATTTTGTTGCTGTGAAGTTTCATGAGGCTTTGATTATCCTAGAGGTCACCACAGGTCATTTCATACAGTGAGGACACATCTCACTACAAGGAAATGGCTACTACTGTATGGGGACTAACATCATCACACATGAATACAATTGGGCTCATTGGATCCACAAGAGTCTCAGCTTTACAGTGATACCCAATTTATGCAATTCCAAGACTGTTTAGGGACCCAAGTATGCAGAAATATTGAAACACACCATTTTAGGCAAAAATAACACATTTATACTGCATTCAAAAAACTGCATGTTTTTGCCCAAAACTGCATGTGATTATCATAAAGTGGGCATGTCTGTAAAAGGGAGACTCGGGGGTACCCCCAGAACCCATTTTCATTCACATATCTTGAGGTCAGAGGTCAAGGTCAAGGGACCCTTTGAAAATCACCATGCCAGTTTTTCCTCGCCAAACTTTATCCTAACTTTGTAGCATTATTTAGTGATCTTCCTGACAAGCTAGCATGACATGGTTGGTACCAATCGATTAGGTTTTCTAGTTTCATATGATGCCGGTAACTTAGCTCCAGCTTGAAAACTGTGTCTGAAGCAGTTAACCTAAGTAAAATAAGCAACACCAATGAAATTAGGGGGACAAAGGACAACAGATAAAAAGAGGGGTGCAAAATATGAATAAAATACCACATAAATACAACGTAAACATACAAAAAGAATATTTTCATTCTGTTTTTCTTTCTCTATATACATTAAAAATTGAGACCAGGCGTCATAAAACTTACCTTGGTAATTATTAGTCCTTGCAAATAAAGATTCAAAAGAGGCAATGCCCGTAAATTTAACCCTCAAAAACAGGTTTTGTCTGACTCTTCCAATGGCAGATAACAATCCTTGAAGTGGCAATAAATCTTGCCAATGCAAGACCAAATTTTCCAGAAAGGAAAAACATCCCACATGAAGAAAAGTACCTGCTTCCTTTTGACAAAAATGAATAAATCTAAATTTAATCCAGTTATACTTGGTCTAGGTTTGATCGGTCCTAAATTATATGTCTTCAGGTTGTTTCTGTTGTTTTATGTATTTAGTGCCATTTTTTGATGGAAAATGGTGGGGAAACAACAGTTTTGGACAGATGTAAAACCAGAAAATTACACAATTTTACAATTTGACATAATACACTATTACACATTTCCAACACTGTTTAACCAACCCGGTCTCACTCCCAACTCGTCAAAAACCGTCGATTGGGCAGCGTCCCTCGGCATCGGATACCAACGCACAAAGTTCGTGTCCCGTGTGAAACTAAAAGTAACGTTTACTTATTTTGTCACTAGTCATTAGTCACGTGACTCGTTGGTATCGTCAGTCCCATGAATCACGTGAGTCGTTAGTCAGTGAAGTTAACGTCAACCACGACTGTTTCCTCACCCTAACTAAGTGGTTGTGGTGCCTAAACCTAACTTGCTGTGAAAAAGGAAGTTTATTTTGAAAGGACACTATGCATGTAATGAGCGTATACTGACATGCTGTCCCTGACACATCCAAATGTAATGCAAAACGGGTAACCCGTGCGTCTGTCTCCGATGTCGAGGGGCACTGACCAAGCGGTGGTATTTGACAAGTTGGGAGTGTGAATGTGTTGATTTAACACAGGTGATAATCCAACTGAGTACATATCTGTCCTCATCAACTTGCTGTTATACTGCTCAATTTTCCGTTTGTATGTGCTGTCAGTATGAGTAGCTTTGTCGCCCAATTAACTGCATTGTCCTGCTGCTCTCATGTTTCATGTTGATATCCTAATAGCCTGTTCTTGACCCTTCTGAATGACACAACGGGAACCACTCCACGTTAAATCTGCAAGTATTTTACCGGAGGTTTGGTTTATAACAATATCCCGCAGGTGATGGACACCAAGATGTTTAATCTCAAGTTTTTCTTCAAAAGGCAGACTTTCAAATTTGTGCTGTACAGTAGAAGATAATCCATATTGTTCATGGTGACCGCAGTTACTATCTTCTTTAAAAGAAATACTAACATCTGCCAACTACGAGCCAATGACAACAACACTACTTGGCTAACAGCCAATCAAATTGCAGTGGGCCTACACAAATTTGTGCCATCCGCTTTCATTACCAAAGGCTTTGGGCATGTGTATCGTTGTTTTACTTGGGTCACTTGACATTGTGAGTGTGGGTCTATCTTCACATAGCGACCTCTTGAGCCAAGCACATTTAAAACATCATTTCCAAACTATCATGTCCACTCACTGACCTTAAGTTGTAGAATAATGATAAATAACATCAGCAACTGAGGATTTCTCTGCCATGCATTAATCCAGAATTTTTCTAATTTACTTATTATCACTAAAACCAAACTTTTTTCTGCTGCCAGCAGGCGGAGCTTAGCCCCACTAGCCCTAAATGATCCGTCGCCTCTATATGTATTTGGTTTTGAAGACTGCAGAGGAAAGCTACGGGAAACAATTGAAGGTGAGTTGTAGTTAAATATGCCATAGTTATTCAATACAGTTACAATTCAGTCTAGCGAGTGTGCCGGTGTGCGGAAGAAATGAACATGATATTTTTTTTATAACTTTATTTAGAACAATTCAGTACATTGCAATTTCTAGCATGAATATTGATTTGCATTCCTCAAAACAATATAAAATCAACAGGGATTTGGACAATTATTTTGATTTATAAACATACAAAACATTCAATTAATATGCTCTCCTCAAAGCTACTCCATTGACAGAAACAGTAATCTCACCTAGCCGACTGTAAAACACAGTTCATCCAAACTCAACAGAAACAACAATTTTGTATGCTAAATGCATTACCTGTGAGGGTTTCTGGACAATATTGTCATTATTTTGTGTTGTTAATTGATTTCCAATAATAAATATCTACATACATTTGCATAAAGCAACCATATTGGCCACCCCATGTTGATAAGAGGATTAAATACTTGACAAATCTCCCTTTAAGGTACATTATGAACAGATGAAAAATGTGTGATTAAGTCAAGATTAATTGCAATTAACTTTGGACAGTCATGTGATTCGTCGCGATTAAATATTTTAATCGATTAACAGCCCTAATATTAATGTTCAGTAGGTTTAATGTTTACCATGGGCGTCATCTTAATTTAGCGTGTTAGCTATAAATGCAGAAAAATAACAACAGAATGAAAAATGTATTTCCCAAGGGGACAAATAAAGTACATTATTAAACCCAAAGTGCGGCTGGGGCTGAAAGGATTGTCATTAGTTTTACAAATATTAGGTCATAAATCAAAGGGCAAAGTTATGTTGACCTAATGATGGTGCGAATGTCACAGCAATAGTAAAATGTCATCCCCATGGTGGCATTACAAGAAAAGTCATGAGATCACCAAAGTCATTTGGATTCATCCTCTGGGGACTCCGAGGAGATACTTCAGTTTGGACTAAAGTGGTGGACTGACCAACAGACCGACATGCCAACACTAGAGCCACGCTGCTAGGACGGCTAAAAATATTAGAGTCAGTACAGCTGTAAAGTTGTCTGTCTGGTTCTTGTCTATATCCTAAACCATGTACTGTATTGTCTAAGCTTAGTTGTCTCAGGATTTGTATTGAGAGCACACACACACATAAGGGAAAGTAAGTTTTTTTGTCTGAGTGAATGTGGAGGAGTTTGTGTCTCTGCAAGTTGTTTTGTTCAAGCGAGTGTGTGTGTGTGTCCATGTGAGTGTAAGTGTGGGTACTGTGTGTGTCAGTGAGTGAGAGTGCAGCCACTCCAAGATTGTTCCTCAAGAGACCGTCTATATACAGCTGTTTACCCAAGAGTCAAATTAATTAGGGAGATTAACAGGCTAATAAATGCAGATTGCTTCACTTAATGACTCACTGCTATATTGCGAACACTCCCAGGCCCATAAAGCAGAGAGGGATTAAATTGCAAAGCATCGCTAATGAAAAGAGATGGATAGGATGCGGGTATCTGTTGCTCTCTTTATGATTGTTTTGCTCTGTTCCCATGCATCTAGCTCAGCCTGTGTGAACTGAAGTTCATCTCTGAGATAGGGACACAGTAACATCACTGTAAAGATGTACAGGCAGCAGCGTGTTATGCTGCAATACCCATTTATCTGTTTTAGCACTTCAGAAAGAGTAAACAAAGCAGAGAGAGATCTATATCATCGATCTGAGATGTATCATTTGTACAATTTCATAGTAAACAGGGCTAACATGCCGCAGATTGTCATGGTATTCACACGTTCTGATTGAACACAGTGTTTGGCACTGAGAGATTGCAGGAAACTGATGGAACTGGAGATATATTGTGTTTGTAATATAAAATGGAAGGTATCTACGCTCTTGAATCAAAGCTCCCTTGTGAATATAGGCTTTACTAGCAATGTTTCAAGAATTGATATGAGAGATATAAATAAGAAGCGACCACAGACATCATGATCACCAAATCACATCATAAAGTTACCAAATAAAGCGTATCCCACAGGCGAGCTTTAATTCCACTGTGAGGACACTTTTATGTCCTCCGTTGCTTTGGTCTTTGTGTCCAGCACCTTGACCTGCTGAGGTTTCTGTGGATGTGCACACAACTATCTTTCCTGATGTGCTCACACGAGGCTAGCAAATGCTAATAGGAAAATCATAACGCAGAAAATTGTGCTCACTCGGCGGCTTCCCTCCCCTGTAAGCTCCGGGGTGGAATAACGTGACATTTCCAACTGACATCATAGTGACTGTGTCCCATCTCTAACTTTGTCACTCCTGCTCCCTCAGTGGACTTGGCTCTGCATGCTGCATTTAAGTGGAAAGGGCAACTAGAATGAGGCGATTGTTATTCATTCTACTTCGTGCATAATATTCATGATTCATTTCATTACTGCATTTCTCCTGCAGTCTGTTTTGCATACAAAATGTGATGTTTTATATGTATAATAGTGCATGCTAGCAGAATATCATTATTCCATCCATTTGAGCAGTGTACTAAATGTATGGCACTGTTAAGTTAGCGTGGGTAGGTCACAGGGAGCCGGAGCCAATTCCCTCACGCGCCGGACAAGAGGAGTTCACATGCAGTTCATATGTAATTCATACTATCAGTCAGTGCTTGAAGTGGGAAAAAAAAGTGGCAGTACTCTCTTATTCACATGTTGGCGTGTGTCGGCCGATACCAGCAATCTTGTGACTTTGTTCCAATTTATTCATTATTTCTTTAAGCATGTTATACGGTGTCAGTCATAATCAGCTGTGGTTTTATTGCTATTATTATACTTGGGCTATGCATCTTCTATAGTAGACCTATAATACTCCAGTAATATTCCAACTGGAACATTATAGGGTTAAGGTGGTGTGTTTAGTGTTGATAGTTAAAGTGCTTTCCTGTGATATCTGTAGACTGTAGTCGGGTATCATTCAGGTTTTAGGGGCAGTGTCTCAGTCAAGATGCTCCTACATATTATGCAGCAGGATAAAGAGACACATTCTGAATTTCTGGAAATGTTTGCCCTAAAAGAGCAGATTCAGAAAACTTTGAAATAATGTTTCATTAATTATATTTGTTCACAAATAAAAAAAAGTTATGACGAACAGTGAGTTCACTAATTATTTTACAAAAAGGACGTGAACATTGTATTGATAAGTTACAGCACCCTCTTTCTCACCCCCCTCCACTGTGCCGTGCGTCGGCTCGTCCAGATGCTCCCCACATAGGTTTATGTTCATACGTCTTATGAGGCGCGGTGCAAATACACTGGCGCTGCGCCGTTATGAATCTCAAAGAGAACCTGATAAGTGCTGGTACTGTGTACCGGTGAGTACCGGCCAAACTCGAGCACTGCTCTAAGGTTATTAAACAAATGTTTATCTTTATATAAACCTCCTATTTTTGGTCTGAACACATATGAGACATCTACGCCAATCACTTTTGGAGAAATCCATTATGTTCAGTAGCTCCTCCGGTGCTGTCGATTGATAAATCCATGGCGCTGTCTGTGTTGCTGAAGTAGTAAGTTTTTCTCTGAGTCCCGCTATTCACGGGATTAACAAATCACCTACTGATTAGGCCCCATATTCACCAAGCCCCCAGGAAGGGTGCCGGGCTGTGAAGCAAATTTTCGTAGTGGCCTAACGGTGGTACTACAACTTCCGTGTCCGTCACATGATGCCATTGGGCCCAAAAAGACTTTTTCACATAGACTTACATTGGGAAAGAGACGTCTGTAACTCACCGGAATTTTTTTTTCAGGTAAATCAACTTCCCAGTATGAACACTTGAATATATATTAAATCATTGGGTCCTAAAAGTTGTAGAATGCACTAATAGCCGAATCCGGAGTTATTTTCCTTCCTCCGTTCATGTGAATGAGCCCCGAGCCGGGTAGACAAAGGTCCGCACTAGAGAGTTGAAATTTTGTTGTCACTGCAGGCCACAACAATGCTCAAACCGAAGCACCTGTTTTCCACTATCTAGCTAGCTCGCGCTAGATAGCTATAGCTGGTTATCTTCTGCCAAATTGGTGGCTTTTGATTTGATTTAACATTAGTATTATTTTTAGTACCCAATGGTTGAACCTGCAGTGCGGACCTGTGTCTACCCCTTCTAACAGTGAGAGTAAGTACAAAAACACTGTTGACATGTGCTATCGTACACTGACCGGCAGGTCTCTCACAGCCAGCAGCTCCTCACAGCTCCGAAAACATTGGCGCAAATTTCCAAATTCAGTTCAGGCAAAGAATAAGGTAAATAGGCTATTGGAGAATGGCCAGATTTTCTCCGGTTGAAGCATTTTGTCTCCAAAACATGTCTTGTAATGTGAATGCCTATCTGCAAATGCACGACTATAGACATAGTATAATATGAACTTTTAATGTTCTATTATTTTGTGCAAAGCACTATCACCGCACAGTTAGAAGGTCCTTGGTTCCACTTGCAGTCTATGTCAGGTGAACTGGAAACTCCCAATTGCCTGACGCATGTGTGAATGTGTTTGTCAAAATGTGTTATGTGAGAGACCAGAAGCCTCTGCAAGGTGTCGCCCACCTCTAATCTAACTGACAATAAAGTAATCTGAATCTGAATTAATGCAAGTACACTATTTCTATAATACATGCTATATTGATTGAATGCCTTTATTCAAGTGTACAGCTAAGTGGGCTTACAAGACACAATTTACATAACATACAGATGCAGTGACATTAGTATTCATTGGTGGACCCAACTAGACTTACTTGTTCAAATAATGAATGCTAAATTAGCAATAATCCTTTTCAGATGAAATCAAACAGTGACACAGATTAAATAAGGACTACGTGTTTCCTCCCTCTGACCTGTCTGGGACCCCTTGATTTGAAAATTCCCATTATTGTAATCACTGCTATGACGAAGGACCACCTGTTTAGCCTCTACACTGCATATGACATTGTGTACCAACAGATTTTACACCAAATCTGCTTGTTTTCCTCATTAAAAGAGAAAGACTGCTGATGTTTACCAGTCGAAGCTCTCAGAGTTTATCACAGTAGCAGATGGTGAAATAATTTTCAACAAATCTATCCTCTTGCAATGCAGTGAAGTCGAAATGTACCCTTTTTGACAGAAAGCAGCAGGTTTAATTTGCAGAAACCCTTTGGTATTATGACATTTTAATATACACACTTATAATTTGGAGGCTAATGATCTGGGGGAGTACAGTCTTATTTGTTTATGGTAATTATATCAATGTTTCATGATTAATTTGCAAATTACGTATCCTTTGAAAACTTTTGCTATCAAGTAAAAGCTGACTTTCTATGTGCGTGTGTTTAATCCACCATGTAGAGCTGAGCCAGCAGAAAAGATTATGGTAAAAAAAAACACATTCTGCTCTTTATTTACTCCCTTAAAGTCAAATTTGCATATAAAATAAAGAGTGAATTAAGGGAGGATTTTCCGTTCATCAAGTCTCCATTTGATTCATCTGACAGTGCTTGTTCCTTTAAAAGACCATGGCCCATCAAACCTGCATCATCTCCAATGGACACCCTTCCATCTGTTTGCTTTGTTTGAGGAAATCCAAGTCATTTTTCATTTTCTGCATCACGTTGTTTTACAGACAGAGAGGAATGGTTGTGGAGGATGAGATGGATGGATAGAGCAGGACAGAAAGCAGGAGCAGAGAATGAACTTCTGACCCTGAGGGTGTACAGCTGCTGGATGGAGGCAGCTTAACCAGACATCTGAGCCTGAGGAAGACATTTCTAAATGAAATACTCGGATGAAATATAGAGCCACGATCAGCCCATGATAAAGCTCATGTCTTTGGACAAAGATAAATACTGTGGCCTTTATACACAACTTTTGTCCAAAGAAAAATGTCCCCTTGGGAGAGATATCTGAACAACCATGTATGGTTTCTCAATTCAAATTTATTTTTAGCCATGTTAGCAACATGGCTCTATGGATGCAATGCTGTTGGTCGGTTGGTCGTTCCACCACTTTGGTCCGAACTTAAATATCTCAGCATTTATTGGATGGATAGAACTTTTTGTACAAATATTCATGGTTCCCATGAATCCTACTGACTTTGATGATCCCCTTCCTTAGGGCTGGGTATCGGTACTCGATACCTTTAAGGTACTGACCAAAATAATCCAGTACCAAGTAGTGTCGACACTTCACCAGTAAAACGATACCTGCAATCAATCCTTTTATGCCCAGATCTAGAAAAAAATGACTTATTTGTATTGTTTTACTCACAGCCAATTACTTCAAGGGTTCTTCGATTTAATGTGATGTGTGATTGGCCCACTACCTCAGCAGCTGCAGCCCATACGGCCAGGATTGCTTGCCTGCACATGGCTCTGAACGCGGAGATGTCTGAGCTGGCGGCTAGGAGATAACGGTTGAGTTGCACAGATATGGTAGAGACGATGAAAGTTGGAGACTGAGGAGACACAGGACAGCGGCAGCACTGGGTGGTGTTGGCAGGGGTTGTGTCTAGAAGGTAACACACAAATTGCGAAACTCATGGTTAAGGTCAGGCAGTGACCTCGAATGGTAAAGGTTAAGATAGTTGTCGGGCAGTGGGTCTCACAAGAGTTTTTACAAGTTTTCGCATGTTTTCGCAATTTTCGGGTTACCTTCTAGACACGACCATTGGCGGGGCAGCCCCGGCAGTCGCAGCGCTGTTGCCCCAATTACTCAGCTTTCCGTTATCCCCCAAAACAGAGGCGACTGTGAACTGTATATCCTCAGCACCATTTCTGTAGTGTCGTTAAGCTTTTCCTGTAGTCCTCCTCCTGTTTTAGGATTTCTTCTTTTGAAAATTTCTTTCGTTGCATCTTGAATCATGTTATTATAACGATGTGATTAACCCTGTTTACTGTCGGTGCAATGTTTTTTCATTAACTGCCGAAAAGGCGTCACACGATGTCTGGTGGCAAATTAGAAAATATCATAGCCATCACGAACTAACGTAAGGCACAATAATTTATTTTTGGAACAATATCTTCCTTTTTTAACCTAAAATGTTGACCGTCCGACCCTCCACCGCTGGAGGTGAACCAACCTCGTTACGTATGCAATGGCCTTACTCCAACATGCCGGCTCGCTTGCTAGATAGCTAGATAGAAATTACGGAAATACATTTGTCATATCTGTGGGTTTAACAACTTTTTAAAATCAGATTTTATGCAAGTTGGTTTTTCAAATATATTTGTGCACTACAAGTGCCAAAACATATACGTTTCATGTCCTCTTTAAGGGTACTGGTATTGGTACTGGTATCGTAAATGATACCCAACCCTACTCTTCCTGTAGCAACACCATAAGGTTCACATTTGTGGATCTGAGTGAAATGTCCCGACATCTATTGGAATGCCATGAAATTTGGTGCAGACCTTCATGTCCCCCTGAGATGAATTGTAATAACTAGTAGCAGATGTTGAAACTCAGATGGTGAACATAGTAAACATACCTGCTAAACATCAGCATTGTCATTGTGAGCATGTTACTGTGCTGTCGTTAGCAATTAGCTGAAAGCAAAGCACAGCCTCGCGCAGTCATTAGCATCGCAGACTCAAGCTTTTTAGACTGAAACAAAAATGCAAGGGGAAACAAGAATGGAGCATTTGGAGCTGTAAATAAATGATTGCGCCTCATTCACTTCCTGCATCAGCCTTTCCATTCCTTCATAATGTACCGTTGGTAGTTTGAGTTGCTTTTCTCTGCACTTTATTTCAGTCTGGAAAAAAAGTTTTAACTAAAATAGATTTACTTCCGGGCAAAAAGGTGGAAAGGACATCTTGAGAGGTTTTACATGTCCATTCAATACAACAGATTGTCTATTTAAGTTTTCCTAAAAAGTGTTGGCTTTAAGGCTGGTTGCAGGTTATGTGTGAGGAGCAGCGTGTGAATGCTAAAGCAATAGGGATAAAAAAAACAATCAGAGTTGACCATCTGGCTGCGCTGCTAGAAAGTAGAAGGTGCTATTGCTCTGTGAAAAACCCATCGACAGCTCCGCTGTTAAAATGCAGTCCACGGAGACGACTTCTCTTTTGCCTTAAATTAAAGCATTTAATTGAACCAACGAGCACTTATTCGGCTGAAGAAATGTTATTAAGAGCGGCTTTATTAGAAGGGATGCCTGATAAAAGCAATCGCCCGTGTACTTAAACTAGGACCTGGAGGTGTATTTACTCCAGCCTCTGTGTGTGTGTGTGTGTGTGTGTGTGTGTGTGTGTGTGTGTGTGTGTGTACTCCACTCCTGCTCAATCATGCAAATGCAGCAGAAGCTCACAGAATGGATGGCTGCTGTCAGACTGAGGAGAAGAGATAGATTGATTGGGGAAGAGAGAGAAAGAGGTTGAAAGACAGAGGTTGAGATAGCGTGAGGAGTGTGAGACTGATGGCAGATGGCGTGTTAAAGATGGAGTCCTCTGCTTCTCCATCCACGCTGGGAGGAGAGAAGAGGTATGGAGAACCCTGAAGAAATAAAGGAACGCGTTGATTGATTAGAGAAAGGATTTCCTCCCCCAACTGAGTCTCCTGTGCTCTACGTCTAGCTTTGGACTTATCTTGTCATCGCTGAAACATAATCCTTTCTGGACTTTCAATTTTATTAATCAAATACTTGCACATCTAGCGTTGTAACATGGCAGCAACACTGATAAAAAGCATGACAAATTACATGGTGTAAGTCACACACTCTTTGCTTAATGGTATGAATATGACAGTCAGTGAAATCCATTACAGAGCCCTTTACCTGTTCCTGGCAGGACTCTGCTAGACAATAGAGAAAAAGAGGTGGCTGTTCAGGGGTCTCATTTATAACTGTTGCGTACGCACAAAATGGGGCCTGAAATGTGCGCACGCCACTTCTCACGCAAAAGTTGTGATCTATAAAAACAAACTTGACGGGAGAATGTGCGCACATTTAGGGAAACTTTGACCCATGCGTACACACATTATGGAGGCTGGGGAAACTGGTGACGAAGGTGGTGAGGTGGTGAATTGAAGCCAGATTGTAGAAATTAAACATTTAACGTCACTTCATATCACACGTTACTTATAGATCCACTTTATCATGAACATTTACACCAGCAGTGAGCTAGTGAGCCATACCTATTCCATTAGCACCTTACATAAGTAAAAGATATCAGCCAACTCAAATCTCAAAGCAAATTCCGCTCAATATTTCATCAGCGCTGTCTCACCATCACTCCGGAGCGCAGAGGAGAGGGCCGGACTAGCGACACTCGTGGTCAGCTGTGGAGCCACCGCTGCTGCTGAAATCATCATCATCGGTTGTAGAAATCCAATATGACATCAAATAGTATTAAATATTAAAGAATGGCAGAACAGAGCGTCGAGAGTTTTAGAAATATTTTCTAATAGTGTGCAGATATCAACAAGTACGATATTAGTTTTTATAAAATTGTTGTGTGTAAAATCGCTGCAGTGAACATAACATGACTCATTCATTTATTTATGGTTTATTAGATAGGGACAGATACAGTATACATATAGACAAAATGAAAACAGCTATCCGATGCATCTATGTCTCCAGTGCGCTCTGTGCGCCACACACACTCTGCGTCCTCCAGTCACCTTCACCCAGTAGGCTACATCTTCACCACCTGCATGTACAGTTTGGATTGAGTAAATTAGTAAAGTGTGTAAATAAAGCCAGTGACAGCTCTCGCACAATCGTTACTCTCCATGTCCTCATTGTCATTATCAGTCCAAATCATAATGCAGGACAAGTTCGCCATAAAAACGGAAATAAATAAATAATTTGTGTTCACCTATCAAACTTCCTTTTTCAAATGATATCACGGGGGGGGGATATTACTGATTGTCGCGATCATTTTGACAAGTTGTGAATAGATCATTCTGATTGTTGTAAACATATAAACACTGCAGTGAGACTCATGCTGAAACATGCTGCGTGGTGGATGCACTTGCACTGTGAGGAATACGGGAATGAAAGAATTAGAATTATTGCTTTGCATTGACCATTTATGGCTGAATGTGGGCGTGTAGAGGGCGGGATATGAGGCTGATCCACGTGCGCACATTTCCAGCTGGACTGTGATTTATAACGGGAAAATTGCCTGCAGGTGTGCGTATGCACAGTTTTATAGGTCTGATTTTTTTTGGGGGCGCACACCATTTTCGGCTTTTGTGTGCACGTACATTTTTAGTATGGATCCTACGCACTGTTTACTAAATGAGACCCCAGGTCTTTGCACAAGATCCATATTTTTCGTATGCGTTTTTTTGAATCCGTCATCCGATAAAAAACGCTACGCACAGAAACCTTGCACAGTGAGTCTGACGCATTTTATTATTCTATTTGTTGCGAAAATTTTACGAGACAAAACTGAATTAATTACGTGGGTGCAATGGATAGCGCTAATCCCAATGGGGCTAATTAATGAATGACATTCGCAAGAAGCTATTGTTTAGCTGCCTAGAGCACAATCACTATTGTCTAATCTTTCCTACATCCTTTGTTTTGCAACCATCCCCGATTCCAAGCTGTTCTGCAATCACTTGCCACAATCTTTAAATCTTTGTAATCTTTTATTTCTTAATCGTAAAGTGCTTTATGCTGGGAGACGGAGGGAATTTTTTATTATGCCATTTTGGATGATGACATTTGGACGGACGGTGACTCTGAGTGGTCACACTACCCTTTTTTGCCTTTTGATGGATGGGAAAAAAGTCGAACCTGTTCCGAAAACTTTAATGACGGATGAAAGTTTCGGAGTCGGTTTGCAAACGTGATTGACACAATGTGAGGTCGTATTTATTTTTAAACGTCCGACAATTTCGGACGCTATAAAGAATCTCTGTGACATTAAAATGTATTAACTAAGGGGGAAATAAATTTGTAGTAACAGAGCAACCACTGCTTACACTGGTTGTTATGAACTGTAAACTCATAAAGTAGCTAATAATTGTGAGCTTCAAGTTCTCTGTAACATCCGTGATGTTGCCTGATTTCTTCTCATTTACTGTAGCACGCTGCTTCAGCTGTCCAGCTCCGTAACATTACCTGATGCTGAGTGGTCTTCCGCGTATTCCAACATTCCCATGTACGTATACACACAGCTTAAATTTCTTCTAGTAGTCACATTGTATATTTGGCTAATATATGTGTCCTTTAGTGTCTATGTTCACCTTCTTTGCAAAATAGTGTTTCTCTGGTTACCGCTTGTCAAGAGTTTGAAACATAACACTGAGCCAGACGAAAGTTTCCACAAAAAGCAAATGAGGAGGAAGATGAAGGTCACAGGTAGAGGAGATCAAGATAAAGTTTGAGTGGGGTGAGGTGTAGAGAAAAAGTGGTGAACTTCAAACTGTTCGGGATGTGTGATAATGCACAGAGGGAAAGTCAGTGGAGGATGAAAGTGGGATTACAGAAGAGAGGAAAAGATGCGGGGCAGAGTGACATTGTCAATCAATTGTTGATGGATTCACAGGACTCCTCGAATCTATACTTCAAATACTCCCAAAAAAGGAAATTGAAAGTGAAAGCTAATACCTTCCATAATGAAAACTTTAGCATCGTATGTCCGATCTGAGCAGCGACATCTTCCACCTCAAGTATAGTGACGCTCTTATGCTCTCAAACAAATAAGGTAAATTAAATGAACACAAGTGCTGCTGATGATGAAGAAAAAAGTGTGTATTTAGCTCTTCCTCTTAAGACCAGGAGCATCTTGAGTTAAAAGGGGACATGAGGTACCACAGTGCAGAGTGCATTTCCATCTGTGCATTTTTCACCATCCTCTGATGGGTTTTGCTTCAGATCTGCAGCACAGGAGCAAACCACCAGCAGCGCGAGGACGCGACCCGCTGACACAGCAAGCCCTAAACACTCTGACAAGGGAGGGGCGGCAATGACAGAATCCATTCTGCTTCGTCATGGAGGCGACTCCAGTCAGCTTCAGTGGATAAATAAATAAGCATGAGGCAGGCAGACAGAGGACCGGTGTGTTATATACCCGTCTGGGTCAGTGGAAATTATCCGGGCTTCCTGGTAAACCTTCACCCAAATGTGACCTCTGATTGGATCGGAGGGTCTCCGGTGAATAGTTTTTCCCAAAACACACATTTACACACAGAACATGTCAGTAAAAGGTGAGGCAGCTGACCCCTCTTTATGGATCGACCAGAGCTCTTGCTCGTGCATTAAGCCACCAGTGACTGAACACAAAAACAATTTCCATTTCAGAAGGATGGAAGGATTTTCTGTATTGTATCAGATAGGGGTGGAAAAAAAATCGATTCACCTATGTATCGCAATTTTTTTTTTATGATTTTGAAGTTGATTTTTTGTAAATGCCAGAATCGATATATTTGCTTAATTTGAGTCTATGTGGAGGTAGAAGGAAGTTAATGCTTTTATTGTTGTAGTCTGAGTAAAGTGACGTCATATCCGTTCCGTATCTGTCAACCAAAACAAACCGCAGCCGGCCGCAGTGAGCCGAAACGAAAAAGTAGAAAACGGCGGAGGGTTCGCGTGGATACGACTTGCACCCTCACATTTTAAATCCAAAGTGGTAAACACTACACATACAGTAAAGTATGGAAACACTTTGGGTTTCACACATTGCAGGAAAAGCAGAGCTAGACATCATGGCTAAGGCTGCTTGTTAACTCTGTCATGGACAGGAAACGTTATCGTATTGCGGTAACATGCGGTAAAGCCGGGCGTCACTTGCATCTCCGGCTGATGTTGCAACTGTAGAGCACCCATATACTGACATTCATGTTAAATGCATTCAAACAACCCCGGTGGAGCTGACCATGGATGTATAAAGAGAACGGAGCTGACGGGAGAGCTAGAGACGGACTTGGTGAAGTTAGCGGAAGTACAGTATACACATGTGGCTACGTCTGGTTTTCAAAATAAGGTGTTAACTAAGGGAACTGTATATACAAAATACATACATTGAAATAAGATTGATTAGATTATATTCACCAGAAGTATAAAACATTACATGCCCCTTATAAATTAAAAAGAAAATACCACTAATTTGTGAGTGAAATGTCTTTATTCTTTGATTTTTGGGTTGCTGGAAAAAAATTATTGAATAATGCCAATGACAATGACATATATTTGACTTCAGGACATCTCTGACTACATACATGCTGAAAATCAAACATTTTTACTCTATCAATTTAGAGATTTTCCAAAGTAAAAGTCCCTAGAAGTGTATGATTCAACTTTTCCACACAGTCTAATGTTAAAACAGTTAACAAAATCGCAATAAATCGTAATATTGAATCGCAATACTTGTAGGATCGCAATGTTTAAAAATCGCAATACATATTTAATCGGCACCTAATTATCATGATAATATCGAAATTGGAGATAGGTGTATCAACCCAGCCCTAGTATCAGTTCTCCAGGAATTCCTATTGATGCTTGTTAGAGGGACTCAGGTGCAGAAGTTGCAGGATAAACAAAAATGAAACTGGGGCTCTTGATTTAATTTGATGCAACCACGCAGTTTGTCCCTAACTACCCATCAGGCTTTGTGAAAGCACTCCTGGGTACTACACAGTGTACAAATGCAGTGAAACAGTTACATCTCTGGAGGATGTATAAATGATGCACAAGCAGAAAAGATATTGTTTACACCTACGATTGGCTGCAGGGCCTCAGACAGTGGGAGAGCCAGAACTGTCTCTTCTACCACAACGTCCCTCTTTGGTAATCCAAATCAAAGTCTGGGCAGACAATACAAGATTTTTTGATTAATTATTTTTCTGTGTGATGTGAAAGAAATGTGCAGGGAGAGCTAAAATCCCACAGAAGCCTCATAAGTCTTTGTTTTGATTGTGATTCTGACTTTGATCGCATTAATGTTTGCACTGCAAAGTCTCATTTTGTCAGCCCGTCTAGGAAGCAGCTCAGCAATGCTATCTGAGTATTTTCTGTTTTGAGCCTCTTTTACAAAAGATTCTCACAAGTTCAAAACTCTGTGTGTACAGTCAAATCAAAGCTCTTGCAAATCTAATTTTCTAGCAATTGTTTAAGCCCTGCACACTGTCACCACAGAGTGCATAGGCCTTCATCAGTCATCATATTCACAATATGAGAACAGTTTTATATTAGAAGCACAGGCTGTATCAACCAATCAGCAAGGACTCGTTTCACATACACCTGGAACAATCACAAAAATCTATTAAAAAACATTCCTAAAATAAAATTTACAATATATCTCAACATCCATAGAATACAATAAAAGTAAGTGAATGTTTGGGGGGGGGGGATAACAACTAGACAACAACCTGTCCATGTCTCCTATTACATGGGTTCTCAACCTTTTGTAACTTGAGGGCCACTTCTGATTATTCAAAACATTCCGAGAACCACCTTCCCAAATAAATGACAAACTGGGCTATAAATATGTGTTACACCACTGTCAGGTGTAATGACCTACATAAATATTCAGCTTACCCTCACCCATCACTTCCTGCTATTATGAATCCAAAGTATTCAGGGTCCTATTTCATCACCACATGCTTTGGAGCTTTTACTGGTGCTGGGTTGTCTCCAAAAACACTTTTTAATTCCAAAAACCACTCCATTTTGTGTCACTGTATGCAGGACAAGGCCATGCCAGATTTTCCTCGCCAGAATTTCACATATTTTTGGAGTGTTATTTAGCCTCCTTCCTGACAAGCTAGCATGACATGGTTGAGACCAATGGATTCCTAAGGTTTTTTATAGTTTCCTATGATGCCAGTATCTTCACTCTAGCTTTAAAACTGATCCCGCTACAGTCTCTGAAAGACAGAATAGCGGCCGTCAGATTTTGAAGAGGTTAATCTAACCAGTTGGCAGTACCTCCGCAGCCCACTAGGTGGTGCTCTGTGGCCCACCAGTGGGCCCCGGCCCAGTGGTTGAGAGTAGCTATCCTATTGTATTCTAGGATCTTGAAATGTATTCATTGTAATAATAAGAGCTCATGCACCCATTCGTCAACACCACCTGTCATTTTCCAAATGTGTTAATTTGAATGGACTTTAAACTGCATTTTATTTGACACTATTAATTACATAAAACTGGATATTGTTTTTTTATGTGTCCGCGTCGGCGACGGCTGTGACCTCACAAAACACGTTTTTGGCCATAAGTCAAGAATTCATATGCTAATTATGATAATTTCACACAAATGTCTAACAGGATAAAATGTTGAAGTGATGACATTTTGGACAGACATGGATGTAAACTGCAACTTGACTAGGGGTGCAAGAAAATATCGAAAAAATCGAATATCGCAATATTATGTTATGATACTTTATTAATTTTCAAAAACACTGTATTGATTTTTAATAAATAGTTTACGTGCAAAGATTAACTCAGTCAAAACATTCTTTCATTTGCAAAGAGATTTGCCCTCTCAGTGTATGTGCCCTCTCAAAGTACTGCTAAGAAGTTGGATATTACAGGGACCGCAATAAATGCAAATGCTGATCCCACTGTTCTGACTGCATAAAAAAGTAAACTTCTTTTTACTCAGATTTTATGTATATGGCAGTGTGTTCTTTATACTATGACAGTTTTCCTAAAATTTGATTAAAAATTTGGAATATATCGCCTTGCTTACAGTGTATACTGAATCGTATCCCCTGTGTCATGATACGTATCGTATCGCCAGATTCTTGCTAATACACAGCCCTAAACTTGACTGGTCGGCAGAGGCATACAACCTCGAAGCAGTAATTAATTTTTTTTTTTCATACAAGGCACAGTAATCCTGAAATTTATTTTTGTCAGTAAGTTCTAGAGTTAAAGTCTAAAGTAAAGTTTGCATTCATGTAACTACAACTTGGAGTGGAAAACTAACAAATGTTGTGCACTCTCAGTCTCAGCATCTGATGATCAGTTGTTTCAACTGAATTAGGTCCTGTGCAGTCGGCCTATCATAGCTGAAACTTTACTTGTGACAAATATACTTGTTTTTGAAAATGTCATTTTATTTAGCTTAGCTACTCCACAATCTCTCCCTGTACTACTGTACCCCCTGGCAACTGCAAAAGTACCCCATGGGGTATGAGTACCCCTGGTTGGCAAACCCTAGCGTAATTGTCTTATGTGCTTGCGATATGACTGCTGTTTTGATCGGTTGTTGCAGGCTTTGGCGCCACTTGAATTTGAAGCCTGACAAACATCCGAATGTTGCAGCTTTGATAAACTCAGCGCTGACATTGTTTGTGAATTCAACACCATTTCAGTTTCCCACTCACCTGTCTATCAGGGGTGTGCCAGGCAACATTTACAGTCTGATTTATTATAGATCACTAACCTAACCTTGAATTTTGACTTCCTGCACTGAACATATTTTAAGGTGTGAATGTTTTTGATATAATTTCCCTTTTTTATCACATTCTCTGAATAGATTACTCTTCACTGATGCTCTCCAAAAGCAGCTTACAGTGTCCTAAATAACAGTAAAACAGTAAAAAAAACATACAAATATTAACAGCGATGAAGAATGCAGTCATGCACTCTGGCGATTTTCAAATGACAGTTGAAGTAATCTCTTTATTTGTTCTTTCGAATGTGCTCAAAGCAGAGAAGTAAACACTTGCTCTTTTAGAAAAGGACAGAGGTTGGTGTAACATGAAAATCTTTCAAAGCCTTGTCATTATACAAACAATACATTTTTAGCATATTGATACATGTGTGATTATGAGGCACCACACAATAATACTGTACCGTCTTCAATTATTTACACGAGAACAAAAAAAATAAAGCATTAGCCCTTCCGGCTATGAATGTTTGAAAGATGAAATACTGACTGGATAAGTCATTTGTGGGTACAATAACGTGTGCGTGTTCTTATGCGTGTGTGTGAGCAGCAGACATTAGAGCAGAGTGATAAGGTGTTTGGTTTTTACTGCAGCTAAGTGCTTTTTGTGGCTGTAAGGGAGAAAAAAGTGACAGAAAATAGGATGGCGGAGAATAGAAAGACACTTGACCAGAAAGAATCAGGTCATTTGTGAAAGCAAACACACACACAAACACATACACACACACACACACACACACACACACACACCGACAATCACTAACAGGCAGTTGGGATAGGATGCAATAAACTCTCCAACTCACTTTATCACCGCAGAGTTTCAGTGTTATACACTTAGCCCTCTCTTTCTCTTCTACACACACACACACACACACACACACACACACACACACACACACACACAGTGACAGCTTCAGTGGGTGCCCATGTGCCTCAGCAGTACCTCTGTATTCCATCTATTTTCTCAGAGGGGAGCGGACAAACACATACCTGGCTGGGTGAGGAAATTGCCCGTGATGCCACTCTACTGTACATTCCACTGTATCCAAACCGAGTGCGAGCCACATGTACAAGCTCACACAAAACGAAGTTCCCACTGCAGCTCCCAGTTCACACACTTTTGAGCCCCACACAGAACACTGAAGCAGAAATATGACTTTTTAAGGATGATTTTTTTTTTGTTTTGCTACTGAAACAGTAAGCAAGGAGCCCCTTCGTCCCATTGGTCCTCATGTTGAGAGCGTGACGTAATAGAATAGTGTAGAAAAACGGAGTAAGAGAAGATAGACACCGCTATCTAACATCACAAGCAACGGTTGTGTGGAGATTGTCATTGCCTTCGCATTATATTCGGTGAATGAGGTCACATTTTAAATCAAGTGTCTCTGGAAACCCTTCGCCTCCTGTGCAGTTCATCCAAGTGCAGCCGCTGTGGCGTGCATGCATCACAGTAACTGTTTTGAGTCAGTTTATTGTATTTCAATGAGGGGAGAAGAAGTCAATGACGAGGGGGGAAATGAGCCGAAGCTCACATCAGAGTCCAAAAGCAGCTTGGATGGCGTTGAATGAAAGCCTCCGCTGTGAATAAGAGCTTGTGTTTTAAACACCTTTTCTGCACCTTAGTTCAATCGTCCCTTCATTTCTTGCGCAATCCCTGAAAGTAAAGGTGTGAAAGCCCCCCCCCCCCAGGCCAGTACTACATCCTACAGCTGTTTAAATTTGTCTGTAGGGCAAAAATGTCTAAACAACCCCATCCATGCAGATCAGAAAGAGCGTTTCCATGACTTACAGAGGATCTTCTGGAAGGCTCTGCGGAAGTCCTGGTTGAAGATGGTGTAGATGACCGGGTTTAGAGAGCTGTTACAGTAGCCAATCCAGAAAAAGAACTTGAACAGCGTCTCGGGGATCTGGCACGGCTCCCGGCAGATCCCATACAGGCTGTAGGAGAAGAAGAACGGGAACCAGCACAAGACAAAAACACCCATGACGACGGCCAGGACGAAGGTGAAGCGCTTCTCCCGAGCGGCGGAGACTTTCTTCCGGTTGACGGTGCTCCGGCGTTTGCGGCGCGACGAGAACAGCTCCATGGACTTGGAACTGGCACGCGACTTCCTGCTGGAGTATTTAGAGGCGGTGCTGCTTTTCCGGCTGGACTTCCTGTCTTTTCTGTCGTCGCGGTGATGTTTCGAGCAAATGGAACTTTTCTTGGGTTTCTCGTCTGACGAGCTGCTGTCGTCGAAGGTGTCGTCATGGTCCGTCGGCGGATGCTTGGGTTCGTTCGGTAGAGGGGATCGCACAGCCTGCTCTTGGCAGTGTCCGTTCCCACGTTCCTGGTCTTTGATGCTTCCGTCTCTGTTGGACTTCTGTGACCCTCCTCTGCCTGGTTCGGCTTGGTCCATCCCATTCTCCAGCGGCGAGTCCACATCCCTCTTCTTCTCTGACATTGTTCTGGTCCTGGTCTTTGCCACTTGGTAGATGCGAATATAGACCAGGATCATGATGACACAGGGGGCAAAGAAGGAGCCAAGGCTGGAGTAGAGGATGTACCAGGTCTCATCATTCAGGATACACTGGGGACTGGCCTCATTGTTGCTCCTGTCCATTGATATCAGCGGTGGGAAGGAGATGACGGCCGAGATCAACCACACCACCACAATCATCCCCTTAACTCTTTTAGGTGTTCTCTTTAAGTTATATTCTACCGCCTGTGTCACCGACCAGTACCTGTCCAAACTAATAGCGCACAGGTGAACAATAGAGGAGGTGCAGAATAAAACATCCAGAGCCAGGTAGATGTCGCACCAAATTTTGCCAAAAAACCAGTAGCCCATGAGTTCATTTGCCAGAGAAAAGGGCATGACCAGGGTGGCCACCAGTATGTCCGCACTGGCCAGGGAGACGAGGAAAAGGTTCTGGGGTGGTTTCAGAGCTCTGCTCGTTAAAACAGCGATAACAACCAAGACGTTCCCGACTATTGTAAACAAGATGAGAAAGCTGACAAGTCCAGCCAGACCCCAGATAGCGAGCTGGGTGTACTGGCTCAGGGAGGTGGAATTAGAGGAGACATTTTCTGCCTCTACAACATCCCACAGGCTGGAGCTATTAAAGAAATCCATTTTGAGCCTTCTTTTTAGTCAATGTGTGACTTTTAAAAAATTAAAATGTGCGGAAATAATCTGCGGAAATATCCCATTAGGACCTCAGCGCATATTTCACAACGGAAATCTACTGCAAATGGCATTTTTTCTCTCTCCTCACCTGCGATCTTCCACCTCCTGCATGCCTCCTTTTAGAGAGAAAAAAGAGAGGGAGAGCGCGCAATGTGCAAAGTCTTTTAAGTCCTTATTCCAAAGACGCGCAGGCTGCACCGCAGCAGAATGTCCATAGTTAGAGAGCGGGCTCCCTCCTCAACGCGTCCTCTCCCATCCCGACTGCGCCCGCATCTCTCCACCTCCGCGTCCCCGCTGTGTCCTGAGAGAGGTTTGTAACAACCACGTGTCTTTTTTTCTTTTTTTCACATTGGAAAAAACTAGCAGGGACCCGCTCCACCGCAGATGGGAGCGACTATTGGAGGAGAGGAGATGGAAACGGTGAAATAAGCAAGCAAAATACACTGTTTTTATAGTTGATCATTATTTGGAAATATTTAATAAGCTCAGTGCTGCCGGAGGAGCGCTTGTATCTGCGTTGTCAGATTAGTGGCTGACAGTCACACATCGGACAGCTGATCAGGGTCTCTCTCTCTCTCTCTCTCTCTCTCTCTCTCTGCTGATTTGTTGACTTTTGAAGGTCTGTTATGAAGAGCGCGTTCACGTCCAGTTGAATAGATAAAGTGAGCAGGAGCTCTTGAGGCCACTGACTGACTGACAGCGGCGGAGTCCCGCATCGAGGAGAACGCGCTCTGCTCCGTCCTTCAGTGCGCACACTGGAGGTCAGTATTGTAACAGCAAGCCCTGGAGGGACAACACACACATCGTAAATATGAACACCATTGGATATGCAATACTATAGGCCTGTCTACACAGCCATCAGGTGAATAGCCATTATGTAGCCTATTTGATTAACAGGCGCCCTGTAGGGTGAGCATAGAAAGAGTCCGTGTGACCTTGCAGTGGAAACGTTTGTTATTTCCCTCCCCTCTGCCATTATCAGATGTGTGTTTGTGTTTTGCTAATTGTGCTGATAAGGAGATTACAGGATTACATGGTGCAGTTGTCATGTTCTGTTGGAGCTGAGAAGCACTCAGCTTTTGGGGCGCTAAATCATCTCTATTGAAAGCAGCGTGAATGCATGCAGCATAGATTGAGGGGGGGGGGGGGGGGGGCATGATACAGTATAGCAGGGGCTCTCAAACTTTTTGGGGCCAGGGACCCCTAAAAGGGGAGAACATTTTTTAAGGACCCCCTTAATAATATCGTTATCGTTACACCATCGTTATCGTTACACCAATTTGCTTACTACCTTTTGTAGCCTACTCTAAGATGAATAAATGGAACTATTGGTAATCTATACCTGATCTTAATAGCTTTCAGAAAATGAACAGTAGCAAGACTGGCATAGTCCTAATGAATCCAGATATTTAAATTTACCAGTCTAAAGCAGATTTTCAGTAAGTGCTTGAACTTCAAAACAATGAACTTATTACTGTGTGTCACAATCATATCAGAGTTTCTATTGGCCCAAAGCTAACGTGGGTGGAAGTAATGGACACAATATGTTTGTTTTACTGGTGCAAATGGTCCCCATCTGTAGATATGCACTTTTAATGATACAGCACAATTTTATAATTTATAGCAAATTATTTCACGGACCCCCTGAGAGAGTGCCACAGACCCCACTTTGAGAATCCCTGTGATATATGATTATTGAGTTCATCCCCTGGGTGGGCTTTATCAGGCGATAAAAGGCTGAATCATCATGACTGTGACTTCCAGGTCATCTCATGGATGTATAAAGAGAACTGAAATAAGGAGTTGGAGGAGGGCTCCCGTTCATTCTTATGAGAGTTGCTCAGTGGCCCATGGAGCCAAAATGGATCGACTGCCGAGTGATAAAGTACCCGGATCTTCCGGCGATCTTCAGCATCCATTGGAACCATAGAGCAGGTGCAGTAGCGTTTCCTTTAACCCCGCCTCTCAGACCGCGGTCCAGCCTCGGTATGGGTCTCATTCACATGAATGGAGGAAGGGAAATAACTCCGGATTCTGCAATTAGTATATTTTACAACATTTAGGACCTAATGATTTAAATAAGGGCTATTCAAGTGTTCGTACTAGGAAGTTGTTTTTCCTCAAAAAAATGTCCGCTGAGTTCCAGACGTCTCTTTCCCAATATAAGTCTATGGGAAAAAGTCTTTTATCACGTGGCGGCCACAGAACTTGTAATTCCATCGTTTGGCCACTAGGAAAATTTGCTTCGAAGTCCGGTGCTCTTCCTGGGGGCTTGGGTTATCTTGTCTGGATCATAGACTGTATATATAGATGGACTACATGACATCTCCCCAAACGTGAAGCCAAAACATCTTGATCGCCCCCTGGTGGCTGGCTGCAGTATAGGTCATAAACCCTGCCCCCTCCATGTTAGCGGATGGGACATGGGCTAAACTAAAAAGTAAAAGAACGCGTCTAATACATTTTTCCCAAAGATGGTTTCTGTCATTTTAGGTAGTTCTTATCACGCTGATGTATGTTTAAGTGTTCATTTTTCTGATAAGTTTGGTTTTAATTAGTTTTTTTGTATGCTATAAAAAGGGGCTGAGACATCATGATTGATAGCTGTGAGTCTCTCTCACTGACAAGCTGCGGCCGTGCTCAGCTTGCTTTTGGTTCGGGCGGATGACCTCGATACCAGATACCAGACTCTGGCTCCAAATGACGCCAAAACCATAAGATGGCAGCTCCCGTACCCGGTATATTTTGGCTTCACTTCTGTACAGTGGGAGGAAGTGGAGACACGTCGTCCCTCTTTATATACAGTCTGTGGTCTGGATACATGTGTTTTCATTTGAGGACAAACAAGTGTATGCACACTTGCCACACAACGTTTTTGGTCTCACTTTTCTTTTCTCCCATCAACCCTCTCTGATCTGGGTGGTGGTGGTGCCGCCTGGAGAAAGCAGCCTGTCTCCCCTTTGGCATACAGCCTGGTATTAAGTCCCTGGACCGGTGCGTTTATTGACCAGTCTCCCAGCTAAGTACCTGTCATTAATCACAGAGCGGCTCAGCCATACTGATTAAAGAGCAGCCGCAAGAAATGCTCTAGTCCAAATTGATCCTCATCAAGGCTTTGAGATGGAATGAGGAAGGCTCAGGGGGTTGTGGTCCGGAGACCCAGTCAGGGCGGCGGACAGTCTCTAACTTGTCCCCCCACCGGTCCCCAAAACACCCTGCTCCTTCTCATGCTGCCTGTTTAAATTGAACTAAGGCTAGAGTGATGCTGCAGGTCAGCGTGGATGCACTCTAAGCTGATTTTGAGCAGACAGACAAGCCTTATTATGGTCATTAAGTCATGTCCCGGGGCAACAGCTCTGTCCATATAATTGGGGCACCGGTGAGCGATCTCAGCTATTACCGAGTCCTTTTCTTGTTCCCAACATTGTGCTCTGCACTGAGGCAATAAGTTCCTGCTACAGAGCTAGCCAGAAGCCAGCTTTTGGGTGGCAAGAACACCGTTTTGATTACTCTTTAAATTAAGGCTTTGTGCTTTTTCTTATTTTGCTCTTTTAAAACTAGTGACATACTAAATCATCCTCCTTTTTGTGCTGTTTCATTCTTTGTTCTACTGGCTCAGTTACTGCAGTTAAAGTGTGGCCGTTGTTTGCTCCTTGTAACAGAACGGTTGTTGGTTTGCAGTCATCTGCACTTTTGTTTAAGCGCTACACTGCAGAATTTGTGGAACTGAAAATGGATTCCCAGAGCTTTCTATTAAAGGGGAACTACGGCCATTTTTTAAATTCATACATGTTATTCCTATGGTCCAAAAGACAGTCCAAAAAATATCAGTAAACATGAACAACTCTCTCCCAAATCCCAAAACTAGAGTGCTAAAACTCAAATTTGTGATGTCATAGGGTATAAAGTGTGGAACTGCTCCATAGACAATGAATTGTGAAAGGTGTTATAGATGACACTGAGAGCACCCATAGGGGAATGAGTATATAGGAACATTTTCCATTTCACAACTGACAACACTACAATAGAATAAAGATCATTTCAATCAGGAGAGACCCCGTATAGAATGAACAATAAATGTATTACATGATACATAATAGCAGAATAATGCAAAGTCTTTGGTGATTAGACTCCATCATGACGTAGTATATCAAAAGGGGGTAGTGATTCCGTGATGAGATTAGGATATATTCCCCCCTGGAGTCTAGACACTGGTGGTGGTGGTGGTGAAAGGAGTACCTGAAGATCTAATTAAGGAATGTAGAGCAGGTCTGGGCACAGAATCTGATGAAGCCTGGAGGTGATGGGGTGGAGGCGGGTTGCCTCGAGTCGCACTGAATTGAAAACTGACACCAGCAGAGGGGAGAACAGTTTTAAAATTTGATTACAACGATATGATTGGCTCACGGAGAGCGTGGTAGAATCTGTTTGGTTATCTAAGAGTGAACCACCCACAGTCAGCTGATAGAGTAGCAGCCAGTGAGAGAGAGAGAGAGAGAAAGACAGAAAGGTTGTGAATGAGAGTGTGCTAAGAGTCTTACTGTCTGAACTTTCACTTTAAGCTTAATTCGGGTATAAAAAAGAAAACAAACATTCTGTGTGTCCACAGAATCAGTCTCCCATTCATCGTCTATGGAGCAGCTCCAGACTTAAAGCAGCAGTAGTCAGAATATTTTTGGCATCATTGGCCAAAAATATCATAATAACCTTTCAGTATATTGTAATTCAAGTGTTCTGTGACAAAACTAGACTTCTGCACCTCCTCATGGCTCTGTTTTCAGGCTTTAAAAAATCTAGCCCGTGACAGGAGACTTTGACCAATCACAGGTCATTTCAGAGAGAGAGAGCGTTCCTATTGGCTGTTCATTCAACGGAGGCAGCTGTCAATCACTCTCGAACTCCGATCAAACGGTCGAACTAGGCAGCGTTGATCAAATATGAATCAATATTCTGTTACTGTAATGCTTATTTCTTGCCTCAAATGTTTTCAGAAACATCTTGTAGTGTAATGTTTAGCTGTAAAATTAGGAAGTTTGCTCCGGCTGGTGGGCGGTGCTTAGTTTTTCCTCAACTGATCAACATGGATGCCGGGTCACAAACGTTCTCATTTTACAGCTAAACAGTACACTACAAGATGTTTCTGAAAACATTTTATGCGAGAAATAGGTATTACAGTAACAGAATATTGATTCATATTTGATCAGAGCTGCCTAGTTTGACCGTTCGATCGGAGTTTGCGAGTGATTGACAGCTGCTCAGAGACGGCAAGGCTCCGGCTCGGCTCTGATTGGTTGTTTTTCTCCGGTCTGTGAAATCTTGCAGATCCTATTAGGAGCACCAGAGGACACCGGAGGCACATGATTTTTTTTTCAGATTACCTGTCTCATGCGCTACTGTCAGGATATAGTGACTGTTTCATAATAATAACTTTTTTTAATAATATTTGCTCCAATCTCGCCTACTTCAGCTTTAACACCCGATGACATCACAAGTCTGGTCATTTCTGGCTTTGAGAGAGAGTCGCTCATGTTCACAAATATTGATTGAACTTTCCTAGGCCATGGCAATAACATATTGGAAGTCTTAATTTGGGTGGTGTTCCCCTTTAAATGGGGGAAGAGAGAAGCAATCTGAGCCTAATAAGATTAACCTAATAAAGATTCCAAAACGTAATAACACCTGATGTGTTCTCACAACATGACCGGCCTTTTGTGACCCTTTGAAATCCAATACAGTGACCACTCCAGTTATTACGCTTCATCACGCAATCAGCTCCTCACAATAGCTAGAAGACATTATGCCATAGGCATCTACCTCCTGCTTATGAACTCACATCATATACATAGTGTGCATGAATGAGCACAGAATACTAAATCAGCTACATGCTAACAAAGCCTATTCCCCAAAGAAATTACCAGTAACGACAGAAGCTTCTAATTTCCCCACCCTTCCTAATGTGCAGTAGTTTCCATATACTGTAGCCCCCCCATAAGGAGGTATGGTACCAGCTGGTGACAGTGACAAATGGCATTGTTACCTGGGCAGACAACTATAGAGCCAGGAACAAATAGTTCAGGGGAGCAACATCGAGCTCAGGGGAGTTTCTCTCTGCTAGCATCACAGAACAGAACAGGACCTTCTTATCTAGTGCATTTCTGTGACAAATTACCTTGTAGGGAAAACAGTCAAATAAGATGGAGGATTCTTTTTTTTTGGGACTACTTTAAAAAGCAGAACATTTTCCTTTTTGTTGTAATCTTAATCCTAAATCTGTCACAATGAAAAATAAAGTTGGTGCCGTCTATTTCTTAGATCACCGTATCTCTTCTTCTAAAATAATCCCGTATCTCTCCAACTGATCCAAACCATTCTATCATGTGTGTGTGGGATTGTCACAACTTCCAGAGGCCAGAGTGATTAAGAAATTCAGAGGAAGCTATATCTTAAATCAGAGCTATATCTTTCAGTGTTGTCTTTCTCAGTCGTATGCTGCCTCCAGAGACTTGTCAGCACATCCACAGTGAGTGACCTTGGCATAGTTGTCCCTGTGAAGCAGGCAGCTGGACGTCAAGCGGGATGCATTTTAAACAAAAGAGATAAGAGATTTCTTGGCTTTTCAGGTTTAACTTTGGAAAGAAAGAAATGCGGTTTGTATTTTAATTGTACCAACTGCCCTCTATGTGAACTTACAAATTATCAAATTATCCTTAATGGATCTGCACAGACTGGGATGACGGCTTAATTGTTTAGGGTACCAACCATGTGAATGTTGAAAGTCTCTCGACGATTTATTATCTTCTGGTCGTGAAAATCTGCTTTTGAGAATACGGTTTTGAGCACTTTTAACTCTTAACCCCCTGAGACCCGCGGTCTTGACTAACGTTACTGTCTTTCAGAGGCTGTAGCAGGTTCAGTTTTAGAGCTACAGTGGTACATATAAGGTACATATATCATATGGAACTAGAAAACCCCAAAGAATCCATTGGTAACAACCATGTCATGCTAGCTTGTCGGAAAGGAGGCTAAATAACGGAAGGAAACGCAAGGAAAAACTGGCATGGCCATTTCCAAAGGGGTCCCTTGACCTCTGACCTCAAGATATGTGAATGAAAATGGGTTCTATGGGTACCCACGAGTCTCCCCTTTACAGACATGTCCACTTTATGATAATCACATGCAATTTTAGGCAAAAACCATGCAGTTTTTTGAATGCAGTATAAATGTGTAATTCTCCCCTATTCTAAAAATAATATATTTGAAAATTTCTCCATACTGGGGTCCCTAAACAGTCTTGGAATTGCATAAATTGGGCATGACTGTAAAGCTGAGACTCTTGTGGATCCAATGAGACCAACTGTATTCATGTGTGATGATGTTAGTCCCAATAGTCGCAATTCCATTGTAGAGACCTTTTTTTTTTTTTTTTTGACCTCACTGTATAAAATGGCCTGTGGTGACCTCTAGGATAATCACAGCCTCATGAAACTGTACAGCCACAAACTAGAGACCTAGGGCATTCAGAGGATGAATCGATTTCCTAGCTATACTGACAATAAGGGGGTTTCTGAGCAGTTTCCAGAACAGAAATGCTCGCCATCCAATTGCCGAAAAAAAAAAAAAAATGTGTCAAAAAGTATTTGATTAATTCATTAATAATTAATTCATTAATTGAGATTTATTTCTGATATATGACTAGAACAACTTGACAAAAAGCTGTAACCCAAATTAACCTTCAGGTTTCCAGATTTCAGATGCTGTAGACCACTTCTATGTGACATATACTGTTGACCTGTTATCTTTCAAAAACTGTTTTTTCTTCACATTTAATCCACATTTTTTGTTGTTGATCTACCAACAATAGTCAATACAGAACTCGTTTTGTACTCTCGAATTACAAATTAATCTGCACAAGGCTGCTGAAAGTGAAAAGACATTCCGAGAATCTCTTTATTGATAGTCTGGTAAGCAATTTTGAAAATGGGACTGCTATTCAGCACAAAAATAATCACACGGTTAACGGAGAATAAAGACAAGTGAAGCAGTTGTAGACCCGAGGCTGTTTTAAGTATAAAGGATCTATTCCTTTTGGTATTTCATTGCTTTAATCACATCAGATGAATACAACGAAGAAGTATGAGTGACTCCATCATCCATCCATCCATTATCTGTAACCGCTTATCTTATTTAGGGTCGCGGGGGGGGCTGGAGCCGATCCTAGCTGACATTGGGCAAAGGCAGGGTACACCCTGGACAGGTCGACTCCATCATTAATTAACGAATGATTAATTAACAAATGTGCATGTAAACACAAATCAGCTTTTCCAAAAATGATGCCCCAGAATGGCCACTATGAAGCCTTTTCAGCCTTGTTTCTATATCTGCCGTAGCACAACACACTGTTACAGTGCAGAGACACAAGTCTTAAGATTATGCAACTGTTCCGAGAAAGGTTGACTGTCCAATTAGAAGTGCCGCCTTGCTCGAGATGAGTGGCTGTGCACTGTCTGGCCTGGCAAAGTCATTACTGTCCATCTGAGTGACAGTTGGGCCGAACTGGCAGATCTGCAGGCAACTCGAGCGTTAGGCGCAGCGGGTATGTGTCAAAAACGTGACACCCCCGGACAAAGACCGACGCCAATCGACTAGGTGTTGCATCATGATCTGCACACCAGATTGACTTGCGGTTGGTGAAAAATGACCATCTGTGAAGTGTCACTTGGAGAGGTCACAGACTGCCCGAGAGAGGACGGACAAATTGGACTCATATGACGATGGATTGGCTATGAGAAGTCATCATCATCAAGTGCATCGCCTAATACTATACTCAAATAAATCTGGAGATGTTGGACTCATAGTACATTATCCTATGAGTCAATACATAAAAATTAATCCAAGTCAAGACATTCAGCTTTAAATCACCTGCAGGCACCCCCCCTCCATAACCCGCATAGAGCTCGGCAGAGCCAAACTTGTCAGATGGTAAAGTAAACCACCCTAATGGGAGTTCTGTTAGATCCAATCAAACATGGAACCACACTGTAATGCACCATCTGCAGATAAACCCACCTAAGCCTTTAGCATTACAGCAGCTCCTCCATCTACACGCTGGTCGATAGATAATTTCACAGCCTTCAATAACCACGAGGCGTTTTTTCAAGTGCTATGGGTTTCTCCAAGATGCCTGACACTCCGGCATAATCCCACTACTGATGCCTCTGCTGCCCGAGAGCTCAGCCTGTATAGCTGAAACCTGTAACAGCCCGGTGAGGAAAGGGCAAAGTTTGGGAAACAGAGTTGTGAAGAGAAAGAGAGTAGAAATGGAAAAGCGAACGCGGAGCAAGAGAGGGGAAAACAGCGGAGAAAGAATGAAACCAGCTGAAGAGGAAGATGAGAAGAAGAGGACTGAAGATAGGCTGTGTTGCCTAGATCCCTCCATTAGATCGTAAAGGGTGGTAGAAACCTTTCCTCGTTCGTTAATTAGCAGTAGGGTTGAAAAGTATTATTCACGCTTTGGGAATTGAATGGCAAATGGTATTCCACTTCTCATCTTACCTCTGTTCATGTTCTCAAAGGACCTTTGTATCTGGGGGTTTCCTTTCTTTGTTCCATAGATTTGGAAAAAACACACATGCCTGCATGTGCACATGTACTATAAGTATGTTGCCAATTACAGTAACTGCTACAGTACATGGGGACCCCAGTTATTTCTCTGTGTTAAAGAGCCTTTTAATTTCTGATAAGCTAGGACCAGATGGTCTAATGTTACCCAATGGGGTGATTGTGACAATTTTAACATAAAATGGACCTATATTGTAGGTGATTCAATTGAGCAGTCGTAAGGACGCTCATTAATCTGAAGTCTACTCAGTGATTTTATTGAGTATTCCAGACTGTGCTCAACATTAGTCGGTCATCACAGTGTTGTTATATTTTTAGTATCTTAGTAGAGAATAGATTTTTGTGCTGACTGCATCAAACCACTCATGAAGCTTTTACTGGTCACTGACCCAACATACTGTATCCTCCTATTTTAACTTTAATAGTATCCTCAATGTTACCTAACAGAAACACAGGACTCTCCTGGATGATTTGACAATAGCTTTATGGGTAACACTTTATAATAACAATCATTTATATATGGTAAATTGATAGTTAATTAAACTTAGTTAATAGTTATTTTACTGTTAACTGATACTGTTAATTGATAATCTTTACTAATTATTAGTAATGCTATAATTTATTATTTCAACAGTTTATTTTAACATTTTAGATATTATTTGTAAACCTTAAAGAAATTGATTGTAAAACATCTATAAACATTACATAGATATTTGTAACACTTAGTTAATGGTTAATAACTGGTTTGTAAACCGTCTATAGACATTATTTGGATGGTTATTATAAAGTTGCAACGGATGATTATTATACCTTGTTAAATGGTTAATAAATACTTTGTAAAGCATCTATAAACATTATTTAGATATGTAGTTAATACTTACAGGTTTACAAATCATTTGGTAATCATTAACAAATACTTAATATAGTACATAAAATGTTATAATGTGTGCAACAATAAACTGTTAATAAATAGTTTCTTAATGTAATCAGAATGTCGTTGTTGTCGTCTGTTTTCAGCTATGATACAATATATAATTTATAAACTAATTATATCATTTTACACAAACTAATAATAAAATAACAGAAATTAATGGCATTACTATTAATTAGTAAACATTGTTAATTATCATTTCATTGTTTGTTAACAGTAAAATAACTATTTTTGATTAACTATCAATTTACCATTTATAAATGATGTTTATTATTAAGTGTTATTGGTTTATGTTATGGTCATCAGTTTTATTTCAACTTACTTCAACTTAGATTCTGAGAAATTGTGATCTGTCCGTCAGTTTGGCATGGCGGACGACTATAATACCCATTAACCTCGGCTGCCGTTGCGATGGAGAAGAAGCTCTTCGTCATTGATTTTTGTGAACAAAACACGGCTGCATAGTTGCCGAATTCTTCCAAAATTGACCAAGACTTCAAAAGCAAATTTGTTTGATCTGCAGGATAAACAGGAAGGCAATTGAAGCACCCCAAAATCTTAGGACAAGTTAAAACGAGGAAAGATTAAAAAGCTTTTATTATAGTGGCGAAATAATTTTAAAAAGCCAATATGTTTTGACTACTGTAGGTCTTCGTCAGGGCATTTAACAATCAGACAAAACGGGTGTGGCCTCACCTATATATAATCAGCAACCAATGGGAGGCAATCACATGATAATAACATGACAGGTGAAACAAATTGAAAATATTGAAAACAACGAAATAACATGAGAAAAGATTACACAGAAGAAAGGTTCTTTATATTAGGGCTGTCAATCGATTAAAATATTTAATCGCGATTAATCGCATGATTGTCTATAATTAATCACAATTAATCACACATTTTTATTTGTCCAAAATGTAACTTAAAGGGAGATTTGTCAAGTATTTAATACTCTTATCAATGTGGGAGTGGGCAAATATGCTTGCTTTATGCAAATGTATGTATATATTTATTTTTGGAAATCAATTAACAACACAAAACAATGACAAATATTCGCAAAAAACCCTCACAGGTACTGCATTTAGCATAAAAAAATATGCTCAAATCATTACATGGCAAACTCAAGCCCAACAGGCAACAACAGCTGTCAGTGTGTCAGTGTGCTGACTTGACTATGACTTGCCCCAAACTGCATGTGATTATCATGAAGTGGGCATGTCTGTAAAGGGAAGACTCGTGGGTACCCATAGAACCCATTTTCATTCACATATCTTGAGGTCAGAAGTTAAGGGACCCCTTTGAAAATGGCAGTTTTTCCTCGCCAAAATTTAGCGTTATTTAGCTTCCTTGGTGACAAGCTAGTATGACATAGTTGGTACCAATGGATTTATTAGGTTTTCTAGTTTTGTAGGATGCCAGTATCTTCACTCTAGTTTTAAAACTGAGCCCAGCACAACCTCCGGTCGATTGCATTAATGCGTTAAAGAAATTAGTGGCGTTAAAACGATTTTGTGTTAACATGTTATAATCGCGTTAACGTTGACACCCCAAATTTATATTGATAATAAATGAAAGATAGGTACCCATAGGTTTTAACATAGGCTGTAAGAAAAAATGGAAGCCTATACAGAGGACAGAAAAAAAAATATTAAAGGAGACATTTGAAGTCTATATATCCTCCTTGAGACCGGGATACTTTATCGCATCCAGTTGATGGATCCAAACAGCCTCCCTCTGGTAAAGTTTCTGTATCTTAAGTCCTCCCCTGACCAAAGGTTTAATGTTTTCAATGCCCTCTATGCACAATAAGGAATCATTAGTATCATGACACACTTAAGCATCTAGCCATGGGGTAATCACGATTTAATTGTAATGGCATATTTATGCTCAGTGAGGCGATCCCTCAGGCGTCTTTTAGTACGAGCTATGTAGAAAAAGCCCTCCTCACATGGAAAAGACAGGTGGTATCTGACAAAAGTAGTGTTGCAGTTGATGAAATCACTTTGTTTCTAAGTTCTGTATGTGTTAACATCAGCAAATATTTAGTTTGCACATTATCTCAGTGAGGGCAATGCATACATTTAAAGGTATGGTCAGCCAAGAACCTTTTTTATCTGCTGGAAGATATGAATGCATGAGCTTGTCTATAAGCGTGGGGGTGCGTCTAAAATAATCAATAGGGGATTCAGGAAAAACTTGACTCAACACGGTGTTACTCTCAATAATGGCCCAGTTATTATTAACGATCCGTTGGATTTGTTCAGCATGTGTATTATATGTGGTGACAAAAAATGGACGAGACTGACCTGCGGGCTTAGGTTTAGGGTAGGGATGGGGTTTTTATTTTTGAAGAAGAGTATCACGCTCAAGTGACTGTGCACAGTCAAAAGCCGGCTTAATCACCCTGGTTTTGAAAGCTTAGCAGCTCAAAACTGTATTAAACGAGTATAATATCAAGTACGTCTGGCTACCGTCGATTGCACTCAACAGAAACCGCTCTTCTCAGAGTCTCAAATGACGTCTTTATGCATGATGATGCAGGAGAGTGTTCTGTTTTGGTACTGCTGGATCTAAGTGCAGCTTCTGACACTGTGGACCACAGTATCCTAGTCGACAGACTTAAGGCTGGCCCACACTAAAAGATTTTTTTAATTCTTAACAGATTTTGAAAATGTGAGCGACCCCACACATAACGACATGTTGAATTTAACAGTTTTGTTCCTACAGTGTGTGGTGAGCAACAATTAGGCCAAAACAGCACACCACACACTAACAGATTCCATTCATGAACAACAAGAGTCCCGACTCTCAAAACTGTAAACCTCTCAAAATCTCTCGCGATCAAGAATTAGTGATGTTAGTTTTTGCACTACTTAGTATACTGAAAATTCACAAAGAAAAATAATGGATGAAGTCATGGAGACACGTTAAATAAACACTCATGTTGTTGCCACAAATCAACAAGTTGGTCCTCCATTTCTGAGGTCCATCTTACTACTACTTTATGCTTCGCGTTTTGCCCTTGTCAATACCTTAAAGTGGCAGTAGGCAGTATATTTTTGACATCATTGGGCAAAAATTCCATGATAACCTTTCAGCATATTGTAATTCAAGTGTTCTGAGAGAAAACTAGACTTCTGCAACTCATCATGGCTCTGTTTTCAGGCTTTAAAAAATCTAGCACATGACGGGAGACTTTGACCAATCACAGGTCATTTCATTGAGAGAGCGTTCCTATTAGCCGTGCTCGGGTCATGTGACCGGAACTTGGCGTTCCTTCACCAGATTTCACAATGGTGGCGGTGTCAAAAACTTTCTCATTTTACAGCTGTAACAGTGCACTACAAGATGATTATGAAAACATTTGAGGCGGGAAATAGGCATTAACGTAACATAATATTGATTCATAATTGATCAGCGCTGCCTAGTTTGACCATTTGGTCGGAGTTTTTGGTCGGAGTTCGCGAGTGATTGACAGTCGGCTCTCATAGACAGCAGACCTCAGATCAGCTCTTACTGCCTGTTTTCCTCCGGTCTGTGAAATGTTGCAGATGCCGTTAGGAGCACCGGATGACACTGGAGGACACAGAGGCACAGGATTTTTTTCAGGTTACCTGTTTCATGTACCACTGTCACGATATAGCAACCGTTTTATAAAAATAACTTTTTTAAATCATATTTTCTCCAATCTCGCATACTTCAGCTTTAAGGGTATCGAGTACCGATACCCAGCCCTAGTTCTGCCTTAGCAAAGCATCCCTGGGTCAAATTTACAAATGGTCCAAAATGCTGCTGCTAAGCTATTGAAGCCCTCCAAAAGGTTGCATGTGACGCTGATCCGGATTTCTCTTCCCATCCAATTCAAAATCCAATTCGAAGTTCTTGTGATCATTTAAAGAGCAGACCAAAAATAGCACTGTAGCTTGCCTCGAAACAGGAAAGGTATTCTTGAATTCATCCATCACTCAGGCTTCAACTGAAGTAAAGAGTGATGGAGCATTAACAGAGATTGCTAATACGTCCTCTGGCAGACTTGGTCAACTTCGACGTGCAAAACAAATTATGAAGCGTTATTATTCCAGTGATGTGGCATCACCCTGTTTTTACACTATTAGACTACAAGCTGCATCATTGCTTTCATAGACTTACAATTCATTATCGCTCTGCTCATTAATTCTTCATTACTTACATCAGACACAATATATCACACCCTTTTTTTTGGAGTGCAGGGCCAATGTGACTGAAGTTTTGTTTTACAGCCTCTTCCTCCTTGGACTAAAAAGTTGTGGCTATCAATGAATGAAGAAGGCAGGGAAAGGGAATGAAGTTGTCGTCCTGATTGAACTTTCACTAAAGCCAAGTTTCCACCGAAAGTTCCTTGTAATTTTAGTCCCAGGAACAATTTTCAAGGAACTAAAAGGTTCCTTCAGCCCACTGTTGTCTGCGTTTCCACCGCGGTATAAAGACCTTTGAAGATTAGGCAAAGTAGTCCGCTGACGTATGAAAAAGCAACATGACATGGAACAAGGGCTGCTGGTGGTCACAGCAGTAAACACACACTGCAGCCTGCAGTTCAGTGTGTCCGCCCGTTTCATCTAAAAAAAATAAATGAATGTTAGGTTTGTCTCTCTGCGACAACATTTACTGTTGCATAGTATTCACTGCTCCACGTTGGATGTAATGAATGAAACACAGCAGAGGAAATTGAAACTAAGAGCGTCCGTCTCCACAGTAAATCATCTGTCGAGTGTTTGAGGGTTATTTATTTGTGCTTTAGAACGTTAACGCCGTGAAAAAATCAGAAAATAACTTTTCTTTCTCTCATTCACAGCGCCATCTCCCTCTTCTAATGTTATGCTCGCCCTCTCAGCTCGCTCGTGCGATCTCTTTCTCTCTTTTTCTCTCTATCTTTTTTTTTAATGAGTCGGGAGGCCGACAGCAGAGCCTAACTTTACTTTCAATGTTATCAAACTAAGAAACATGCTCTCCACTCGTCCTAAAATGGTCCTAAATTGATACTAGAGTACCTCCTTGTTTATGAATGAAGTGGTACACGAGTTGAAGCTGTTGTAGCAGCGGTGCTGTGTATGTTTCACCAATCAGAGATGGTCATCCCTGCAAACTCCACCCCGAAAGTACCGGTTCTTTCAGAAAGTACTACCCCCTACCTCCATTTGGGGAGCCAACCAATTTCGTTTTCTCAATGGAGCAGTAAAGGGGTGCACACTCTTGGTGACATCTATGGTCCTCAGGGTCTACGAGCATTCCAAGTCATCCAGAAACATTTTAATCTGCCTGGCACATAATTCTTTTTCTATCTTCAACTCCGCACAGCGATGCACACTTATGGTGTGCCTTGGAACATGTCTCTTCCCATACATGCATTTCACACAGCTCTGAACAGCCCTAGTGGACTGGTCTCAAAAATATACTCTATCTTACGTAAGGCCTCCTGTAAGCCACTAACCATTGACAGACTGTGGAAGATGGACCTCTCTCCAAACAACTCCAACCTAAATTGGAAACTAATCTGGCAGAACATCCAACTATCTTCCAGGAACCCCAACCATCAAGTTATTTGTTTCAATTTGATACACAGAAGATATTTCACCCCCAACATATTACATAAAATTAAAGCTTTACCATCACCAAACTGCATCTTATGCAATCAAAATGCATTAGGTACCTTTTTTCATATGGTTTGGGGTTGTCCAAGGGTTGCAGAGTTCTGGAAGAAGGTTGCAGAGATGCTATCAAACATATTTTTCTAAAACAATTCCTTATTTACCTGAAGTCCTGTTACTTAATGACAGCTCCAACCTGGAACTCTTTGTTAAGCAGAGACGTCTCTGGTTAGCTGGCCTTACAGCTGCAAAGCGACTAATAGCTTGCAGATGGAAAGCTCCACATTCTGTCAGTATACAAAGATGGCTTCTTGACTTCATAGATATAGCAGGTATGGAGCACTGGGTTGCCAACATGCACTTGGCAAAGAGAGAAAATATATCACATTGGAAACAAGCAATCACTATAATTAAATCCTTCATATAATTGTTCTCCATGTCCCCGGAACTCAATTTAGACCCTGGTCCCTGCGGTCAAAACGCAATGACTTCCTCAAAAGGAGGAAAGTTCCTGCAGTCAAAACGGGGCTTGAGCTCCATTCCTGTCAGTTTATCTTTCACTGTGATATAGTAAATATGTTTACATTTGATGAGGACTGGAGAAATGATTTGGACACATTGTGTTTTGTTGCTGTTTCCCTCATATCTTACAAGCTGGGCATTGCATGATGAAACCATTTTGTCCTGTCCTGTCTGTCTCTTTCCTGGCCTGCATCTGTAGCACTTCTCTTTCCCCCCGACTTTGTCTATTTGCAAGCTGCAACATCTTCCAAGCTGTGAAAGTAAGGGATCAGTTGTGTTTCGGTGTGTATACGTGAGTGTGTATGTGTGTGTTTGTGCTTTGCTGGATATGCATGTTTGTGCTCTGTTCTCCGCTAACCGTGCCTTTTATCCCAGTCTCACAGCAAACATGCTTTATTCAATAGAAAATCAAAGCAGTTGAATCTTCTTTAAGTTTGGGGAATACTCCCTATCTGCAGACTGTCTGCTTCTAAGCCCTTTTAAGTCTGCGCCGTGGACAGGCGGTGCCAGTGCTAGCTGATTTGTATACAATCTTTGCCTTTGTGGTGTCAGTATGGTTTTTCAGCCGGAGCGGTGACAATCCCAGCCTCTCTGCCCGATCATGCCTACTGCCCTGCACCGTGAATAATGGATGGTGGTGTGTGTGCGTGTGTATATGCGTGCGTAAAAATTTGCACTGTGCAGTTGCACTCTCTGATACCACAGGGTGAGACAGGCAAGTGTTAAACAGCTTGTGTCAAAGCCAATTCCTGTTAGTTTCAACTTTTTTGTGGGGGGGCTTTCTCCTTCTATCACCTTCAGCAATATGTTTTCACATGTTTGGACTTCTTTATGTGTGTTTATGTGTGCGTTCATGCTAAGTTTGACTGGATTCAATTATGCTGAGCTCAGTGAGA
Organism: Sebastolobus alascanus; assembly: GCA_916701645.2. Lineage (NCBI taxonomy): Eukaryota > Metazoa > Chordata > Actinopteri > Perciformes > Sebastidae > Sebastolobus > Sebastolobus alascanus. The sequence continues at coordinate 656,119 of CAKAOJ020000162.1, read as the reverse complement.
TGCCAGGGGAATTGGGAGGTTTAGACAAACGAAATTGGACCGATAGGACTCAACTTGACTGATTTTAATGAGACAGGACCGCATTAGAATTGGATGTATTAAAAGGGAAATTCAGTTTTTTGTAACAACCTGGATTTTATTTAGCTAATCTTGGCCATAATTCCAGTTATGAAGAAGCATTAAGACCCAGACACACCAAACCGACATCAAAGAACTAGCAGCGATGAAGGCCGACCGTTGTGCCGCCTCACGTCACTTTTGTCTTGGCCGACAAGTTGCATTTGAACACATTGCAAAGACTTCAGCCGATGGCCAGTTAGCACGTACGTTCTGCGCCTGCGTGTGAGGAAATAACTCTCCACACCAGCAGGTTGCGGTAGTCTGTATTCGTCATTCACAAAGGAAAACTGGAAGACCGAGGACTGCGGATATACAAGCCGTTGTTATGATACGTACATGAAATAAAGCGGCAATTGCCGACCATTTTCCCCCCACTTTCACTCACCACTTAGCTTCATTCCAGACGGCCATGTCGTTGTGAAAATATCCGTGTATTGGAATGATCAGATGAGATGAAGATGAAAAATGAGAAGAGCCTTCTGTGTTTTTCCTCTTGACTTTCGTTTGCTTGCTTCCTCACTTCCGTTTCTCTTCTCGTACACTGATTCATTCAAGCTGAACAGCCAATCAAAGTGATTTCTCTCACCGACGGGCTCCACCGCTGATTCAACATGCTGAATAAGCCGAAAAGCCTCCGACACGGGCAGACCAGAGCCAACGGTGCGGGACACACAGCAAAAACTAGGCCGACAGATGCTCACCGACGGCCCCAAACTGTCGGACGGCCGACCATCAGCTTGGTGTGTCAGGGCCTTTACAGTATAGATACTTGTTTTGCTGTTTGAAAGTGGGGACAATGGCATTTCATATCATGAGGTGTTTACTCCCCATTTTGTCCCCATCCTGCCTCTCTTACCATTCTTCTCTCTCTTTCCCTCTCTGCAGTGTTTTTCATTCATTAATGTCCCAAACAGGAGACGTAATTTGTTATCATGTTGACTCATTTCAACAATGCACCAGCTAACATTTGTACCTGTGAGTAGTGACTAACTGGAGATTTAATTTTAGCGTTTTGAATGGCAGTGATTTCTATGTGAACACGAGGGCAAAATGTGTGATTTACAATTTCAATCTCAGTGATAAATGTTCTGGTGTTTTGGTTCTTGTTTTCTAAATTGATTCAATAACCAGCTTGCAGAGGTCCGGGAAAGCGATATTGCACTCCTGTTGATATGTGTGATGATGTTTTTCTCTTCGATCTTTATGGATCAGAAGCTTCATAATATACCAAAGAAACAAGGGGATATATTCTGGCCCTAATGGTCTTCTTCTGGAGTTATAGGTCATAGACATGGCAGATACTGTAGTTTAAAACATTTGCTGCTCAATTAGAGAACTTTGATAACATTCTCCAAAGGGAACGTCCACCTCATGCAGGCTATAACTTGCTCACTTTTGGGAGTACATCACCATGGTAACTGATACAAGAATACAGGAAAATACCCTAAAACACTGTTAAAGGAGCAGTGTCAGCAGCGTAACATAATTGTGATTGGCCCCGGTGCGAATTTTTTTCTTGGGCCCCAAACACAAGCGCACGCCTGTGCGCACACAAGCACACACACACACAACCGTTCCAGACAATTGCAAAGCAGACAATTGCTAGGCCACTATGGAGAGGCTCACCATGCAACTCCCATACTGCAAACCAGCCTTAGATCAGCACCACGGACAGGAGCCGAAGTGCCAAATTCATCAAGCTTAACTTATCGGCCTACCCTGGACTCAGCCGCCCATTGTTATCACAGACACAGATTTAGGTAGGTGCACATTTTCCAACATATGAGACGTAACAATTACAGTGCTATAGATTTAAATCCCTGATCCCACTCCATAATAACAAAAAGAAACCAGTACTCACCCATTAGAAGTTTATCCTGCAGGTCTTGTGCTCCGTAAAGTCATTAACAACACTGCTTAAGAACCATGTCCTTTTTTATTGGAATGTCCTGACTGTGAGCGACTCGGCACGACTTGGCACGCCGTTTTGAGCTGAACTTTTGTCAGACGCCCAGCTGTTTCTATTTATTTCTGTCGCTCGCCCTGAAATCGCCTCAATGGACGAGGAGCGGCTGATTGGTGTAGTTGAAATGAGTCAGTTATCTATACGATACCTCCTCATTTCACTACAAAAACCTTAATAAGGTGACAGCTGGCTGGAGGGAGATCACCAGAGCTTAAAGTCTCCTACTGCTGTTGGCTATATTGTATGTCATTCCCAGTAAATATCACAACATTAAACAATGTGTTTTCTGTTTAAAACGAACAAATGAAGGAAGATAAGTGGTTACGTCTCCAGTCTGATCTCTAGCGCACAGCTGGTTTGTTTACATAATGTAACAGAAGTGCATATAATGGATTCAGTGTGGACACGGCTTAGGGAGGTGATTTTTGGGCCCCTGACAGCTTCTGGGCCCTGGTGCACTGCACCGGTTGCATTGTTGATATTTACACCACTGAGCAGTGTGCAGGATTTAGTGGCATCTAGCGCTGAGATTGAGACCATTTGAATATCCCTCCACTCACTCTTCCGAGCATGTCAGAGAACTAAAGTGGCCTTCAGGTAATGTGAAAAATGTGAAAGGCCCTCCCTTGTCTCTTGGTTTGTCTGTTCTGTGCTACTGTAGAAACATGGCAGAGCAACATGGCAGACTCCGTGAAGAGGACCTGCTGCCTATGTAGATATGAAGGGCTCATTCTAAAGTAACGGAAACACAACAATTCTTAGTTTCAGGTGATTATACACTAACGAAAAACATCAACGGTCTCATTGATGAAAGCCTTGTGTTTGTTGGACCCATCCACCTCCCCTTCCGCCTGCCCAGTTATGTCTTTTCGCACTTGAAACTACATCACCACGCTCCCTGTGGACTTTCTATGAGCGTTTACTGTTGCCGCGGATGGGTTTACATTGTAGCTAATGGAAAGCCCGGTGTGTTTCAAACCGGCGCTAAAGAATGCCTTGTGCGGCTGTAAAACACGGCGACGGCCGTGACAAAGCCTCTGTGACGCCCTGTGAATGAGAACGGACTGGTACATCTGTCATCTTGTGTTCAGGTTCTTCTGCCCCAGAAAGGTTTTACACATCTTTAAAAGACCATATAGGCTCAAATGATGAAAAGTTTGGTTCAACAACAAGTGGTGTACTCTGGCTTTCTGGAATGGAAATCTATCTTGTTCTTAATAACTAAAATATTTGGATTTACCCTCCATCATTTTGTTTCTTTGTGATGCATTTTACCTACTTTTGTATGGATGGGAGCTCTCAACATGCTTTCATTTTGCATTCACTTCGCCAGGTTCACATTTTTGACCCCTGCTCCTGAGCAACGAAAAGCAGCATCCAAGGTTCAGAAGCCACAAATGGACCAGACCCAGCTGGGCTGCAAAGCTTCGTGATAAAGAAAGGTAAATATTCCTGAACTAAAACATTCCTCTTAAAGGGGCTAGATGTAAGAATCAGATATTGCTTGTTAACAATGACACCTGTGGCCGTTCAGTCAACGACGATCGGCGTCCTGTTGCTCACGCTTGTGCTCGCACTACGTAGACGCAAGCGAGTGAGGCGACACACACGAGACTGAACGTGATTGACAGCTAAATCACAATATCACTATATATTTCACATGCTTGGCAGTAATGTTAGCTTACCAAACAAAGGTCCCTCCATGAATCGAAGGCCCGGCAGATGTTGATCCTAGTTTTCCACCAACGTCGGTCACATTTCTGTTTTGCAAGACGCACTTCACTAGATGTAACTTTGGTTTTTTTGTGCCTCCGTGGAATTTGTGTTGGAGTCTGAGTTGTGGTGGGGGCTGGTTGTTTGTTAGCGTTAGCAGTTAGATGCACACTGCTAGCCCCGTAGCGGGGCTGAAGAGCGTAAAGGCACTCGTGAGTGTGCATGACATCACATCTGTTGGATTTTCCCAGAAAAAAACGTCCCGCATTCTTCACATTAAAAGCAGTCTACAGGCTGATAGAGGAAACCCAGAAAGTCGCGGAAGGTCTCATTTTTTAGGTTCGGTTACGACCTGTTCACACATTGGCAATAAAAAAATGATTAAAAAACGATTATATGTGTAAAAACTTACAGTGCACACAGGCCCTTTAAAGGAAAAGTTGAAATGCTATAAAGCTTCTTTACAGCACTTCTTTATAAAAAATAACTTGGGAATAACCGTGTAGGGTTGTGTTTCTGCAACAGAATTTGGCTACTGTACTGTTCCCTGCTTCATCAATACACACAATCAGTTTTATTAATGAGTCTTGACTGTAATATTCTGAGTCTGTTCACATCACATGTAAATAGATCTGTGGGTGGACAGAGCCTGTTGACAGTCATGAGATGGGCAAGATCAGGGTTGTTTGTCTTTTGTAGCCGGCAGTCATGCAAATACGCTGACCCGATTTTAATCTTTCTTTTCGTACTGTTCCAGAATGTAAAAATTCTTGTAACCAGAGGTGATCCCTTCACACAATATGAAAAATGCACACACACACACACACACACACACACACACACACACACACACACAAACACTGCCTACAGTCGACTACCTGACGGAGCTGAACTGCGGTCGCAGCCTGCCGCTGTCAGTGCAGGAGATGAGCATTGCATGGCTAATTCAATTGCAGTTGCCCATAATGAAATGAAGATTATACAAAAACACACATGCACAGCCATACTCAACCACATGCACACACCCATCCACTCACATACAGAGAGTGCACTCATTTTATTCCGTATGTATTTATCCTGATTCCTGTGAGCTAAACCAACCTCACACACACACACACACACACACACACACACAGACACACAGACACACACACACACACACACACACACACACACACACACACAGCCTGATAAGTCTAAATCACAAATACAAACAAACAGCTCCACGCATCAACACTTGGTTGCAGCTCGAGCAGACAAGAAGCCTTTTTAGCCCAATTACTAGCATTGATAGATTATAAAACAGTCAGTAGTGGACTGCTGCACTCTGTTGTCACTAATTGACAGTGGGTTAGAATTGATACCTATCCATTAGAAATAGAAACGGGCTATATCTGACCAAATATAACAATGTTGAACACAGGGCTTATAAGCTTCACTGTGAGAGAAAAAGAGCCACAGGCTCTCTCTCCCTTCTCTTTCAATTTCTCAATTGCATGCATTACACCCCCCATGTAGCCTGGCTGCCAGTTAGCCAGATGTAACGCCATATTTAGGAAGGTTATTCGCCCGTTGCATAATGATATTTATCTTACTGTGAATATATAACAGCCTTTATTATTAAGTATGTGGCATTGCTTACAATTACAGTGTTTTCCTCTTTGGCCATGGTGTTGACATGAAGTTCTGTGAATCAGCATTAATACAGAATTTCAACATGGTTCTGAATTCTGTGATAAATTCATTAGCTGATATGTTTAGGATTTAAATTCTCTATTCACTGAATCACGTCATCATATCAAACAACAGATGGCCTTTGTATGGAGGTTGCAATTGATTGATAGCTGCCATCTCTTTGTCGGAGACCTCCCACCTGACTTATTTGGCTTATTAGCATTACATCTAGTTGTTTCACAACTGCTGTCATCTACATCGACTTAAGCAGATCTATATTAAAGGTGCCCTGTGGAGTTCTCTTGTAAACAAATGTGTTATGTGTAGGGCTGTCAAATTTAACGTGATAATAATGCGTTAAAGCAAATCCGTTTTAACGCCACTAATATATAATAATGCATTAACGCAAATTGCGAATTTTAATTAACCTCTTAAAATTCTACGGTCCGCCGTAAGGCCCGGCCACTATTCCATCTTTCGGAGGTTGTAGCAGGCTCAGTTTTAAAGATTTCTTTAAACATGTTCAATTTTCACGATTGGATTTCCTGTTGTGTGTGGGGAACCCCGAGGACAGCCGATGACGCAGTCTCGTGGGAAAGAACGATAGCCAATTGGGAACCAAGGTGACTGAAGCGGAAGGACAACCACCGCCGTTATGGCGGCTGCAGCTAATGCATGAGCTAATGCAAAACGTGAAGCATAAAGTACTAGTAAAATGGACCTCAGAAATGGAGGAACAACTCATTCGTTTGTGGCAACAACGCAAGTGTTTATTTAACGTGTCTCCATGACTTCATCCATCCATCCATCGTGAATTTTCAGTACAAAGTATTGCAAAAACTAATATCGCTAATTCTTCCTTCCCGTCGTCCGCCATGTTTGTTTACACAAAAGTCACTTTTGATTGCGAAACATTTGCGAGATTTCCTTTTTTTTTAGTTGTTGTTGTTCATGAATGGAATCTGTTTGGTGTGTGGTGTGTTGTTTTGGCCAAATCGTTGCTCCCCACACACTGTAGGAACAAAGCTGTTAAATTCAACATAACATGTCGTTATTGGGTTGGCACCTTGTATGGCAGCCTCCGCCATCAGTGTATGAATGTGTTTGTGAATGGGTGAATGTTGACATGTAATGTAAAGCAGTTTGAGTGGCTGGAGGACTTGAAAGACGTTGTATAAATGCATTTACCATGAGCCTACATTATAGGGCCACACTACATGTCCTAACTGTCAGAAAGAGCTGAAGTGCAAGTCAGTTTTCGAATAGTTTGATTGTGAAAGCTGTACGCCTTTAACACCACTCTTGGATTGAAGATGAAGACAATGGAAAGGGGAAAATAACCCCTTTTACACACACACACACACACACACACACATTAACATGTGGGTAACAGCAAACACACACACACACACACACACACACACACACACACAGGCCCATATTTTAGATGTGGGGATTGTTTGCTAGGTTATTGCTTCTGTGATCCTTGATGGTGTAGTAATGGTTCATCTGCTGCCTTATAAACCCTGCGAGTTCTCTGAACTCCCACTACTGTGGATGTCCATGTTTTCATTGGTCCCCCGATCACTCTCTCTTTCTTTTTCATTAAAACCCTTCTGTCTTTTTGTTTCTCTCATTTATTCACAGTCACACACTGATGCTCACCCTGCCACGCACACACATCAGGCTGTATGTGGAGAAGTCATTGTAATGTCGCTCGTGTTATTTGTTCTTCTGGTCTCTTCGTCCCCAGTTATAGTAATCTAAAATCCCACACTGATCGTTTCCTGCTCGCCCAGGTCCTGTATCACCAGCACAGCTATTGCAGCCCCACACATCTTTGTGTGTGTGTGTGTGTGTGTGTGTGTGTGTGTGTGCGTGTGCGTGTGCGTGTGCGTGTGCGTGTGCGTGTGTGTGTGTGTGTTTGTTGTGCGTGCGTGCGTGCGTGCTTATATGGATCAGGATATGTCTGTCTGAGTCGGTGTGTGTCGGCATTGTGTCTGGCAGACAGGTATATAACAGCTCAGTTTTATGTTCTTGTCACATCCAAATTACTATGTCAGGTACTGGTCCGTAGCACACCCCATAGTGATAAAGCTGCCAAGAAAAGAACACACAATCATAGAGAAAAGGAAACTATATACATCTACAGATCCAGCAAGGTGCTGAGGCAAACACAACCATTAAAATTGTATTGTATTGTTTACAAGTTGCAGACCACTTGACTTGTATTTTATACAGACATTTAATTTTTATTATATTGTTGTTCATTGGTATATACTGTATATTCATATATTATTCACTACTTGTGTACATAACAGTCCTATCTATTCTTTACCTTTATCCGTCCAGCTTTGTTATCCTTGTTCCTAGCTGTTATTTCTATTTCTGTGTAAGTACATCGAGAGATGCAAAAAAAAAAAATGGAATCAAATTCCTTGTATGTGCACACTAGGGCTGTCAATCGGTTAAGATATTTAATCACGATTAATTGCATGATTGTCCATGATTAATCGCGATTAATCACAAAATCAATCACACATTTATTTGTTCAAAATGTACCTTAAAGGGAGATTTTCACAAGTATTTAATACTCTTATCAACATGGGAGTGGGCAAATATGCTTGCTTTATGCAAATGTATATATATATATTTATTATTGAAAAACAATTAACAACACAAAACAATAACAAATATTGTCCAGAAACCCTCACAGGTACTGCATTTAGCATAAAATATATGCTCAATTCATAACATGGCAAACTCAAGCCCAACAGGCAACAACAGCTGTCAGTGTTTCAAAGTGCTGACTTGACTATGACTTGCCCCAAAATGCATGTGATTATCATGACCCCTTTGAAAATGGCCATGCCAGTTTTTCCTCGCCTAAATTTAACGTAAGTTTGGAGCATTATTTAGCCTCCTTCGCGACAAGCTAGGCTGGTACCAATGGATTATTTATGTTTTTTAGATTCATATCATGCCAGTATCTTCACTCTAGCTTTAAAACTGAGCCCTCTACAATCTCCGAAAGATTGATTGCATTAATGCGTTAATGAAATTAGTGCCGTTAAAATGAATTTGCGTTTTTAAATTGAACTTTGACAGCCCTAGTTCACATATACTTGGCCAATAAAGGTGATTCTGATTAAAAACATAAAACACAGATTTCTGGATTTCTGCTCCCATATTTGTTTTATTCTTCCAATATTTTAACCCCAGTAGGTCTGAAACAATGTCAACATGCCTCCATGTAGAGGGAAAAGATATACAAATCAGGAATATCACCATATCCAAACTACAACTTACATGTACGGTTTATTTATTTATTCACAAAAGCATGCATGCTAGTTGGCAATATAAACATCACATTAATGGAAGATATCTGAATAATACCAGAGTATGAAATACGTCACCAAAATAAGGATAATACTACATACAAAATGTTTTTGTTTTTTTAAATTTGGTCATGACCCAAATAACCACTCCACTGTAACCCAACAGGCTGCTCCATGTCTGACTGAGTCTCAGCTCTGTTTTCCCCTCTGACCACATGCGTGTGATTTTACATTTAACAAGTCATTTAGCAATTGTGCTTATAACTCTTTTACTCATTAGAGTCAGCGCTGAGTTGGCATTGTGTGTGGTGAATTCCTGTGCGTGTGTGTGTGTGTGTGTGTGTGTGCGTGTGTGCGTGTTTGCGTGTGTGCGTGTGTGCGTGTGCGTGTGTGCGTGTGTGCGTTTGTGCGTGTGTGTGTGTGTGTACATCTGTCTTTGTGAGGACCAATTTGAGTTTTAAACCTTCAGAGTGAGGACATTTTTGGAAAGTCAGCACATTTTGGCCGGTCCTCACTTCTTCAAAGGCCTGTGTTCAGAGTTGGTTTTAAGATTCAGCTTTGAATTAGGTTTAGAATAGAATTAGGGTTGTGGTTAGGCATTTAGTTGTGATGGTTGAGGTTAGGGTAACTCCGGGGACACACAGGGCGCTTGGCGGCTGCGTGGCGTCTGCGTTACCTGTTGTTTTTTATTTCGGCGTCCGTGTTAACAGCTTAGAGCAGCCACACTGCCCGCGCGAGATGCACGTCACGTGCATCACACGCGCCTCTCAGCTGCGTCTCTTCTAGAGATTCGAGGTCTCGAAGCCGCGCGCGTTTCACAGCGACAACAGACAGTGAAAGTGATCTATTGACTGAATATTGACATCATACCAGCAACGTTACTACAGTTTACATGTCTAGACATCTGTAGAATATGTCACAGACAGTGAAGGTGATCTATTGACTGCATATTAACATCATACCAGCAACATTACTACAGTTTACATGTCTCTATCTGTAGAAAATGTTACGGAGATGAAAAAAAGTAAAGACTTGTTTTTAAATCAACACTTCCGGCTTTCATTTAAAAATAAAAGCCCCCAAGCATTTTTTCTGTGGACAGAATTCCTTCATTTGTTAACACTTTTATTCTGAAATATGTGCAGACAGTGCTATGGAACATGCAGTGACTTGGAGAGCTCCATAACTGAATATAGTACTGGTTTTAATTGTGGATTATTACTATTATTTACAAATGACCACACGTTTCTTCACCGTTCTCTGTCTAAAATAAATATAAATGACATTTATAATGAAATTAAATGGCCATTATGAAAGGCAAACTATGTAGAAAGAAAGGGCTGGCAGCAGCAGCAGAAACGCAGCAGACACGCAGCTGAAATGCAGCTGGTGTGAACACCCGACGCGTGAATCACGCAGCCGCCACGCCACGCAGCCGCCAAGTGGCCTGTGTGTCCCCGGCGTAAGGGGCTAGGGAATGCATTATATTAATGAGTGTCCCCACAAAAATTGTGTGTGTGTGTGTGTGTGTGTGTGTGCACGCACTAATCCTCTCTGTGTCCTGTCTGTGAAGATAGTGGCCATGGCAGAATTGTTTCCACAGCAGGTAGGTTGAAAAATCCTAGTTTGTATCCAGCTCTGAAAGCATTATTGCCTTGTGGTCTTCAGCTCAGGGTGAAATAGGTTGCTAATGGCAACAGACAAACAAACAGCCAGAACCTTAGAAAGATACACTAAAACCCTCAGACCATGCAGTTTAACGCATCTGTGCGTTTATACAGGTTATTATATACAGTATACAGTTTGTGGTGACCACAAAGTCTGCATCTGCTGCTACATATAATTTAATTTTGCAGACCATCATAGTCTTTTACATAGTAACATTTATGCACCTTTCTGCTATGTTTATTCATTGTTTGTAATTTGGAACATTGTAAACATTGTGTTTCTATTCAAAGTTCTATCTAAACAAGAACGTTTACTATTTTTTTGGAAGATGGATGTTATACTTCTGTAAAACTGAGGATTATATCAACACCACAGTTTGGTCTCCACTTACCTGGAGCAGACTAAAGTCCCTGTCAGACAGAGCACGTTCTTCAGGTAGAAAACACAACGTGCACCACATTTTTGTTGCCCGATCAGACAGAGCGTATTTTGCAGTTTGTGGCGTCTTTTTATTTCATATTGTTGCTAGGCAACCACCAAATGAGTGCTAACATTAGCTTAATAAAAAACCATGAACTGTACGCTACCCAAATAGTTAAAAGTACAGTTTAAATTAATGAAAACAACTTACCCAAAATCTCGCTAACACAACAATGCTAACATGCTCACAATGACAATGCTAACATGCTGTTGTTAAGCAGGTATATGTTTATATTGTTGACCATCTGCTTTTAGCGTGTTAGCATGCCAACATTTGCTAATTAGCATTAAGTACAGCTGAGGCTGACGGGAATGTTATTCGTTCGACAGGTATTTAGTCAAAGTAAATTAAAATTGAAAAAATGTAACCTCATGGTGGCGCTAGATAAAAAGTTAAGGAATCACCAAAGTTATTACAATTCATCCTGAGTGGAACACGAATGTCTGCACCAAATTTCATGGCCATCCATCCCATAGTTGTAAAGACATTTCACTCAAAACCCCAATGTGTACCACAGGGTAGCGCTAGAGGAAAAGTCAGAACGATCAAAGCTATTAGGATTCATCTTCTGAGGACCACGAATGTCTGTAAAAACATATCATAGCAATCCATTCAATTGTTGTTGAGATATTTCAGTCTGGACCAAAGTGGTGAACTTCTAGCGTGGCTAAAAACACGTTTAAATCACAGATACTTTTACATGTTTCTATAGGCTAGGTGTTCTGTGATGTGCATTGCATTCCAGGAGTTATTTTGAGAGAAATATCTGTGATGTATCTTTGTTGTTTCCGCCGCCCTTCACCCTGCCTTGTTTACTTCCACTTCAGTCTCTCCTAAATGACTTTCAGCAAGCCCTTGGGAGCCTGTCTGGACTTGTATCCAGCTGGGTTTTTACATGCAGGTTCAGGGAGCAATAATAACAGCAACAGTAAGAGCACGAAATTGCGGATCCAGAAGAGAGAAAGCAAGAGGTGCACACACCCATCCTTTAAAACACTATACGTCTTGGAGCGGTGTTGCATAATGATCTGCTGAGTCTATTGTCGGTGGGAAAATTGGTATCTTGACACCAAATCCTGACATTTACTTTTCTTGTTATATGTTCTTGAACTTTCTTTCGCTAATAAATCATTTTGTTTATAGTTACATTGTTAATGTGGTGCCCTATTTTATACTCTGGCAACATTATTTAAATATGTCTCTGATCTTTTTACTACCAATTACCATGTGTGCTGGAAATGCTTGGGTGTCACTGACTGTATATCATCTACTCTGCATTTTAAGTGCACCGAGCAGTCAAATAGACTAAGTAATTGTAAATTATGTCACTAAAGGCTGTCTTGTTACAGTATTTAATGTGGATTTTCCTTTAAACATAATAAATAATTCCCACAGACTATGCAGTATATTCCCCTGAGAAGCTATCAGGAACTGAATGTGTTTGAGATGGCTACACTGACGGCTCTGTTGTTGTACATGGAGTACTGTCAGTCTGTGCCTCTCATTCCTGGCTCCCATGGAGAAGCTCTGAGAGTGACATGGAACATTAACACCTCCGTTGCGGTGTTGTTCCCACACATCCCTCAGCAGTGTGAAACCAGATGGATAGCTACTCATTGGAAGAGTACTGCATCGTTGCTGTTTTTTGCTCGTGCGCCCCAAGAGCAGTAGATGTTATCCCACCTCGCAGGTGAAGAGCGCGCTGAGTAAAATAACAATAAATGTGCTACTCTTCTCTAAACTATTTGCATTCAAAAACCCTCGCTGGCGTATGGGTGTGTGTGTGTGTGTGTGTGTGTGTGTGTGTGTGTGTGCGCCAGCAGGCCCTCGTGGGTGTATTACTCCTCAGGGTTTGTTTGTGAGACAATCAATGCAAATGTGTGGAGTGGAAAAGATTATGAAGTAACACTTGGGAGGTATTGATAAGATGAATGGGCTTCTCTCTCCACGTATCCCGTCTCGGTTCGGTCCTCTGCTACCACTGCTCTTTTATCAATTCCTCTTACAAACGGAAGGACTGGACTTACCCTCTGCAATACATCTTCCTACAACCTGCCAATAAACCTCTCATCTGAAATATGTTTAAAGGGGCATAAGGGAATCATGACATTCATCATTTATCAAACTGTCTTTGCAACCAGCGAACTGCAACTGTGGCAGATTTCTGGCACTGCTTGCAGTAGTATATAACTGACACAAACAGAAAAGTCAGATTTTCACAATATGGATGAGTAAGCTGAGGAGATCCAGCAATCCCACACATTTTGTGAAGATAGTGCTGAAACCAGTGATTATTTTGATTATTGATAAATACTTAATTATTGTTTTTGTACCTTTTTTCTGATTAATTCATTAATAGTTCTGTTAATAGAATATCGTATTGTAGCAAATCCCCTAGAACAGTGGTTCCCAACCTGGGGTCCGGGCCCCATTTGTCAAAATTAGATCTGCACATGTATAACTAAAGTCATAATAACACACTTACTGGATAATTTATACGAATGTATACAGTATAATCTGTAAATGTATAGATCTGTATATAAAACTATTTAACAAGCTATATCTTTTGCTACTTAGTAGGCCACATTCTGCACTGTTGAAGATAATGATCAGGCTACATTAATATTATTAATATTATACTACAGTATTTGTAGAAATAGATTCCAGTGGTTTCCGACTTGAGTGATCCAAACATGTCCATTAACTCCAGAGTGTTGTAAAGTTCAAAAGTCAACATTTATGGAAAAAAGATAGATGAAATAATTTCCAAAATTCACAACATGTTTTTATGTAACGAAATATTCCGCTTCAATCCATATTTGTTGGCATTTAGCCTTTCAAAAACAACATTTTCACTGTGGTCAAAAAACGATTAGCTCTCTAATCGCAATAGCAAATAGCAATCTAACACTATTATAGTAAATGAATTAAGTCGTTCCAAAATCTAATCGTATCTGCATTTGCTTGACGAATCCGTCAAGACGTCATCACTTCATTTATGTTGATGAAACTGACGAGTTATATTCATTAAAGAAATTTGAAAATAATTAAAAAATTAAAAAGATTAAATAATAATAATAATTAATTTAAAAAGACATTTTTTACCAAGTACACTGAATCACCTTATTCAAAATGAGAATATTGTTCGAGGATTTGTAATTTTTCATGGGTGATGACGTCAGAAAATATTGGGGCTCAGCATTTCTTAGCTACAATTAGGGGGACTGCAAGGAAAATAGTTTGGGAATCACTGCCCTGATTAATCAATTATCAAGGGTTTATATACTTTTCTGTTGTTAGACTAATCAGTTGATTCGTCTTATCAGCACTAAACCTAGTAGTGAAAAACACTACAAAATGAGATAACACACCTTATGACCATGTATTTACTAAGACAACTGGATAACTGTGTGTTCCAAGATGGATCCCCACTTACTCCCGTGAAGTTGCTAAGTGGGTACATGCACACTCTGATTTCTGCATCTGCATGCGCATAGAGCATGGGCATTATAGTATCTCTCTTGCTGAGCCAACTGACGTCCTGCTAACTCCCTGCACACATAAAGGGTATAAAAATAATATAGTCATACGGCTCTTCTATTTCAAAATGTTATTGGACTTAATGAGTCATCTCGGGGTGTTTGTGATGCTCGGAACAATAATTTTACAGCCATGATTGTGTATGGGAAAAGTCTTTTTGAGCCAGTGGGTGTCATGTGACCTGCAAATCTGACTGGGGTCACTCCGCTGAAATTGCATGAATCATCAGTGATGTAACCTGGGTTTTCAGATCAGACTCCTTCATTTCACCTGGGTTGATCAGGCCCAAGCCCCCATGGACAGCACCGGGCTGTGAGGCAGTTTCAGCGTAGTAGCTGCACAAGGTATTGCAACTACCATTATTGTATCCCAAACCCCCTGAAATGACTCTTTATGTTATCAGAATTTGATCCATTTACTCCAATAACATATGGAAAGTCTGCAAGATTAAATTACTTAATTCCATTCATGTGTGCGGCGAGCCAACCGAAACGGCTTGGCCAGTATGAATCTCGGACTCGCAGGCTCTCAACCGGCTCGGCTGGAGTCTAGTGCGCATGCTATATGGACCCAAAAATGGCTCAGTGAGTAACTTTCGTAGGGATAATTGAGGGGCCATCTTTGAATGCAGAATCCTGTTCTCCTTAAAGGGACTCAAGAATAAGAAATTGTTTGTTAACAGTGACACCTGTGGCCGTTAAGTCGATGACAGTCAGCGTCCTGTTGCTCACGCTTGTGCTCGCACTACGTAGACGCGAGCGAACATAGGTCAGAACAGTGAGGTGACACACACAAGACTGAACGTGATTGACAGCTAAAACCACAATATCACTATATATTTCACATGCTTGGTAGTAATGTTAGCTTACCAAACGAAGGTCCCTCCATGAATCGAAGACCCGGCCGATTTTGATCCTAGTGTTAACTTTTCCTGCTTCAGCCTCCCGACCGTGGTCAGAAGGCACAGGGGAGACACTGTAGCTTTGATCTCCTGGGCCAGAGTTGATATCATTACTCGCTCTGGAGTTAACCCCCGTCACTTCACTCAGCAGCAGGGAAACAAGTCACGGGAAACCTCTGTTGGTCTTGAGGAGCTGCAGCATTTATTTCTGCACAAACTGCAACTTCTACTGTATATTCACTTGATATTCTCAAAGCTCTCTCTCTCTTGCTTCACCACTCACATTCCACGTGCACACACACTCCCACAACACTAGTTTTCACCCGACGTTGGTCACATTCCTGTTTTGCAAGACGGGCTTCACTAGATATAACGTTTTTTTTGTGCTTCTGTGGCGTTTATTTTGGAGTCTGAGTTGTGGTTGGGGCTGGTCGTTTGTTGGCGTTAGGGGACTCCATTTCTAACCTAATGTTAGATATGATGAACGTGCATGACGTCACATCCGTTGGTTTTTCACATTAAAAGCCGTCTACAGGCTGATAGAGGAAACCAAGAAAGGTCTAATTTTTTATGTTACTGTAGGTTACAACCTGTTCACACATTGGCAATAAAAAATGATTAAAACACGTTTAAATGTGTAAAAACTTACATACTTTAACTTTATTACATCCATGATATTAAGGTCTCTATCTTCTGTTGTAGTTGTCAGGGATCGGCCATCTTTATTTCTCCACCTGTAACACCAGCCTGTATTAAGCTGGAATTATAGGCTTTTATGAAGTTATACATACAGTAAACTTCTTCTCAAGCAAGCTGATTGGTAGATCCAACTCCTGCCGGGAAAACGTAAACATTCTAAAAGTTGTACGTACAAGTATAAAATAAACAGCCATGCGTACGTCTCTGAATGACCCCCATGAATGTTCGCCTGCGTGCAGCCTGGAGCAGCATGTTTCAGCATTTAGAGTGTGTGGATAAATTACACCACAAAACTTTTACTGTTCTTCTCTGGTAAAACTCCTTACCTTTCAGCCTTGCATGTGGCAGTTGCTGGCCAGAGTCTTGCTTCTCTTCCTCTGATCACACTCATACATGCAGTCTTCACAAGGCAGGTTCTGCTTTAGCAATTATGGCAAAAGACGTAAGATGCATGTAGAACCCTGTACTTGATTTAGCCATGGATTGCCTGACCTGTCCATCCAGCCCTACTCTCTTGGGTTGCTGATAAGGATGATGGTCTGCCTCTCTGGCTGCTTAATCTGATACCACAGCAATAACTGCAGCATAATAATAACTTCTCATCTCTGTTATGTGCATTTTTGGAAATGTTTTGCAAAAACATGTGTGTGGGAGGGAACTGGAGTGTCCTGAAATTACAGTGGGCAGGCAGGTTTGTGCCAACACAGAGCACATGTTGAGGTTTGAAAGCCAGAACTTGCATCACCTTGCCAAGTATTTATTGAGTCACTGGCATTGATCAACAGCCCTATCAAACCCCCACAAATGTATGATGGTCGCAGGTGCTGTGAGAAGCTTAAATGTTAATTACTGCACCTGTCCTAGCTCTGTATTAGCGGGGCAGGTCTGTACTTATGATGCATGCTCGTGTTTGAATCTCCTATGAAAGTAGCCATTGTGCCTAATCACACATCTATCATGCATCTGTCCTATCATCAGTGTTGCAATAGTCATTGTATCCTGTTATTTCCCGAAATATCTCACAAAAGGCATCATTAAGCATGGAATATAGTGCATAGTGTTGTAGATAAATCAGTAGAGCCTGTGAACAACCGGCTGCCAGATATTCCTCTGTGTTTTCTGCTGTCTGAAGAGAAAATCTCCTAAATCTTCCCTAACAAATCTGCTTGGATAAAATTAACAACAGCTGTGTTGCACTTTACTTGCAGTCAGCTGTATATCTGGTTGTGCCTTTGGGTCACACAGTGCACTACAGTTACACATACCTCTCTCTAGTAACAAATGAATCATTACACCCATGGGTCTGAATCTATAGTAAGAAGGAGAACACGATATCAGGTGAGCTCCTCTTTGTGCCAAATTAGTCTCAACATGATATGGGCCATTTGCAGTTACTCTCCTCATGAGCTGCTCAAGATGAAGTGATGAGAAAGAACAGATGTACAGATGTGCACTCACATGCATTGTCACGTGTGCTCCGGAACACCCAAGCATGTCCATATACTGTGCTGGATGAAAGCAGTCTGTCCCAGTGGACAAAGACAGCTCATGCTAACAGACCGTAGTTAGAGGTCATATTAATTATATACGCAGCCTTCTACAGCACACCCACTGTCACATGTGCATACAAATGTGTGTTGAGAAGATAAACACTTTATCTCATACCCCAGTTTTCTATTTAAACATTGGAAGATAAGGTATTTGAACTGCCTGATGGGTGCTTGAGCTGTAGTGGGTAACACTTTATAATAACCATAATTTATTAATGGTAAATTGATAGTTAATTAAACGTAGTTAATATATATTTTACTATATATACATATACTATATTTAATGGTTAAGATGTTATTTGTAAACCTTAAAGGTTGTTTGTAAAACATCTATAAACATTACATAGATAGATATTTGTAACACTTTGTGGTTAATAATTGGTTTCTGGTCCATCTATCCACGTAATGATTATAGATGTTTAAAAACGATTTCTAAAAGGTTTACAAATCATTTGGTAATCACTAACAAATACTTAATATAGTATATAGAAGTTATAATGTGTGCAACAATAAACTGATAATAAATATTTTAGTATAAGCATTACCAAGTTGTGGTCGGTTCATTTGAACTGTCCATTGGTTGATCCAGTTCCCCCACCCCTTTAAGGTGCAGGGAAGACATGCAAAGAAGGAGGAATTGAGTAAACATTTATATTTTGGAAATGAGGCATCCTGTCCTCAGAAGTGACATCTCTGGCATCATTGGTTACTGCAACGTATCCTCATACAACGGTTCGCATGATATCTTACAAAAAGTTATTCCTCGTTTTTGTGCGTTCTCATATGAATGTCTAGCAACACGAGATCATTTCTGCTTGTTATTTCGCTCAAAACTTGGTTAGATTTAGGAAAAAGGTCGGTTTGGGTTAAAATAACAACGGAAGTGACGTTAATTAAGTACGGAAGTTACATGATAAATAAGTCAACGTTTGGGTTATAATAACTAAGGAAGTGGTGTTACTAAAGTACAGAAGTTACGTGAGAAATAAGTTAACGTTTGGGTTAAAATAACTAAGGAAGTGGCGTTACTTAATTACGGAGGTTACGTGACAAATAAATCAACGTTGACTTCTGGTTTGACATGGTACACGAACACCGGTCTCCTGAGCAAAAATCGGGTGTTTTTAGACCCACCTTGACCTCCTTCCTACACAGTGCTTGTCGCTCTTTATACTTTCTGGTTCAGGATTACGTGGATTAAATACGAAATGATTTTGTGGAATATATATGAATTACAGTGCATTGCGTTTTGTAGGTATAGCTACAAAGTGTGTATGACAACAGCCTGGTTACTGGTGACAGATGCACAGCTGGATCCACAAGTCTTGAAACAGTTTTGTGGTACCTCAATGCCCTGGGGTCTCATTTATAAAACAGTGCTCAGGATCCATACTAAAAATGTACGTGCGCAAAAAAAGCCGAAGATGGCGTGCGCCAAAAAAAAGCGGACTTATAAAACTGTGCGTACGCACACCTGCAGGCAATTTTACCTTTATAAATCACAGTCCACCTGGAAATGTGCGCACTTGGCGCTTCAGCCTCCTATTCCGCCCTCTACACGACCACATTCAACGATAAATGGTCAATGCAAAGCACCTCATGAATGTTTCTGCATGTAAATGAGCCTGTTGATCAGTGGATCTTCAAGGTGAATCATGGCGACTACCGAGAGGATGACCAAGAAAAGCAATTTTTCTGACACAGAGATCGAGGTGCTTGTAGGTGAGGAGGTCTCTGAACACTCGTTCCCTCCTAATTCTGTCATTCGCGTCACGTAGTTCTCAGTGCCGGTATAACCATTTAGCATGTTACAAGTGTCACCGCTGTGTTTATATGTTTACAGCAATCACACTGATCGATTCAAATCTTTCCAAAACGATCAAGACAATCAGTAATATCCCCCACCTGGATATCATTTGAAAAAGGAAGTTTGATAGGTGAACACAATTTATCTATTTAAGTTTTTATGGCGAACTTGTCCTGCATTATGATTAGGACTGATAAGGATTGTGTGAGAGCTGTCACTGGCTTTATTTCCTCACTTTGTTAATTTACACAATCCATACTGTGCGTGCAGATGGTGAAGATGTGCTGGGTGGAGGAAGCAGAGTGTGTGGCGCACCGCGGTGGCGCACAGGAGACATAGTTGCATCGGATAGATGTTTTCATTTTGTCCATGTATACTGTATCTGTCCCTATCAAATAAGCCATACATAAATGAATAAGTCATGTCATGTTCACTGCAGCGATTTTACACACAAACAACTTTATGAAAACTAATATCGTACTTGGTGATGGAGAGACAGCGCTGGTGAAATATTGAGCGGAATTTGATTTGAGAGTTATTTGACTATATCTTTTACATTTGTAAGGTGCTTATGGAATAGTTATGGCTCACTAGCACAAATAACACTGCTGGTTTGAATATTTATGATAAAGTGGAAATAAGTATGAAGTGAAGTTAAATGTGTGAGAGGCATCATTATACGTATAATGATTACTCTCACATTTAAGTTCTACAGTCTGGCTTCAATTCACCACCTCACCATCTGCGTCGTCAGTTTCCCCAGCCTCCATAATGTGCGTACGCATGGGTCAAAGTTTCCGTACAGGTGCGCACATTCTCCCGTCAAGTTTGTTTTTATAAATCACAACTGTTGCGTGGGAAGTTGCTAACGCACATTTCAGGCCCCGTTTTGTGCGTACAACAGTTATAAATGAGACCCCTGCTGTTTTTAATACAAAGGGTAGGTTCATGTTTCTTTGGAACCACCTGCACATTGAAACGTTCCTCCTGTCCATACTAGCTGTAAAAACAACATTCCGATGTAACTAACGGGGGACAAAATCCACAGTCCTTCTTCGGTGTACTATGTGCTTAAGCATGGGGCTTCAAAAACTGATTTTGACAAATTAAGGGGATCTCTATCAAATTTACTGTGTTATTAGTGCCAAATTCTCTTTTCTTATATTGTCTTCATGCTGCACCTCTAAAAGGAGACACTGCCGGGTAAACACAAAGATGGCATTAAGTACTAAAACACCTTAACTTTGGAACATCCACTTGTTTTATCGAACTCAGACATCTGAAGCCTCACATTACCTTCTGCTGAAGTTCGAGCATATTTTTACATCGAACAAAGACTGTGATTTTGTTCCCCATCACTTACATTGGAGTCAATGAGATAAGATGGGGTCTCTTTACAGACAGTACAGAGAGAAGGGACAAATACAGTGAACAAAAACTCACTTTCAATGTACATATGGGCATGTGAGTTTTGTTTTAAGACTTGACTTGAATAAACCAAATGAAATGTGAACCTATGCTTTAATGCACAGTATGATGTCCTGTCCAAATAATGAGGGCACACAATTACAACTGCTAACACTATTACGTTTTGTCCATGTTTACCTTCTGGCCAAGTTTCACATGTACTTCACCATGACGTCAACTTTTATCCATCTTACATTTGGTTTTCTTATAAATGACCAGTGCAGTTTCACAGAGCTGTCAGCATGGCTGTATTTTTTTATGACTTCAAGTGGAATCATACGGGATTTGCAGATTTAGTTTCTGTAAACAGTGCAAGTGTTGGTCTGTCTCTGTCTTTGCACGTGCAACCATGTGGTTGCCTTCTCGTGGGCGTGTGCCTGGCTGCATATTTGTCTTGATGTATTAACGGTGAATAGCAGCTCCGTATCGGCAGAGCTGTGAATTCCCTCTCCTTTATGGGCCTGTTTTCATGTTGTTTTTCTCAGCAGGAAACGCAATATTGCCAATGCCTAGGGCTGCGGGGCTTCTAATGTAGTTACTATTGTCTTTTCTCCAACATCCACCCACATCTCTTTATCTCTCCATCTCATTCTGTCCTGGTTCATTCTCGTCTCCCAGGCATCTCTCTCTCCTCTTTACATGATTAAAGCAGCTCATAGCCACAGACATCTCTTTATTTTACTTTCCCGCCCTCTTTTTTTCTGGCTTCCACCCTCAATTTCTCCAAATTTTATTTTACTTCCTGTATTAGGTTAGACTACTTTCAGAGAAATGTTTGTTGTTCTCATTTGTGGAAATATAGTAAGTACAGTATGTGATCTATTAGAGATTTCACACAGTTTTTATTCAGCCAAAGTTCAGGATGCTCAGCAGAGAAAGAGAGCAAAGGCGAGGGCTGAGAAAGCCAGATGAAAGGATTTTTTTTAAAGGGGTGGGTAGAGGTTGTTTCTGAGTGATGAAGCAGATGAAGGAGGGGAGAGGCGAGAGAGACAGAGAGCTGGTTAAGGCTCAATGTGTTTATAACACTGCCATCAGACTCCCCCCCCCCCCTCCCCCCCCTCGCTGTCCCTGCCGAACCCAGAGTAGTCCATCAACCATCGCTGTGCTTAATGCAGACAAACATAGAGCCACCGCACGGCCTCTAGCAGCATGCGCACGTGCATGACCATCCTTGTGCACTTCATCCCCATCAGACACACACATGCACACAGGGCCATAAATCACGGGGTTAACCATGCTCTAGCAGAAACACTGGATCAGGATGAGCTGCTTCCCCGCGCCGTCTGCATCCTGATTTGTTAATTTATGGCCTGAGCTCACCTGAGTAGCTCACACATACACAGGTATACACCTCAGCGGCTTGCATTACCATATCTGTCCCTCTGGTCCTACGGTATGGACCACCGGAGCGAGTGATAAGCCAGAGAGAAGACAGAACTTAATGCAAGGAAAGGAGCAAAGCAGAGAGGTCTATTCCTTCCTTATTCGTCAGTTGTTATCAATGGGCATAGACCACCAGAGCAAATGATAGGGAAAGGCCAAAGAACGGAGGGTGAGGGAGAAAGAGGTGGAGGGATTGACTAAAAGGGGGAGAGTCATAGCAAAGTGAAAGGTGATCTCTATAAGGTCTCATACAGGAAGAGAAACACCAGAGCAACTGAATTAGCTCAAACGCAGAGATGTTAAGGGTATTGCACGGAGACAGAAGGATCATCCTTCACCCAGTATTAGCCTGTGGAATGGAGAGACGGAGAAAGAGGGTCCTCTTGAGGTCCGTAGGTGGAGATGGACTTGCAAATCAAGTTATGTCGAGATATGAGAGGGGAAGTTAGGCAGGAGCAACTGAGAGGCATATGGAATGGAAGAGGAATGGACTGAAACGCTTATCCCGCTTCTATTTATGAGATGGAGGTGAAGTAATGGAGTGAGGGACAGAGAAGATAGATGGAAAGTGGCAGGGTTAAGTATCTCAGGGTGTGTGTATGTGGGTGTGAACTGTCTAACAGCCCTATTTCTCGAGGCAACTTTTCCATGGTGTTGCCTGTTATCGTGGAGCAAGCACAGCCTCAGGCGCTGTCCGTGGTGCTGAGTCAGAGGCAGTATGGTGCATGCAATAGGGATGAAATGCTCCATCTGTTTTTACTGTCTAAGAGAGGATAGATAGATAGATAGATAGATAGATAGATAGATAGATAGATAGATTAGCAACAATGAAGTTTAAAGTTAGTTACGTTAAACAGCACTGGGTCAAAACCAAGTATATGGCTGGACCGTGGCTGGATTTCCATAGGAAATGAATGGAAAGCGTTGAGACGTCCTCCGTCACCGGATTTGGTGGAAATGCGCCGATAGAGGAGCACTCAACAATGAGGAAACTCTTAGCGAACCAATCGTGTACCTTTATCACTCAGTCAGTCACTCAGTGACAGACTTTTGCGTTTGTAGGGCATCTAGATTTTGATTCAAATCCATGGAAATACATACCTTTTTCCAACTGAGCCCCGCCCACTTCCAAGCAGTGAGTACAGCACAGACAAAAACAGAAATACTGAAATTGCTTATGTGAAATAATCCAAAATGTTCTAACATTGCAGAACTTGTTGTGTTTACAGAGGAATCTATGAGTCATGGTAAGAAGCTGATTACATTTTTTTTTCAGGGCCTTTAACTTGTCACCCATCTCGAGAAATTGTAGGCAGATCAATAAATCAATGGAAAGAAGTGAAAAAAAAGAGATGATGAATGGAACATCAATAAGTCTAGCCTTCCACTGTAATCCACACAAATACACTAGCAAAAACATTATATAAAGCTGTGGCTGTATGTTGATATGCAAGTTCATAGGTTCAAATTGTGGTCTGACCAAGCACAAACACACAATTCCCTCTAGGAACTAGCGAATTAATAAACTGATTTATGAATGTAATACAGCTATATTTATCTTTTTTTCTCAGTGAAAAGTTCGACGACATATTTAGCAGTTAGCAAGTACTTTGTTAAGACGTATGAAACACTATATGCTCTCTATGCTACACAGCTAGCATGCTACAAATGTTAGCTAAATGTGCCGTCAGACTTTTTTAACTTAGAAAAAATGTTATGTTTTAATTGTATCTCATCAAAAGTTAGACTGGACGGCGAGAAAACAGACAGTAACTAATAAATATAAAAACTGTTTTATATCCACGTAGCAAGTAACTTCTCTACCGCAACTGCGGTGGTGTTTCTATCTATCCGTATAGAAATGCATTTCCTCGCGTTGAACACTAGGGGGCGTAATCTGTATAGTATACGGCAATGCAAATATGCTGTTGCAATGCATGCAGGTGTTATGTTTACAGTGATCATAATCTTAGTTTAGCGTGTTAGCAGACTACTAATGCTTGCTAATTGGAACTAAACACAGTACAGCTGATGCTTGAATGTCTTTAGTTTTGAAAGTATTTAGTTGTAGAATGAAGTATATATTGTATCCTGTACAGATTATAAAGCCCCCCAAGGCAAATTTGTGATTTGTGATTTTGGGCTATACAAATAAAATTGACTTGACTTGACTATTGGACAAATTTAAAATCTGACCTCATTATGGTGCTAGATGAAAAGTTATAAGATCAGTGATTACAATTCATCTTAAGGGGGACATGTAAGGGATAATGTACAGCGAGCCGGTCATTGTTGTGAAAGGAACCCTGACAGGGCGATGCCGCACCCCAACGCTCCGACCCGCTAGCTGTACATTATCCTGCTTATTACACGGCTTAAGAAATCAATACTTTGACACCAAAATGGTCCACCAGAGTCCGACATCAGAACTGTGCCCATAGCAACGGTCTGCTATACAGAAATAACAGACCGTAGAACGCCGTGATTGACCAATCAGAATAGAGTATTCAAAACAGCCGTGTTATAAGAATGTGTGTACCAAATTTCATGACAATCCGTCCAATAGTTGTTGAGATATTTCACTTAATACCACAAATGTCAATCACATGGTAGCGCTAGGGGGAAAGTCAGAGGATCACCAAAGTCATTAGGATTCATCCTCTGAATGTGTGTGCAAAGGTTTGCGCCAATCCATCAATAAGTGTTGAGATATTTTTTAAAATAAGTAAAAACTTTGACCTGTTGGTGGTGCTAGAGCAAAAGTCAGGGGACCACCAAAGTCATTGGTCAACCAAAGTTGACAACCATGGGGGATCGGGCCTTCTCGTCACTGAGGCCACGTCTGTGGATCCAGCTCCCAGAAACAGTTAGGGCCTCAGACTCACTTGCTTTTTTTTAAATCTAATCTTAAAACTCACCTGCTCCTTTTAGCTTTCCCCTAGGGTTTTATAACTACTATGATTTTATAGTATTTTTAGTTGCTTTTAACTTATGTTAGGAAGTAATTTCTCTATAATTTTATTCAGCATTCATTATTATTATTATTAGGTTAATTCATTCGATTTATCCTCATGGGCCATGAATATCTGGACAGAATTTCATGACAAACCATCCAATTGTTGTCAAGACATTTCACTGAAATCCAAAAATGTTCATCTCGTGAATGTATAAATGAAGATTAGCTTTTATATTGAAGTCAGACAAGCACACGAGGCAGAAGAGATTGAAGCTTGGTAACAGTATGAGCTTGTAATCAAACATAGATGTTTACTGGCAAGTGGCAGGCACATCCACAAACACACTCCACAAGGACGCCTCCTGAATTAGTGTTTGATTATGGTAATAAAGACACGGCTTTATTTATTTTGAAGTCATAGCTTGACTGTTGTGATTTGATTTACCAACAATCTTCCAAAATGGGCATTTATAATGAATGCACCCGTGTCTGTATTTTCTGAAAGAGTAATATGCATAAGAAAAATGGGAAATAAAGGAAGGACTATCAGTAGTTGTGGGTTTAATGATGTATCTCCAGAAATGTTCAAAAACAATGATGAGATGAGGAGTCCAAATGTGTTCTGATATCTTTTTAATTAACAGGATGTGTCAGTGTGGCATCTCATCAACAGTTGTTTTAACTCGCAACTTCCTCTGAGGTTTGTCCACCTGTTCTTTTAGGGGAAATACAGCATATTGCTGGAATTATATTATTTATTTATTTTACCTTTATTTTACCAGGAAGTCCCATAGAGATCAAACGTCTCTTTTACAAGAGAGACCTGGCAATGGGACATTGTTGACATATTTGTTTTTGGCATCATTGGCCTTCATTGGGCAAAAATTCCTTTATTTTCCTTAATTTCCTTGGTTTGATCAGAGTTTGCGTGTGATTGACAGCTGTTCAGAGACGGCAAGGCTCCAGCTCGGCTCTGATTGGTTATTTTCCTCCAGTCTGTGAAATCTTGCAGATATCATGAGGAGCACCGGAGGACACAGAGACATATGATTTTTTTCATATAACCTGTCTCATGCACTACTGTCAGGATATAGTGACCGTTTTATAAAAATAACTTTTTTAAATCATATTTGCTCAAATTCTACCAAGTGCAGCTTTAATAGACATTTCCATTGTAATATCAGTCACTTTAACATGCTGCATCTGTACTTCCTCTACTGTTGATTGGTATAATTACATGAGATTAACTATTGTTGAAAATAACACATGTACCATCCGTATCTCAGATTCTGAAAATACATAACAACAAGCTACACACGTACCCTTTTCACCATAAGAGTATCTTGATTGATTGATTAAGCAGAAATTGTATCAGAGGTGTCCGTGTTGAAAGGTGGTGGGGTCATATTTCTCTTATTTTCCCTCACAACACTGATCTATTGTCATGACAGATTTAACCTTGGCCATTGTATTCTTTATTATGAGAGGTGTTCAAATAATTTTAGAGCATGCCGTTTACTCTTGGACAATAGATGGATCTTTATAATGGACCGTTGTACTCTTACATGATCCAGGTTATTTTTCTGCATACAGACACAATTCTTTCTCCACTTTCTCTTTTTTTCTGCTGCACTAACGCTGCTAAGAGTCTAGAGGAGGTAGACTGCCTACACATTTTCAAATAGAAATTGATTATAATAACCGCCTTGTTCCCCACAGCAGAAGAATAATATTATTGTGATTCTTTCATCACCATTCTCATCTTTATGGGGAAAAAAAACTATGATGTGTAAAATGGAGTTAAAATAAACAGCCTCATTCTCTGACTGATGCCAGTGCACCTTTGGAAATTAGATAATGGGTGTTCAATGAATCATATGAAGGGAATTTTACTAACTTTCAAGAACAAAAAGCAAATATTTTAATTAAAATGTACGCAATGCTTTTCATGTGACAGTCTTGTCACACCAACCCACTCTCATTTTTTGAAGATATAACATGAAACCAGTAAGTTTTGAGTTTTAATACGGAGTACATTTTCTGCAGCTTGCATGATCAAAACCATTTTACAGAGATATAGTAGATGTGTTTGAATTATACTTTAAGGCCCAGACACACTGAAGCGACGTCAAAGAACTAACGGCGACGAAGTTCGACTGTTGCTTAGCCTCACATAGCCTGTGTCTTGGCCAACAAGTTGCACTTGAACACAGCGCAAAAACTACAGCCGACGGCCAGTTAGCACATACGTTCTGTGCCCGCGTGAGAGGAAATAACTCTCCATACGAGCACGTTGCGGTAGTCTGCTGCCCGAACAAGATGTCCACACTCACGGACTCACTCAGTTAAAAAGCGCGTTCCCGCCAAGTCCGTGAGGGTTTAGGGTTGTCCCACTGTCAAATCATCAAGTGCTTGATGGCTCTCTCACAGACATTTTGAGCCCTTTATGAACACTTTCCGTAAATCCGCATTTCTACGGACTTAAACGTTAAACCCAGGGTTACCAGGGGAAGCTCGGAGGCGTTAAAAAATGGTAAACAAAGAGGACGGCTCAAGGGTGTTCAGCCTGGCATATTAGATGTATACAGAAACATCAACATTAAGGATTTAAGATGGTAGACAAAAAAAAAACACATGAAATCAGAGGAATGAAAGCATTAGACTTTATGACACACCTGGTTTATTCATCAACCATTTCTCTTAATTATGCTTAATGATGGTGTTTTGACAAAAACGAGTAGATTGATTATTTGATAATAAGGCTACCTCTCGTCTCGCAAGGCAAGAGCCTGGAAGACATTCAAATCAGCCAGTAAAAAACGTAAAATAAAAATAAAAACCCACAATTAGCATCAAGGTAACATGATATGTTGCTGCAAAGTGCTGTCCCATTCATATTTATACCATTTCAAGCCCTTGCAGCATCTCACACTCCATTTTCCAGGTGACGTCAGTTAAGTAGCTGAGGGTTCAGGGCTTATGGCCTTAGGGGGGACATTGGGATTGAGTCTGTATTCGTCATTCAAAAAGGGAAACCGGAAAACCAAGGATGGCGGATATACTAGCTGTTGTTATGATACGTACATGAAACAAAGTAGCGTCTACCGGCCATTTTCACACCACTCTCACTCACCACTTAGCTTCATTCCAGATGGCCATGTGGTTGTGGAAATATCCGTGTATTGGAATGATCAGATGAGATGAAGATGAAAAATGAGAAGAGCCTTATGTGTGGCCTCTTGACTTAACTCGTTTGCGATTCAACATGCTGAATCGACCAAAAAGCCTCCCACACGGGCAGACTAGTGCCAATGGTGAGGGAAACACTGCAAAAACTAGGGTAACAGATGCTCACTGACTAAACACTATTTTTTCATTATTATTTTCAGAACAATGCATATGTCTTTAATTAATTTTATTTCATTGGTAAAGAGCAAAATGTGATTTTTCAAAAACTATCTTTTCATGACGTGAGAGTTACTGAGTTAATGAGGAATATTGTAAATTGACTCATTAACTTGAGAACGGTCTCATGTTAATGACTGCTGCCCACAGTGTCAAAATCATTCTAAATAAAAGGCAGATTTTGAAAAGACCCCTGTTTTCTGAATTTAATAAGTTTAATAAAGAAACCTTTCAACTTGAACTTGAAGTTTCTCACTGCTCAAATCTTCAAGGTATTTTCCCCGTGCATTACCTTCAGTTAGAGTGTACCATTAACTGTTTTATTTTTAAAGGTACAATTGATAACATTGATAGCATTCAGCCACTAGATGTTGCACTCTCCCTCCCTCGTTCCATTGCATTCACTTCACAACTTCACAACAAGTGGTTGCCAGTTTGTTGCATAACCTGCATATTTTATGGTCGAGTGGAATGACTCAGACTGACAGACATGTCAAGTAAATCTTTCATGGTAGAGTACTGAAGTCATTTTGCAAAATGTAGCTATATGGGCCTACATTAGGGGCTGACAGCCAACGAGATGCAGCAGCGAAACTTGGTGTCCCTCAAGCTACTGTACCATGTGTAGTCTACTCAAACATCGAGAAACAGTCATGGCTGCTAGAGATGGAGACAAAAAACAAATGAGCGCAGGGAAATCACCTGTGGTTGAGGCCGCCCTCGTCAAGTGGATTGATAATGCCCAGTCAAGGAATGCCCCCTTAAAGTGAAACTCTGCCGATCCTCAACCGGCTTTGCGCTACCGTATTACAGGCAGCACGAAGGGCGCCCACAGCTCCTTGCTCACTTTTTGCCGGCTTGGGAGCGAAGAGCCCCGGCAAATGGGCGCCATTGATCTGCATGCAACGCCTGTGCTGCAGTGACTAGGCATCAACAAAGAGCCTACTCTTACTACAAGTTATCAACCACACTAGGATTTGTGACGAATGTGGACACAGCAAAAGTTCAATACAGACTCGAGAATCCAAACTACCTGAACTGAGTCATCCCAAAAAACTGACAGTCCATTTTTTAGCAAAGGAATTACTAGTTTTTTAATTATTTCTCTTTTTCTTGTGGTGCTGCTTTCCAATAAATCAGAAATCTGTCATTGTGTAGGTACCTGGAGCATTATTTTATTGCACTTATTTTCCATACGGTTGGATTGCGTCAGTGTGGAATGTGAGCCGGAGCTATTTCTGAGCTGGCGAACAATGAATGCGTTCAGTCTAAACTGAATTGAAAGGCTGAGCAGAGTTCTTGCTTGTCTACACTTTCAATGAGTAATTGCTTTTGGACTGCTGAAATATTAGCCTTCATTCTGGCACAGTGTGCGTGCGTGCGTGCGTGCGTGCGTGCGTGCGTGCGTGCGTGCGTGCGTGCCTGCGTGCGTGCCTGCGTGCGTGCATGCGTGCCATGTGTGCTTGTACTCTTATTGTCGAGCAGTGCAACCTTGACTCTTTTCTGAATCTAATTTACCCTTCCTTTAAAGTGACCCAATGCAAAGACCATATCAATTTCTTTCCCTCAGTAAGTGTGAGGCAGCCCTGTGACACAGTAAGTAGTGTGAAAGCCACAGGAACACATTGTTGGAAGCTCTATTGTTGAACATTCAGTACTTCCACATAGGCTTTATCCTTTCATGGTCTAATATCATTGAATTTGGTTATCCTTTCTATGGATTTGCATTCCTTCATATGAAGCTGGAAGGAGAAATCATGTGTGTGTGTGTGTGCGTGCAAGCATGTTTGATAAGAGAGAGACAGGCATGTAATTCTGTAGTCAGAGCATTTTAATTACCCTTCTCTTACTCACACGTTATCGTTGTGGCAAACAGCCACACACACACACACGCTAGCTTATGGGATGTTGAATCTTCCTTGCTCATTTGAATACTGATTGTGCGAAAGCTTTCTGCTACCACAAAGACTGAATGCTGACTAGTCAAAATACACATAAGAATAGTTCTGGCATGAGATGGCATGCAGTAGAAAGGGACTGTGTGCGATGAATGCAGATATGGCTGTCAAGGGGACTGCCTCAAGGTTAGCACTCACCAAGGGGAATCAGCTTGAGACTGCTCTTAACTAACAGCATCTACAGTGCAGTGTGATGCAAGCACTTTGGAGACATCAGGCTGTACATAGAATCACATATACAGTTCTTTCAAATATCTTTTGAAATCTACAACCATAGAACAATACTGACATTGCGTTGGTCCAATAATAATTTCTTTCTTCAGTTCTCTACCACTGTATGTACGTGAGTGTGACATAATGGCAGTAAAGTGGTAGATGAATACAGTAGCACATTAGAAAAGAAATGATTTCCGTTTTAAACACAGAAAAAAATACATTCTATCTAGTTATTTTCAACCAAATGTCCAAATTTGCAATCTTCAGATTTACGTTTCCTTTTTTTTTATCAAGCACTAGCTAACGACTTGCGTCAGCCAACGCAACAGTTAGTTTGTTGTAGCAGCCCTGAACATAGATGTATATACGTAGATACCGCATTGGCCTCCTCAGCTTGTTGCTGCGATACATCAGCGTCGCCGTCATATTGGGGAGGTCAGGACTGGCCTGTAAACACATACATGTGAACTGGGGAGCTGCTGTTTTTCTCGATAAAAAGCACTATGACGTTTACATTTCACTAGGGACCTAGACCTTTAAAAAATTCACTATGAGACATGGTCCCTCCAAAGTGGCATGACCAACACCTTGGCTCATGTATCATAAATATTATCCTGCCATTCATTACATCATAACTCTGATGATCCAAAAGTGAAATGATAGCTAATAGCTCCAGTGGGTTGTCAACCTGTTGTTTTCGTGTAAAAGCTAAGACTGTTGATGGCCCAGTAAATTGATGTCTTCATCCAATTGGCTGTAATTGGATTCATGTCGATGTCTGAGTACAGCCTACTTCTGTCTCAGGCTAATTCATCAATAGCTGTGCCAGACCACAATGAGTAAAGGGAACATTGTAAGATGGCTCATCCTACATACTTTTACGTATAAAGCTGACACCAGTATACCACTGTATATGAAGAGAACCAGTAAAATATTAGTAGGTGTATCATCTGTTGCCACATGATTCGAAAAGAGCCATTTACAGTGTGTTTTTCTAGGGTTCTGTGTGTTGTGTGTCCATGAAATAGACACTGACACTGAAGCTCTCACTGAGCTTTACAGGACCTCTGTTCTGTGAAATCCTTTATTGGCCAGCTCTTATCCATGAATCCCTCCCTTCATCCCTCTGTTTGTCCTCTTCACATTTACTTTTATCCCTCCTCTTCTCTTTCCTTCTTGACATTTACCCAACAATCTCTCTTTCTTCCTTTCTCCCTTCCTCCTTACTGTTTCCCCTGTTTGAGTTTCCAATACACAGATACTGATTTTCCGGAGGTAATTACACATTTTGGCAAAACTGCAGTCCACTACAGAGTGTGTGTATGCGTATTTGCAGTTTCTATATTTTTCCTCAGCTTGCAGTTCGAGTAGTCAATGTTCCGCTCTCCATCCATCACACTCCTCCATCAGGTGATAAAACAATCACTGCACACCCCAAAAACAGGTTGTTACGTTACTGATTATATGCCTTAGTGATTATATGCCTTAGTGATTTATGCCGTGTCATACTGGAACCATAGGACAGGCAAACCTTGCTCATCTCCCCCTCTTCTGCTTTGTCACCTGCCTAAATTACAGCATTGACACGACAGTCTATTATGTTATTGCACAAAGGAGAGCTTGACCACACATTTACCGTGAACTCTGACCTGTCTTTTAAATCAGATTGACAGTAGCGGTGCCAGCAAGGGTAGAAAAGAGAGCTGTGTACTCTCTCCAACTGTTGCTTGACGTGTGGGTGTTCTGCTATTCTGACAATAGATCAATACACACTATCTAGTTGACCGGCCCCATGTCCCACGTCCTGTGGGAAGGAGGAGAGCACAGAGGAAGAAGAAGAAAAAAGGAGAGTAAGAAAACTGCACACTTTTATGTTAGTATAGACAAATGGAGGATGCCAGTCAGCATGGCGAGCAACCACCTCCATCCACCCTGCATGACTTTACTTCTCTTCCTTCTGATTAAATACCACTCTTGGTTCGAGAACATCTTTATTGCTCTGCTTATACAGCATATAATTGGCACTGCACAGGGTCAAAGTGCTAGTTAAATGGTAATGATGATCAGAAAATGGTGTGAATACAAAATCAACAATCATTGCAATACACATAGGAGCGGCAATACATCATCCAGAGTAGGCTCTCATGACCACGTCCCCTTTTGGGGGAAAACAATCTTGTGTCCCTCGTAGACGGTAACGGTGTAAACAAAAGATGAAACATTTCTCCAAACTTCTACTTTTAACAAACCGGTAACAGTAATAACGCTATGCTGAAGAGTTGCTGTGTAGTTGGTTGCACCAACAATAAATCCAAAAACGCGGATCTCCGATTTGTTCCCCTGCCATGTCCTTAAAAGTTAGAATTGAGGGAGTTTATGGCTCCAAGCTATAGACCAGACCAGCATGGCGTCATCGCCGAGGATGCGCTCCCTTTTGGGGGAAAGAACCTCGGTGTCACAGGAGAGAAAATGACGAAAATCTGTTAACGGAGGCTTTCACACTGAGATTTGAGGCACATATGATACGTGAATATTCACTGTCAGTGTGGTAAATCGCTAAATGTTGCTGGTGACAGTGACTAGCATAGCTAGCTAAAGTTAGCTTGAGTGTGAGGCTGCTGCAGTAATACAGTCATACATTAACGTTATAGCAGCGTCAGACTGTCGTCTCCAACTAAATCTCAGCCTATAGATCAAACAGTTGGCTGTTAACACGTTGGTTATTTACAGACAACACTTAGCCTAACGTGATTCAATCAGATATGTATAGAAGTCTGGATAAGCAATATCCGGCCGCTGTGTTGGACGGGGGAAGACTGAAGGGACATGACGGCGATCAACCTTAATTTATTAAGGTATCACGAACGCTAAGGTTCAGACAAGATTGCAAAATAATTATTAGACACGTGTATAAAACAGACGTTTGTTTAAGAAGAGATGGATGCATACAAACTTGTCAAAATTACAATCCAAACATACGTCAAATCGCCTTGAAGTCTATGGACCTTCTGTTCTCTATCCCCCTGAAGGGGGCGTGGCCGTTACTTTTTGTGAAGTACCTGTATGTGCCGGTCTGATGTAAAGGACAGCTGAAATCCCATGTGCTCCTCACAAACATAGGCCCCATTTATCCATTTCAAGTGTCTTGTACCCAGATAAAATCCAGATGAGATTTATGACACATTTGTTTACCCTTTGCCACATTAATGCATCTCTGTTGGCCAGATCACAAATCTGATTACAATCCCTCTTGGTTTTTCCCAGGCTACATGTACATCAGGGTCAGCTCTCTGTTTAGCAGCTACCAAAAACACCAGAATAAGAATAACTTGTGCACTTAAACAGTTTAGCTACAAACACCGCTAAAATCCATAAACTAACTCAAACTATGAATGCGACAAAAGTTTTACCTTCTTCATGTGCTCTCACTTGCGCTTCTCGCTCAACCACACAAATCATCAGTGGTTGAACTGATCAGGGATCAGATAAATGCTACAGCTCAGTGCGTCTTCTGTGTGATTGTATTTGTTGAAAATGCTGGAGACATTTTTTCCCTCTTGTTGCTTTAATGAGACAGAGAAAGGCTAATTGACCTGTCGCTAAGCTGCTCCCCCCCCTACTCCGTCAAGCTGTCAGAGCTGAATAGAGCCCACACAGTCACTAACTGCACTCCCTGCATAAAAATCGAGCTAATTTTTGGGAAAACCGAAAAAGCGATTTCAGAGAGAAGCAGACAGAAAGATCTACAATATGCGTTTGGAGGATATACACCGTGTTATATCACCGACCTAATTTGCATATTGACATCCAATCACAATCAAGATGTCAGATCAGATATTAAAATCAAAATAAAGAGAGTTCATATTAATACCAGGTGAGAATGTCCAGGATCAGATGTCATCATCCAGATAATGTATTTAATAGGGCTGTCTAATTTCTTTAATGCATTAACGCAACTTGCAATTTTTAGGAAGGAGGCTAAATAACACTCTAAACTTACGCTAAATTTTGGCGAGGTAAAAAAAAACTGGTATGGCCATATTCAAAGGGGTCCCTTGACTTCTGACCTCAAGATATGTGAATGAAAATGGGTTTTATGGGTACCCACGAGTCTCCCCTTTACAGACATGCCCACTTTATGATAATCACATGAAGTTTGGGGCAAGTCATAGTCAAGTCAGCACACTGACACACTGACAGCTGTGCAATTGGTCATGTTATGATTTGAACATGTTTTTTTTATGCTAAATGCAGTACCTGTGAGGGTTTCTGGACAATATTTGTCATTGTTTTGTGTTGTTAATTGATTTCCAATAATAAATGTATACATACATTTGCATAAAGCAAGCATATTTGCTCACTCCCATGTTGATAAGAGTATTAAATACTTGACACATCTCCCTTTAAGGTACATTTTGAACAGATAAAAATGTTATGATTAAATAGTTTAATCGATTGACAGCTCTAGTATTTAGATATAGATCCTAATTTTGTGTTAATGGATACCACCTGAGTTAGGTTGGCACCAACTAATGACAGAAAAGAAGCCCGTACTTGGATGACACAGTGTACATTCCTGCTCGTTAAACCTTCATATGCGGGCCCTTTGAGCCCACTATATGTTGTCAAAGTATAGCCCTGGAGCACATCCTTAGCAGCGGCTCCACACTGCGGAGGGATGATATGATCACATCTTGAAGGTCATTGTTAAAACCCATCTGCTCAGTTTATGATGGGATCACGCCCTTAAAAAACACTTTCACCTTCATGAGAATCGGGGAGCATTAAAAGACCTGCTGGTAGATCTGAAGAAACAACTGAAATTCTTTCAGCACGTTGCGATCGGGAATCGTTCTCTTGTCTTAATCCACCGAGCAAAGCTGCAGGTGCTGACGGCCCCCTGGGAGCATGAAGCCATAGAAAGGCAGCTGGCCAAGTACAAGGAGCTGGTTATTGAATGTTGAATGGGTGGTTTGAGAGCAAGGAGCTTTCCAGTAGAGGTTGGATTCAGGAGCTTTGTTGGCCTGACGTCTGTCTGACAAGCCTTCATCTTGTTTGGTATTAAGAGGGGGGGGGGGGGCTCGCGAAGAGCCGTCAGCAGCACCAGTGAAATGGTGAGAATGCTTTTCTGATGAGCCTTAGCTGGGTCACAGAAGCAAATAAGGTTTCAACACTAGATCAGTTTCAACACAGGAGCATAGAAATAAAGCGCAGCCCTTATATGTTCTCTATTGTTTCCTGCATTTCTATCTCCATAGCTCCCTTCCTCCACTTTTATTTCACCTTTCTCGCTGTCTTTTTCACTCCTCTGCTCTAATCCTTGTGTTCTCCCACTGAGGCCAAAGGTTGAGCTGGAAATAGATATTCCCTTCCCAGTCACTACGGTATCCTGTGATTAGCTACTCAATTCAGCTTTTAATTCACCTCGCTGAGGAGCAGAAGGGGGGGGGGGATACAGTATAGAAAGAAATAGAGTAGTAGAAGCACAGAGTTGAGAAGAGCAAGGTTAAAAAGCAAACACGATACCCCTGATTAGTTGTACATTCAGATCTCATGAAACATTAAGACCCTCAGTCATGTCTACCTTGTTTTGTTCTGAATCATTTATAGTGCTCCTATCTATGTTTTTCTTCCTCTAAACTCAATTATAATACAACCTTGGATGCTTTTATTCATGTGTATGCTGTAGGCATGAATATACAGTGGGTATACAGTATATGCATGTGTGTGAGTGTGTATGTATTCTATACACTAATACTGTATGTACTATGTGTATGCCATACTGCAACCTCTTACTGGCAGTAGGCAGAATGTTTTTGGCATCATTGGGCCAAACTTCCATAATAACCTTTCAGCATATTGTAATTCAAGTATTCTGAGAGATAACTCGACTTCTGCACCTCCTCATTGCTCTATTTTCAGACTTTAAAAAATCTAGCCCGTGACGGGAGACTTTGACCAATCACAGGTCATTTCAGAGAGAGAGCGTTCCGATTTGCTGTTCATTCATCGGAGGCAGCTGTCAGTCACTCACGAACTCTGATCAAACAGTCAAATAGGCAGCACTGATCAAATATGAATTAATGTTTTTAGTTTTTTACTGTTTCTTACTTTTGTCTTATTTGTAACTCATGTTGATTGTGGTGAAGCCAAAGACACTTTTCCACATTGTGGACAGTAAAGTTTCGAACTAACAACTACGAGAGAGAAGGGGACTGCAGAAAGAAAGAAGAGTAAGCCAGCAAAAGAAAGAAGTGAAGTAAGGAATAAGGGAGCGGGGCATAAAAATTGGAAGAAGACATCAAGACAGATGGAGAGAAAGAGCCAAAATAACACCGCAGAGTGAGACAGAGAGAGAGAGAGAGTGAGAGAGAGAGAGAGACAGAGGGAGTGTGCTTCTTATTATTACAAGGGAAGAAAGATTGCCTCGGTGACATATTAGTTTAATCAAGCAAAGCTGTATGGGAGTTGGAAGAATCATTCGACAGAGCTGTCGTCATTCAGCTGAATTGATGCCGGTCCTCATTTCCATCCTTCTCTGTGTCTCTGATATATTCTGATGTGCTCAGAGGGCGACTGAAGCAAGATCTGACCACAAATTGCCCACTATTCAAAAGTGCACTAGAGTCAGGGACTGTGTTTGTGCAGCATGTACAGTTTTCATCCCTTTGTGTGGATGTCTGCATGCATTTGTATTTGCAAATTTGTGGGTGTGCGGGCGTGCGTGCGGGCGTGCGTGCGGGCGTGCGTGCGGGCGTGCGGGCGTGTATGCATGCGTGCGGGTGTGTGTGAGTGCGTGCGTTTGTGTGTGCGTGCATGTGTGCGTGCCCTTCCCAGAAATGGACTGCCTGCAGCTCGTTGACCACCTGGTCCTCTGTGATAGCTCTAACCCAATAAAGAGCTGAGAGAGACTGACTGGCAGTGGCTGTCAGGGCAAACTCTGCCAGACCACACAGTCTGAAAGGAAACCCTCCCACTCGTGTGTGTGTGTGTGTGGTTGTTCACCTGTCTGTCTCACTTTTTGTTCCCGGTTTTGTCTTTACAGATACATTCATTATACGTATGGGAGGGACTCTGCACTCTTCTGATGTCTTTCTTATGTGTCATATTGTGCACCAGACGAAAACTTTAATTTGAATACAGACCTTGGCAACTCAACATGCCGCCCCTGCTTTTAAACATGAAGCTTTTGAGTTGACGTGAGACGAGAACAAGGGATAGAAAAGCAACACTTGTCATACTTTGTCTTTTATGTTTACACTGCTGACAGCACGAGACAGAATGACAGCTCATGTATTTTAACAGACAGATGATATGCATGCTAAAAAGCCCTTTGTCCATAGGTATACAAGAGAATTGGGCGGCTGTGGCTCAGAGGTAGAGCGGGTCGCCCACCAAAGCGGTTCGATCCCCGGCTCCTCCAGTCACATGTTGAAGTGTCCTTGAGCAAGATAGTTAACCCCAAATTGTTCCCATCAGTGTGTGAATGAGTATTTAGATTAGATCCCGATGTTGGCATCAGTGTATGAATGTGTGTGTGAATGGGTGATGCTGACATGTAGTGTAAAGCCCTTTGAGTGGTCGGCAGACTAGAAAAGCGCTATATAAATGCAAGTCCATATACCATTTACCAATTGAGGTTGGTTAAAAATCTGATGTACTAACTGTGGTTTAAAGGGACTAGTGCAGTGCCCGTTCAAAACTTGCCTGTTCCGAACGGGCCGATTGCTTCAATTTTGTCCTTCAATTTTCTCGACAACCGTTCATCTGATCGACTTCACACTTGGGGGGGGGATAGGGTACTCCAGATATGAAGTATTTTTGTAGGCCAACCGGGAAGTTAGCATCTTCCTAGGTTCCCTCGACAAAAAGCCAATAGGATTTTTTCATTGGATTTTGGATTATTGTAGAAAATCAGCTCTATGGCAAACACACGTTTATGACACGTTTTGTTCAGCAAGGTAATCCTCACAAATGAACACCACTTCTATGATTTTTGAAGCGTAAATGCAATCGCCAGAAGTAAAAAGCTAACGTTAGGCTATAAACGAACTACACCACGGTCACGTGAGCGCAAGTATACACAAGGTTGTAAGGGCAAACGAGTCGGCATGATGACGTTTAGTTGTCTCATTTAGCCACTTGTTAGCAGTTTTTAAGACAAATAAAGGCTTCAAAATTCACGAGTGGGGTGTTTATTGGTGTCTTGTATGTTGCAGAACAAAACATTAAAATCTCTAAAGCTTGTGTTAACCACAGACCTTATTTCAGGCATCTAACTAAAAACCTATTCAAAAAACCCATTGACTTCCAGACAAGAAAGAAGAGAATCAGAAGTGCTAAAATGCTAACTCATTTCTGGGTTTTAGGACTCATTCCTGTAGCACTCTATTGCTGAGGATCCATGGAAGTGCAGTGTCGAGTGCGAACTCTTGAGATCTACGGGACATATTTGATAGTAGTACGTTATGTACACACTGTGTAGTGTATTGAGAGGGTATATGAACTGTTACACCGCCGAACGCCATACTGCGTACCGCTCGCTAAGGAAGCGCAGTGTCGAGTGTGAAGTTATTTGGATGAGCGGTTCTCAGTGGATCCGAACACACTCGTTTTGAACGGGCACTGAACTAGTCTATAACAAATAGGGTGAAATTTCGGACACAGCCATAGAAGATAACAATTATATGTGCATTTACTCACACAGTTACTTTATCAGAGAACACTATTGATGTCATACAAAAGTACTGTCTAAAAGAGAAAATGCCAGGGATTTTGTTTGCACACACACATGCCCACAACATGCTGACACACACACACACACACACACACACACACACACACACACACACACACAAGGGAACCACCATTTCTCCTGGGTTAATGGCAGTGTACAGAGGGGAAATAATGCAGTCAGAAATTATATTACCTGTCTCACCATGTGTGTGTGCGTTTGTGTGTCTGTGTGTGTGTGTGTGTGTGTGTGTGTGTGTGTGTGTGTGTGTGTGTGTGTGTGTGTAAGAGAGAGAGCGAGAGAGAAAATGTAATATAATAGATTTGTTTCCACGAAGAAAGCAATTGAGAGATAAAGAGCGAGAGCCTCTGGTTACTGTTTCATCAGAGCAGATAGACTGGAGTCCGCTCGCTGTCTCTCTCAGCCGCTTTATGGCCAAACCCTGCAGACACATGCAGAACACACACATATACACCCATTTCTTACTCACACACATGGTGTGCACACCAGCATGTATATTCTGTTAGGTGGAAACAAAATGCTCCCAACATAGTCTCCTTAATACCCACTTAATCTTAATTCCTAGTTGCATGGTGAGAAAATAATGAGGTAATCGAACTGTTCAATAGTAACTCCAGGGAATATCCAACACACACACACACACACACACACACACACACACACACACACACACACACACACACACACACACACACACAACAACAACACTGCATTCAGTGAGTGGTATGTTCAGTAATTTCTAAACTGAGTAGTTCCATGTGGCGTGTGGCACCCGGTCTGTTACATTCGTCTTTGAATGAAGTGTGAAATAGTCATAATAAGTCACAGTGCTTTTCAGTACCATGGACAGGACCACTGCAACACTCACCCTGCAACATCCAGCTCTGATGAGTCGCACACTTGATAGTGTCCTTGATAGTGTGTGATTAGTTCAGTGGCTGTGTGTGCATGCTTAGCAGTTTTTTGCAATGTGCAGTGCTTAGGGAAATTATGTTATATCATTTTAATGCTCCACAGAACCCCTTGAGTTGAAAGTACTTTGTGCTCATGTACAGCAGGCAGTATACGGTATAAGCCATACATGCACGAGCACAGTGGTGCACAATACATTCAATCAGCAGGTGGTAGCTTTGTGATATGCTTACTTTAGAAGCTACGTCAGCATGATTTTTTTTTTCTTTTTTTTTTGATGCGAAACACCTCATGGAACTGGCCTGTATCTCTTCTCCACAGGTGGGGGCTGTTCTGTCATTGAGATCTACACATGCAATC
Source organism: Sebastolobus alascanus (assembly GCA_916701645.2). Classification (NCBI taxonomy): domain Eukaryota; kingdom Metazoa; phylum Chordata; class Actinopteri; order Perciformes; family Sebastidae; genus Sebastolobus; species Sebastolobus alascanus. The sequence goes on along the minus strand of CAKAOJ020000162.1, from coordinate 615,250 downwards.
TTGTGCCAACTATAGATAAGAAAATCAATAGCAGCAGGACATGTTGATGATATTGATGTCGCCTCCTCTAGGCAAAGGAAGTAAAAGCTGCTACAATTTTAAGGTCCAACTGAAATAACATTTTACCATCCTGTTTTGCTGTCAGAAATTGTGTCAGTGTATTTTTAATCGCAATAGATTTTTTTTAATTAAAAGGAATTAGGGATTAAAACTTAAATAAAAAGCTGAGCAAAACCCAGAGAAGCAGCTTGTCACTTAGGAGAATAGCTGGTCCACCTTAACAGCCCACCTTAAGTGAGTCTGAGCCAGTGTTGCAAGACACTGGAGCTTGGCTTGGGTCTTGAGGAGTTGTTGCATTTATTTACCGACAAATAAACTGTACACACACTGCACTGCTACGTTCACAGCTATAACGCCACCGACAACCCCACACTCACCGCCACCACACACGCGGCTCGCCGGACACTTGCTAACGTTACATCGGGCTGACAGACCCTATGTGTGTGACAACGATGGGCACGAAGCAACCAGCAACGCTACAGCTGCAAACGTAGCACATACACACACAGTCCGTCGGACTCTCGCTAACTTTATGCCGGGCTGACAGAGTAACATTACGCCAGGCAGACACACAGCTGACAACCTGGCAGCTAAACTAAATGATGGAGACTTTTACTGGGAAAGTGGCTGCATGTGTCCTCGACATTACATGCAGCCTCGTGGCTGTTAACTCTCGGACGGGTGAATTTGGGACTCTGTTGTCTGTTTTGCTTACACACTGCAGCTGGCGATAAATGATGGATTTAACCTGTTAGTGCATCGGCTTATCGTTGCAGCTGGGCGGCTTGTTAGGTACTAAAACCACAGCTCCGCATGCAACGCACTAAACTTGTCGGTTAATGGTTAAATAATCGGTTCACGAGGGTCGGCTATTGGTTAGAGAAAAAAATAAAAAATTAGCATCCCTAAAACAAATACAACATTTTCTTTGGAGAAATATCAGAAATATTAATATTCTTTTTCAATGGCTGGAAGAGCGTGTCGGTGTCTGTGTTTGATGGACATTGGCTGGCAGGCTGAGCACTGGCAGGGGAATGAGAGATAAAGTAAACAAATTTGTGCTGGAGCTTACAAGTCATGCGCAGGCAGTGTGTTGTTGGTGGTATTGAAGGGGAAGGACCACACCAGCATCTATACAGACCCATGTTGTTTAATGTGCAGTAGTTGACCAGCTAATTAGCTTTCTAGCCTGTAAAACTGACATGAGCAGTGCACTTCTCCCCGGTGAATGTTTGTTTGGTCGTTCAACAAGCTGAGCTGCAGGACAAGACGTGTTCGTGTTTGTAAGTTAGAGACTTTAGCAGGAAAGCTAATGTGGGTTGTTGTTCAAAGTCAGTTGCTCTTGTGTTGTGTAGCAGGCAGCTGTCTGGCTGGTAGTCATTGTGATCTGCCTGTGATAGAATACTAACGTTACTGCTTTATGCAAATGTGGTTTAAAATGAAGCAATTTGGTTGGATCTCTGTCTACATAGACCATTTCAAGGCGAACAGCATTAGCGATTGGATTCAGCTGTTTGGTATTTTACAAAGGTTTCAGCTATATAATGGCTCTCTCCTCATACTTAACGTTTTCTCCGGTAATAAATGTGTCATGAATGAAACATAAATCTGACCTTTAATCTCTGTTTAAGTATGTTAGCAAGGGCAGCTAGTAATAGGCATTCCTTTTGCAAGCTCTTGGTAGTAGTTGGAAAGACTTTCTATGATTAATAGGATTTTTAAGAATTTTAAATTCTGGCTGCTTGACAGATGACTCTAGCTCTGGTTTGTGTATAAGACATTAGGAGACGCTTTCCACTCCTCTCCACTCCTGGAGGTGAAATGATTAACTTAGGAAGACACTCTGTAGCCTTGCAGGTATAAAGTCACTAGCCCAGCAACATTATTAAGGCTATCAACAACCTCTAATATGTCTTCCTTGTGAATTAAGATCAATCCATAACATTAGAGCCTGTACATGCTACATTAAAAGGTAACATCTCTGGTTGTAAGTAAGTACATTTCTAGTCTCTGAATAAAAAAGGACCCTAACTTTTTTCAAAACACGGCATCTCATTTTCAGGCCAGTATGGAGGTTTTATTTCCGGATGACTAATCAAACAGGGAACAGAATTAAAGTCATAGGCATGTGTCTCCACTGAACCTGGAAAAGACTGTTGGCCTCCTAATTAACAGTGCAGAAAAAACTGGCCTATAGCTAAAACTAATAGCCAAACCCTGATATAAAGGGTATTCTTTTGATGTCATCTTGTTAACTTAACAGGCAACTATAGAACAGCTTTGTCATAGGATCAGGGGATTATTTTTGGTTGTTTGTATTAGCACAGATTATTGTATATTGAACCTCAGGAAGAAATGGTTGTATATTGTATTGTAATTTATCGGGGCTGTCAATCGTTTAAAATATTTAATCGCGATTAATCGCATGATTGTCCATGATTAATCATAAGTTAATCGCAAATTAATCACACATTTTTTATCTGTTCAAAATGTACCATAAAGGGAGATTTGTCAAGTATTTAATACTCTTATCAACATGGGAGTGGACAAATATGCTTGCTTTATGCAAATGTATGTATATATTTATTATTGGAAATCAATTAACAACACAAAACAATGACAAATATTGTCCAGAAACCCTCACAGGTACTGCATTTAGCATAAAAAATATGCTCAAATCATAACATGGCAAACTCAAGCCCAACAGGCAACAACAGCTGTCAGTGTGTCAGTGTGCTGACTTGACTATGACTTGCCCCAAACTGCATGTGATTATCATAAAGTAGGCATGTCTGTAAAGGGGAGACACGTGGGTACCCATAGAACCCATTTTCAGGTCAAGGTACCCACTGAAAATGGCCATGACAGTTTTTCCTCGCTAAAATTTAGTGTAACTTTGGAGCATTATTTAACCTCCTTGGCTAGTATGACATGGTCGATACCAATGGATTCCTTAGGTTTTCTAGTTTCATTTGAAATGATATTTAAGACTTAGCCCACTACAACCTCCAAAAGATCGATTGTGTTAATACGTTAAATAATTAGTGGCGTTAAAACAAATTTGCGTTATTATTGTGTTAACTTTAACAGCCCTAGAATATATAAGAATGTTGTTTTTCCTCTAGACATCATGACTGGTAGATTTACCCAAGCAATCTGGTGGGTAAAGGCACATTCAGCCATGCCATAATAAGTTGTTGCTATGTCACCTTTTCTGGTAACCATGGAAATGTGTATCCGTGAAATGCTGGAGACATCAGTTCCCGTGGGGTTTCTATATCTCCGGGATTTCTTTACTGTGTTCATGGGTACAGCACTTCACCTGTGTTGCCACAGTGACATTATAAGATGCCTCTTGGGTGTTTTTGCACTGACACATTCATATTGACAAACCAGCGGTTGTCAGCAGGCTGTGGTTACACTTGCTATCATGTGATACCAACCATGGAATTTGATATGAATTAGAGATGAGTTTACAACTGTATGTTACTTGTAGGTATCTTATAGTACACTTGTTTGGGACAATAGAGCCTTATGTAATTAGGATGTACAGGTACAGTATATATCTACAGCTATACAGAACAATGTGTGAATGAGGCTCAATCAATGGATCAATGTTGTTCTCTGATTCATTAGTGCATTCCACTGTCCCCTCTAACATATCGCATCGATCCAGCTTATACTCCTTCAATTACAGACTATTGATTAGCTGACATGACTTCTATAAACAGGTAGGCTACTGTCTAAGTGTGTGTGATAATAAATCGGTCTGCAAGTGTAAAAGTATCAGTTTATAAACCTAGCAAGTAGCCTCTATCCTGCTCAACAAGTGCTATCATTTATGTTCATGCATTACTTAGTTTATAAGGGGAGGCTCCACTCTTAATAAATGTTAGTTGGAGTGAAACTTTCAAGAATATTGCAACTACTTTGCTAATTGTGGCCAATTACCTATGTATGTCACAGTCCGTGTCATTGCCAAAGCTCCTGTGTAGACTACCGTGTGTATCCTTAAGATCTTACCATGAGATCTTAACATGAGCACACAATTATGTGAGTTAAACAAAAAATGAATGAATCTATTATCTGTACCTTAACCGGAGATTTGTCAATTATTTAATACTCTTAACATCATGCGTGGGCAATGTAAATGTATGTATATATTTATTACTGGAAATCAATTAACAACACAAAACAATGACAATTATTGTCCAGAAACCCTCGCATTTAGCATAAAAAAGGCAACAACAGCTGTCAGTGTGTCAGTGTGCTGACTTGACTATGACTTGCCCCAAACTGCATGTGATTATCATAAAGTGGGCATGTCTGTAAAGAGGTGACCCAAGGAGGTACCCGGGGGGGGGGGTACCCCTGGGTTTTCATTCACATATCTTGAGGTCAGAGGTCAAGAGACCCCTTTAAAAATGGCCATGCCAGTTTTTTCTCACCCAAAAAGTTTGGAGCGTTATTTAGCCTCCTTCGCGACTAGTATGTAGTAGTAAGCTAGTATGACCATTGGTTGGACCCATGGATACCTTAGGTTTTCTAGTTTCATATAATGCCAGTATCTTCACTCTAGCTTTAAAACTGAGCCCGCTACAACCTAAAAATCGCAAATTCTGAATGCGTGATTGAAATTATTTGTGTTAATGCTGCACGATACTGCATTCATCGTAACCTCAGATTACACCTGATTGACAGATGTATAGAACAGAAAGTTCTTGTTTTTTGAAACAAGGACCCAGGCCTTTTGGGCTGGCAAATAGCCTATTGTAAAGCAATATGTCATGTCTACGAAATACATGTAGTTTAACATAATTCCACACGATGTGTTTCAAGTTTCAGTTCAGTTGTCCAGTGTGTATACCTTCGCTTACTTCAAGTCAGTATAGTTCTCTCAAAACAAATGTTGCCCACCCCTGACTTAGCATATAATTTTTGTTTTTTATCTCAAATAAGTAAATATTAGTAGCAATATTATATTTTATGGTGATTTACAAACTTTAGTTCAGACTTTAGTTCATATACAGTAAGCCTACATGAAAGAAAATGTGTGCCACACCTCTTATTCTCTTTGTGCTCACAATCTCACATTCTACCTGTACGTAGTGTCTGATTTATTAAAGCAGCAGCTGCTGCAGTTCTCCAGGCACTGTCTGAGACTTTCCTCCAGACTTGCTGCAAGTGAAAGGGGGCTTGAGAATGTTCAGTCTAAGGATTTGTCCTTCAGAGAACTTAAATAAAAAGAAATTAAATCAAAATGTAGGGATGCTAAAATATGCTAGGATTGTTATTTGATTTATCTTCTTCACTGATTACTCCTAAACTGTGCCACAGATAACAAAACTGAACTAAATAACATGTATGTGTCTAGGTAGAGAACACATGTGAAACTAGGGCACTCAGAGAGCACAGACCTTCGCCAAAGCCATGCAAGAAATAATGATGATGAATGATGATTCGGATCCGCTTTAATGGGTTCTTCCTTGGCCCATGCTATATCCTTCCACCAAGTTTTATAAAAATCGGGCCATTAGTTTTTCCGTAATCCTGTGCAGAGTGCTTAATAAATCTGGTCCTGAGTCTGCAGACCATCCTACTTTTCACACATTTGGTCGAATAGTTAAATGTTTTTATTTTCTTTCGATTTCCCACTCTGCCGAGTCATGGAGGCTGTTTATCATTCAGAGAGTGAGCTTCGTTAAATCGTTCTTGGTCTCCTCTTCTTCGTGGATACTGAACTCTGACCTGCCTAAAGTGTGCTGTCTCCTCTGCCAGACAAAGGCGGTTGTGTCATCTGCCTGTGACAGGTGTGTGTGTGTGTGTGTGTGTGTGTGTGTGTGTGTGTGTGTGTGTGTGTGTGTGTGTGTGTGTGTGTGTGTGTATGTGTGTGTGTGTGTGTGTGAGACAGACAGAGAGAGAGAGAGAGGTAATGTATCTGTGTCGGGGCAGGGAGATGTCACTAGCACTCTCATTATTAAAAAATGTAATTCTACTCTTTCTCCCCAATATATATATACATATTCTTTTTTCCCAACATATTCTCATACATGATATCTTATGAAAAAGTTTTTCCTCCTTTTTTGTTCGTTTTCCTATGAATGTCAAGCGACACATGTCAATTTCCGGTCTAACATGCATACAGTCTTTTCAAAATAACACAATTCACAGGAAACAATTTCCTTAGGTTTAGGCAAGAAAGCTACTTACTTAGGTTTAGAAAAAGATCGACTTGGTTAGGATTAGGCAACAAAACTACTTAGTTAGGTTTAGACAAAAAAACTGCTTAGTTAGCTTTAGGAAAAGATCCTGGTTTGGCTTAAAATAACTGGAAGTGGCGTAACTTAAGTACGTAACTTACGTGACAAATAAATCAACGTTGACGTTCTGGTTTCACACGGGACACAAACGCCGGTCTCCTGGTTGAATGTCTGGTATTTTTTGACCCACCAATCCAACCCGACCTCCCTAAGCGGCATTCGCCGGTATTTATATTTCCTGGTTCACGATTACATGAATTACACACTAATTGATTTTGTTGGATATACACAAATTACAGTGCATTACTTTTTGTAGGTATAGCTACGAACAGTGTATGAGACCAGCCTGCTTTTTTCATGTATATAGAAGAAAAATTTGAGACAAAATCAATCACAGTTTCAGATTTTTAAAAGTTAACATCGAATAATATATCTTATCTTGATTATTAATCAGTATAATGGGGAGAGTAGTGTCTTCTGCAAATGAAAAAGTGGGTAACTTGAGTTTTGATCGATCTACGCACTGCAATACTGCAAATTATATTAATTGTCTCCATATGTATTCCTTGTATGTGTACACACACTTGGCCAATAAAGATGGTTCTGATGTAATTTCCCAGCTTTCATGAGAGCTTTAATGAGCCAGTCTGTATTGATTTTCTTGACATTTTAAGGACACTGTCTTGAGGAGGTTAGTGCCCAGATAAGTACTGGCAGTAAAATTCAAATTATTTTAACCCCAATGTTTCCAATAATATGTTATGTGGATGGAAATCTTTAAAGACAAATAACATCAATATTCATGTCTTGTCCTTTTGTGGGCGTCCTCTCTTTCTCATTCAGCCTCTGAAGTGGGACTAACGAGAGTTGTTGGGTGAAAAGGTTATGTTTTGTTATTATATTTGCTTTAGGGTTTTTACAGCTGCAGTACATACTGTTGTTGAGTTGTGATCTCCGACTTTGTTCCTAATGAATCCAAATAGGATTTGACATTTCCTTTCCCATTTGCAGATAAGAGAAACTTCTACATAACTTCCAAACAAAAGAACAATTACGGACTGCCCTTTGTGTCTTCCATAAATAATTCAAAGCAGACACTTTGGAAGCAAAGATGAATACTGAAACAGAGAGAACATATACAGTTATATTTGATTCTGTCCAGCATCTCTCATCCGTAATTGCTTGCATGTTTGAAGACCTTTCCTTGATTACCTCCCTATCAAAGCTGAAGTAAAACCGTAACTTTCAGTTTCTTTTCCGGAGGAAAGAAAACCTAAAAATTATATTGACATTTGTAATTATGGAAATATTGAAAACTGAGCCCCACAACATTGCCTTGCTCAACAGTATTCCGTGTAGTTCACTCCATTTGTCTGGACAGGGGTGGTACATTTTTAAAAAACTTATGTAACATCATTGTTCTTTCATATTATTGTTTCTAGCAGCGTTTAACAAACACTTTTTGTGACAAGCACAAGGTTAAACATCTCCAGCTTGACAGTCTGAGGCCAGTTGGTTGGTGCGGTGATGTCGACACAGATAGAGAGGACAGGGAGGGCCAAACAGCTTTGATATTTTTGGACTGCAGTGATTACAACTATGGCTATATTCAAAGGGGTCCCTTGACCTCTGACCAACTCTCATTCCGCCATTTTTAAGTCAGCTATCTTTCAGTCGGCTATCTCGCAGTCGGCCATCTCTAAGTTGGCTATTTTTCAGTCGGCTATTTTTAGGTAGGCTACCTTTCAGTCGGCTACCTTTCGGTCGGCTAACTCTCAGTCGGCTTACTCTCAGTCGGCTATCTTTCATTCGGCTAACTCTCAGTCGGCTAAGTCTCAGTCGGCTATCTTTCAGTCGGTTACCTTTCAGCCGGCTATGTTTCAGTCGGCTAACTCTCAGTCGGCTGTCTATCATGTTGCTATTGAAAGGAGTAAGTCTTTTCCAGGAATAACGTCAACAGTCAACCATCTAATTCTTCCTCTAGATGTTCGCTAAAGAAATATCACCATGTTATCTGACTTTTTAGTTGCTCCTCTCAAACTAATGAACTAGTGAACAAGTGTGTGAATCTGCAGCGGAGGGCACAGGTTAATGCTAATGCTAATGCTAATGCTAATGCTCGGTGAGCGGGAACGAGAGTGGTTCTGTTCAGAGTTTGGAAATGATAACTGGATTTACTGAGTCTGTCGTATTACTGCAGAGCAGAGGGACATGGACACTTTGTGATTGGTGAGAACGACACCTGGAATCATGGTAGTTGTACACAATAAAGATGGCCACAACTATAGCCTCAAAATGCTTAACAGACATTAACATTTAAAATGCATGACAAACATTAGACTAAAATTTCACTAATGAAAATTAGACAAAAATTTCCTTTTTGTTGATTAAAATAAACAAAAAAAGAAATGAGTAAAATATGACTAAAACTGATATACACTTTCATTAAATGTAAAAATTAATTAGGTGCCAAAAGTAACACTGCATGTAGATTCATATTTGGTTGCTGTGTACTGTATTCTGATCCTCTAACTCTGCAAGTGCCAAACAAGAATATCAGTTTTCCTCTCAGGAGAAGCGATCTGGAGTTATTTTATGCCCCCATAAACTCCCACCCATTCAGTCCCTATGCTAGAAGACAAGTCTGATAGATCAAGCCTATCCCAAGTATGGCGCCATTTTAACAGGACAGACTGCGCAAGAGGGTGGGTATTATGATTTAATTGCACTTACATCACAAAGTCACTATTGTGTGCGAGTGCATGTGTGGGTCCATCAACAACTGAGCTACAATTTAGCTCTGTGCTGACTCAGAATTACATCACCGCTACAAGTGGCTGTGAAGAATGTTGATTATTTTTATCCTTTAACTTCCAAGCAGTGGCGGGGTACTAGAGGGTGACGGCTCAGAGTAACAATGATGCCGGCAGCTGAGAATGACATTGACATTTTATCTGGTGAATACAACAGCATGAGTGTGAATCACTTTTTCATCAGCGGATTCAAAGCATTTAACAATTGCTCAGCGTGACACTCACTCATATTTAAGCGAAGCTTAGAATGATCCTTGGAGCTGGGAGAGGTGTGTGTCCCGCTCCGGGCAGGCGTTTGCTGACTCAAGGGCTGGAACCGAATACCTCCTCTCTACATCACCCTGTGCATGCACATGAGCGACAGCATATACTGTAGGTCATGTGTATGTGTAATTGGCTGTGTAATACCCATATCTAATAGAGCTCATTGATTCTTGGGTTTCAGGGAGAGAAGCTTTCCACCTCAGTGTTTTTTAAACAACGTGCCTGGGAGCCTGCCAGTATGACCATGTATCGATCGAGCTAATTCAAACACACGCTATTCATGCTTCTTTCTCCCCCTAATTGTATCTGTAGAGGTAATGCATTTTAATACAGTAGAATGTATATATCCTAAGGAAATGTATATAATCTATACAGAGTCTAAATACTGTAGCTGGTGTCTGGAAAAGAGAAGAAATAAATTGCCTCTCTAGGGGCAGTACCAATTTGTCATGACTCACTGACCACACACACACATGCACACACACCCTTTGATTTCACTCTTAATTAGTTCACTCTGCTAGATAGTGCAGCAGTAGAAGCGGTGACTTTGTGAACCCAGATAAGCAATGGGCCAATAACTTAACAGAAAAGACTTTTAGGTGATTTAAGATTGTGCTGACACCGTGGAAGCAGACACAAAACTGAAGCTATGCAGAGTAATTACACTGAATCAACAAACAGGCTCTGGAAATTGTACTTTTTAATGTTGGGAGAGATAATAATTTTGGGCTCACAGCCTCACTACCCTAGCTCAGCTCCCTTGATTACCCCTGCGCCAACTTCCCAAACATGCATCCATTCTCAGCCCTCCCTCTTTCTGACAATTTCTTCACTTCCCAGTCTGTGATGGATCTGTCCATTCAGGAAAAAAACAGCCTCTCCTCTGTTGTGAGGGATCACCTGTCAACAGGGTTTCTCACTGCGTGTTTGCTTATGTGTGCGTGAGTGCCTGCTGTCAGTGTACTCACCATAAATATGAGCTTGGAGGGGATTCAGAAGAAGCATTTCAGTTGAACCTGTGTTCCTCGCTAACGCAGCAGAATTTTGCCACAGTAAGCACAGCTTACAGGGTTCACACTGGTCAGAGAGGACAGATACAGGCAGCAGGGTGGTGAGAAACAAAGAGAGAGAGAGAGTGGAGGCTAAAATAACTGGAAATCTGTGTCTGTAGGGGTGTGAGCACTGTATGTGAGAGAATACATGTCAATTAGTGGTGAAAAAATTAGTTGAATTATCAATTAGTTGATCAACAGTAAATTTATTTACAACAATTTTCATATTTAAATCATTTAAAGCAGCAGTAGGCAAGATTGGAGCAAATATCATTTAAAAAAAACTATATACTATATAGACTATATACACTATATCCTGACAGTAATGCATGAGACAGGTAATCTGAAAAAAATATATGCCCCTGTGTCCTCCGGTGTCCTCCAGTGCTCCTAATGGCATCTGCAAGATTTCACAGACCGGAGGAAAACAACCAATCAGAGCCAACTGGAGCTTTGCCGTCTCTGAGCAGCTGTCAATCACTCGCGAACTCCCATCAAACGGTCAAACTAGGCAGCTGATCAAATATGAATCAATATTCTGTTACTGTAATGCCTATTTCTCACCTCAAATGTTTTCAGAAACATATTGTATTGTACTGTTTAGCTGTAAAATTAGAAAGTTTGTGACCCGGCAGCCTTATTGAAATCAGTTGAGGAAATACCAAGCACCGCCCACCAGCCGGAGCAAACTTCCTCCTTTTACAGCAAAACAATACACTACAAGATGTTTCTGAAAACATTTGAGGCGAGAAATATGTATTACAGTAACAGAATAAGGTTGTGACACGTCCGCCATTGTAAAATCTGTTGAAGGAAGCCAAGTTCTGGTCACATGACCGGAGCACAGCCAATAGGAACGCTCTCTCTCTCTGAAATGACCTGTGATTCGTCAAAATCTGCCGTCACGGGCTAGATTTTTCTAAAGGCTGAAAACGGAGCCATGATGAGGAGCAGAAGTCTAGTTGTCTCTCAGACCACTTGAATTACAATATGCTGAAAGGTTATTATGGAATTTTTGCCAAATTATGCCAAAAAATTGTTGCCTACTGCCACTTTAAGTCATTTCTCAAGCATAACGCCAAATATTTGCTAATATCAGCTTCTTAAATGTAAGGATTTGCCACCTATCTCCACTTTATATCATTTTAAATAAAAAAAAAAAAATTGAAACGTTGTCAAACCAAACATGCTATTTGAAGACGTCGCCTTGGGCTCTGGAAAAGTGTGATTGTATTTGACTCAACCATTACAAAACAGCACAAGTAGAAAATTCTAAAGCGTCAAACAAATATGGAGCTGAATATCATTTGGTTATAAATATATGAAAGGCCAAAGGTAGCTGAAAAGACTGATTTCCTTTAGACAGACCTGCAGTGCATCATCTGCGGTGTGTTGTTATAGGTCCTGCACAACAATATCCTCAGTGTTTTTTATTTTGCTGAGTTTATGTAGGTCATTCAACTGAGTTCCAATTTTCCTCCTATTTTGCTGTTAGTGCACAGCCAGGTTAAAGTGTCACTCTTACTTCCACCACCAGCAGAGTTAGCCATGGGGATAGTGCCTATTTTTCCCCTGCATCGCCCTCTGTTTAGTTTCTCTTTTAATGGGAAATCTTAAAAGTCAAATTTATTTGCACAAAACTTGTTATGAGGAATCGGGGAACTAATACATTTTTTTTCCCAGCAACTAGCCAAAGGGGAATGTGGTTATAGCTTCTTACAAAAAGTCATAAAACTTTAAATTAAATCCATATACACATTGAACTTTGTGCAGACTAGCTGGTCAGTAAAGCTCAATTGGCAGACACCAATCATCAGACAGGATGAAAGTCAAGTGTATTATAATAAATTCCTGGAGGGGTTTGGTGAGCCTGCAGGACCACATGATTCAAAAAGCAAGAACCCCTCACACCAATTCATTCAAGAACAAGAGGAATTTGCAAGCTGCGACCATGTATGTGCATGCATCCACACACACACAACCTCACAAACACTTCACCTACATGACAAAGTTCAGCCTCATAGATACTTTATAATAACCATAATTTATAAATGGTAAATTGATAGTTAATTAAACTTAGTTAATTGTTAATTTAATGTTAACAAACAATGAGGTGATAATAAATAATGTTTACTAATTATTAGTAATGGTATAATTTGTTGTTTTAACAATTTATTATTAAAGACATGATAACATTTATACACTATATATATTTTTTAATGATTATAATATTATTTGTAAACCTTAAAGAAATCACCTATAAACATTACATAGATAGATATTTGTAACACTTTGTTAATGGTTAATAACTGGTTTGTAAACTGTCTATAAACATTATTTGGATGGTTTTTATTAAGTTGCAACTGATGATTATAATACCTTGTTAAAGGGATAATAACAACTTTGTAAAGCATCTATAAACATTATGTAGATAGATAGTTAATACTTTGTCAATGGCTAATATTTGGTTTCTGGTCCATCTATATATGTCATGTTTATAGATGTTTTACAAACAATTTCTTAAAGGTTTAAAAATCATTTGCTAATCATTAATGAATATTTAATATAGTATATAAAATGTTATAATGTGTGCAACAATAAACTGATAATAGTTTAATAATGTAATCAGAATGAATGTAATTGTTATCATCTCTTATCAGCTATGAATGAATTTATAAACTAATTATTTCTTATTACACAAACTAATGATCAAATTTAACAGGATACAATACATTATTAATTATCATTACATTGTTTCTTAACAGTAAAATCACTATTAACTGAATTTTATTAACTATCAATTTACCATTTATAAATCATGGTTATTATATAAGTATATATTCATAAGTGTTACCGAAAGTTGCGGTTGTTATAGGGTGTGCACAGCTTTGTGGACCAATGAACTGATGGACCAACAGAAAAAGATACAGAGGTGCTGGTTGCAGTTAAAAATGTTACACTCCTCTTAGGCATGACATGTCAATATAAACTTCCAGATGCAATGATGCCTCCCACAAGTGTCTACGACAAACGGTCCATGAGTTCTGAAAGGGGCGGGCCTAAAGTGTAGGCTATGGGGCAAACCATCACTAATGAAAAAGGAACTCTGATGCCTCCCACAAGAGTCTTTGACAAATGGTTCATGAGTTTGGCCATGGTACATGAATCTGTTTAGGCACCCGATTTGACTGTTATCAGGCCATTAAATAGGCGTCATCAGTAGCTATAAGCACCATAGATGTGGGTCATTAGGGGCCTACTACACCTACTACATCGTAAAAGTGAAAGTGAAACTGAAAAGCAACACGTTCTAGCACGTTGTAAAACTGAATGAAACGTTAGTTCTGAACACAAACAAAAAGCCTTCTTTAGGTTTAGGCAACAAAACTACAACTTCTTTAGGTTTAGGAAAAAAAACAGTTAAGTTTAGGGAAAAACATTGTGTTTTGGGTTCAAATAACTACTAACACAAAGACAACTACACATTGTTGGTTTCACACGGGATGCGAACTCCGTGTTTTGTGTCCCATCCATCGTCTCGTCCCCGACCTCTACCCATTATGGACTTTCACACTGTATATGTGCTACTACAGCGCCTGACTTCCAGTTCTGCTCCTGTCATAATTACTACGGTCGCTAGAGGTCGCTGTCGTGTTCTTTTATACATTCTTTCGGTTATCTACCATGTAATAGATGATAAAACATATTAGTGTAGTGGCCCCCTATTGATAAACATCTATGGGGCCTAACAACAGTCTAATTGGCTGGTCTAGAAGTTATGCACTACTCTCACTGCCACAACCACTTTTTGCCAATTGACCTCCATGCCAAATTTCGGCCTCCTAGGGCAAAAACTGTTGCCGCCAAATGTTGGGGAAATGTATGTGGACCGTCCGACCATCAGAGTGAGCTATAGAGCTGCTGGTCGCAGCTAGAGATAGCACTTACATACTCGCCATTTGTAGCTGCCTCTGGTCTGCAGAGACACCTTCACCTCCTATTGACCCAATCAATCAAACTAGCAATTTGTTCAAAGCTGCACTGCAGTGGTAGATGGCGATTCACTGTCCAAAGAACAAACAAGGGATCTCGGAAGCACATGTGTTTCATTTGAGCATCACCTGATGTTGGATGAGGCTTGAATAAACAATGAACTCTTGGTGAAAGTCATACATGTCGAACTGACAAATGATGTTGTTGGTCCATGCTTTCCAGAACGACATATTAGAGTTTTCTAAGCATTTGGTTAGGTTTAGGCACACAAATAACACGGTTAGGGTTAAAACTACTACTTTGTTAATGCTGCAGTCTTTAACTTTAACGTTTTTTTTTTGTTTTTTTTTAAACTGTCACTATATCCTGACAGTAGTTCATTAGACAGATAATCTGTAAAAAAAAAAAGTCATGTTCCTCTTCCTCCTCCTAGTGCTCCTAATGGCATTTGCAAAATGTCACCGTGCCCCACCAAAAACAACCAATCAGAGCCGAGCAGTCTCTGGGTAGCTGTCAATCAATCAAAACTCGTGAAGTCTGATGAAACTGTCAAACTAGGCAGCGCTGATCAAATATGAATCAAAATTCTGTTACTGTAATGTCCATTTCTCGCCTCAAATGTTTTCGGAAATCTAGTTTAGTTGACTGTTATTTTAGTGACGGCTGCAAATTGAGAAAAATTGTGACCCGGCCGCCATCTTGAAAACAGTTTAAACAAAACCAAGCACCGCCCACCAGCCAGAGCAAACTTTCTCATTTTACAGCTAAACAGTACACTACAAGATGTTTGTCTGAAAATATCTGAGGT